>JALGRB010000016.1:16230000-16555000 GCA_023091065.1 Dianthus caryophyllus
GATCAGAAGTAGAGAGGCCAGAAATCAGGTGTTTTCAGTGACAGATATGCATGGTATGTTACAGGAGGACCCTCAGCACATTCAACAGGCTTTCTTGGAGTATTATGTACAACTGTTGGGGACTGAAGTGAGTACCTCTCCTGTGAATAAGCAACTGATTGGGCAAGGGAATGTGTGTAGTGAGGCACACAAACTACTGTTGCTGCGACCTGTTACAAAGGAGGAAATTAAGGCAGTGATGTTTGATATCCCAAATCATAAAGCTCCTGGCCCAGATGGATACTCCAGTGCCTTTTTCAAGGACTCTTGGAGTGTAATAGGAGATGAAGTGTGTGCAGCTATCTTGGATGTTTTTGAATCAGGCAAGTTATTGAAGCAACTGAATGCAACTATAATTACTTTAATTCCTAAGGTGAAGGTGCCCCAATCT
Source organism: Dianthus caryophyllus (assembly GCA_023091065.1). NCBI lineage: Eukaryota > Viridiplantae > Streptophyta > Magnoliopsida > Caryophyllales > Caryophyllaceae > Dianthus > Dianthus caryophyllus. The sequence continues at coordinate 16,230,431 of JALGRB010000016.1, forward strand.
GTCACTCTGTTAGCTTAAGAATAGCCTCCGTATAATGCGTTGTTTAGCTCGTATTCGTCTTACTTTCATGCGCACAAGTCATAGTTTAGGCTCGTTTTTGTCGTTTTCGCTCGTTTCCCGTCTTTTCGCTTTGAATTTCCGCTTTTGGACGAGGTACTGCTCTATATTGGTTATATGCAGGTACTCAGGAGCACACACGAGGAGTTAGAGCAAAAGAAACAAGGAGGAATCGAGAAGGAAGCAAGAATACCAAGTTTGGAGAGTAAGTGGGCGACAAAGGTCGGCGGACGACAAAGTCGCCCACGGGCGAGATGTCGCCAGGCGCGAGTCAGGCCGCCAGATTTGAGACAGGTCGCCCACCCACTGGCCCTGTTTCACGCGACTTATTTTGGCTTCATTTTGGAGCGACTATATATACTCTAAACCCTCATTTTTCATTCCTAAGTAATTTCTAAGTAATAATACAACATTTTAGAGTGATTTTAGAAGCTATTATCTAGGGTTTTGAAGATTATTATTGTTCCTCAAGTTGAAATTTGGGTAAATCGGTTTCGGTTTTTCGTCAATTATTATTATTATCCAATTCTCTTCTCTAATTAGGGTATAATTTCTCATCTCTCCATCTTATTATCATTTTAGTTTGGATGTTTGTAGTTGTTAGAATTGATAATTTGTAGAACTTGTTGGATCCTCTTTTATATATATAATCATCTTGTTTTTGGGTTTGATTTTGTGATTTTGGTTGCTATTTCTCTTTCCTTTGCTTTTGTTCTTCCAAGATTGAGTCTTTAAGTATGGGTATTGTTAGGTTGTTGATTATATGCCTTTATTTTGTTGTTTTAAGCATGATTAGTGAATAGTCCTTTAACTAGGGGTTGATTATCCCCTAATTACCTAAGTCATGCACTAAAACCTTTAAAAAGATGAGGATCAGGAATTTGTGTTCTTTATTTGGGGTCAATAATTACTTTGAGTGGATAATTTGTTGGGTTTTAATCCTTGACCGCTAAATGGAAGTTAGCTAGATTATAACTTCGTTGTTCACCCATTTGTACCTAGAAAACGTTGAACTCGGAAGGGTAATTCATCTCTAGAACCCCTTGTATCGACCTTGACCATGGGAATGGAAGGGGGACGACTTTAGGGTCATCGTCACACTTAATGCCTCTAATTTGGGTGGAATTACTACGGGAGTAGAGTCGAATCTAAACTAGGGAGTCTTAGAATTGAACCCGGACGGGAGAATTCCGAGTAGTTTTATGACGAGTCCACATGAATTCCTTGATCCTCGTTTGAATATTAATTCTCTTATCGCATGACTAAGGTGAAAAGGTGGAGAAATCGACCCCTAGCCTTTAATCAATCGTATAACTCTTCGCTTCTTCTTCTTTTACTCATTAGTATCTCCTTTTAGTTATCGTTTTAGTTTATTTTAGTAGAATCGTTATAGTAGTTTCGGTCTTAATCCTTCTTTATCGATCTAGATAAACGCGTGAACAAGTACATTCATAATCACCTACTCCCTTGTGGTTCGACCCTCTCAACGCTACAATCGACCACGTGCGCTTGCGTAAGAGGTTATTTAAAACTCGTAACAAGTTTTTGGCGCCGTTGCCGGGGAGCAAGGTGTTATAAGTGTAGTTTGTTTTTGTTTAGACTAGATCATCCTCTTTTGCACACTAAGGTGTGCTCCCTTTTGTTACTAATCCCTCTCTTTAGTGTTGTTTTGCATGAGTAGACGGATTCTCGGGTTGCCACCACTACATCCTATTAATCCCGAGATTGAGGCTACCGCACGACACCTAAACTCCGAAAGACGGAATCGGCTTGATATTTCCCCTCCACGAGAGCCTACTCCTCCGTCTTCATCATCTTCTTCAACATCTTTTTCTTCCGACTCGGGTGACGAGAACCCTTATATCGAGTTTGAATTAAATATGGATCCTCCACCACCTCCACCACCTCCACCAATGGCGTCTATTCGAGATCAAAGTGCTCCGGGAGCGCCCGCTAACTCTTCTATTCAAAGACCTTCGGTGAATGCAAACAATTTCGAGTTGAAGACCACTCTTATTCAATTCGTGCAACAACACTCGTTCATGGGTTTGCCAACGGAGAGTCCGACCGAGCATATTAGTACTTTCCTCGAGGCTTGTGACAACATCAAGATAAACGGAGCTTCCGACGATGCTATTAAGCTTAGACTTTTCCCGTATTCTCTTCAAGGGCGAGCCAAGGAGTGGTTAAGGGCTCAACCTTCAGATAGTTTCGATACATGGGCTAAACTTCAAAAGGCCTTCCTTCTAAGGTTTTTCCCACCCGGAAAAACGGCCAAGTATCGGAACGACATATCCACCTTCACTCAAGAGGACCATGAATCCCTTTATGAAGCATGGGAAAGGTTTAGCGATTTGAAGAGGCAATGCCCTCACCATGGCATTCCTCCTTACTTGCTCGTGCTTTATTTCTACAATGGGGTTCGGCCGGAATACCAAACCGGATTGAATGCGGCGGCCGGGGGTGCTTTTGACATGGTAAATCCCGATGAGGCTTTGGAGATTATTGAAAGGATGGCATCGAATTCTCACAATTGGAATATGGATAGTCGAAGCATAAAGAAGAAGAGTAATGAGTCGGTCCAAACTTTAAGCTCCAAGCTCGATGACTTGACGAATCAATTTACCAAATTCATGAAAGGCGGTTCGAGTTCGTCTAACGCCCCACTACACCTTTCATGTCAACTTTGTGGTGTCAAGGGTCATGAAGCGGCCGAATGCATGAATGTTACGGAGATGGAGCAAGCGAATGCAATGTCGGGTAGACAACAATTTGATCCTTACTCAAACACATACAACCCCGGCTACGCTTTCCACCCTAACTTCTCATATGCCAACAACTCTCAAAATGCCTCACGACCTCATCAAAACACCTACAATAATCAATCACAACAAAATTCATTAAACCCACCCGGTTTTCATGGAAGACTTCACTCTCCAAATAACTTTCATCCACAACAAAATGCCCAATTTCAATCACGACCACCACAAAATCCTTTGAACCCTCATCCACCTCAAAGACCGGTTTTGGATCAAGCCGTAGAGCAACTAATGATCTCAAATTCGAACTTCAATCAATTCATGGTTGCCCAAACGCGGATAAACGATGAAATTCGAGCATCTCAAAAGATGGCGAGACCCAAATCGCTTCAACTTTCTCAACAAATCACCGAGATTGAACTCTAATCCCGGCCGATTCCCGGACATACCATCCCGAATCCGAAGGATCAAAAGCATTATGTAACGGTGACTTTGAGAAGCGGTAAAGAGTTGGTTGAGGTTGAAAACCAAGAAATCGAAGGGTAAAAGCTCGAATTGAGTATGTTGAGAAACCTTGCTTGTCTAAGGGCAATGGCGATGTGGTGATTGAAATTGATGATGAAACGAATGAGTCGAAAGACACTCCACCTTTAAGGGTGTACACTCCTCCGGTTCCATTTCCTCAACGCCTCGCTAAGGCAAAAATGGAGCAAAAGTATGGAAAATACTTGGATATCTTGAAGAGTTTGCATGTTGATGTCCCATTTTTGGATTTAATATCCGAGATCCCGTCCTATGGAAAGTTCTTGAAGGAACTTATTACGAAGAAAAGAAAGCTTGACGAAGCTCAAACGGTGACTCTCTCCCACGAGTGTAGCGCCATTTTGACAAGCAAGCTTCCTCAAAAGCTTGACGATCCGGGTAGCTTCTCGATTCCATGTGTAGATACCCATATCCGTACCCCCCGAAAACAAACCCGATGATGAAAAGGACTTTCATGCATGCTTTTAAAAAAGAGTCGAAACGGTACAAAAGTGTCTAAAACGTATTAGTCATTTTTAGCGTATTAATTTGGATTTGCATAATCATGAAAATGAATGTCAATTTTTAGTCATCATGAGCGTAACACGAGCACAATATAGGAACGTCTTATTAAGCCAAGCCACAAAACAATTTAACTAGCTACAAACGGCCCAAACTTACAAAAACGACCCAAAAACGCACACCAACACAACACATAAACGGGCCAAAGTCGTCCCGTGTCACATTTTCACAAAATCAAACTTTACAAAACCATAAAATAATATACTTTAATATTATTTTATTTCGAGCCAAAACCAAAAACACGACAAAACCGAAACACGAAAACCGAATTGACCAAAATCGAGCAAATACTTAGCCCATAAGTAAACAACAAAACATAATCATTACTTAATCAAACATCCAAAACCAAATGGCGGCATAAACAGCACCAAAACAAAAATGAAATCGCCAATGACAGCGATTAAAAATACAATCGTCATTAACAAAGCGATTTACTTTTTGTTTTGTATCACCGCCTTTTAAATTTTTCTTTAAAAATATCTAACTCAAGAACTTAAACGCCTTGTATTAAAGCGATTAAGTTTTGTTATCCCACGTAAACCACCAAAACTCTATAAATACCAACCCACTTCATTCATTTTCAATACCGCTTTTAACACTTATACACTATTCACAAAATCCACTCAAAAATACCGCCTTTACATTTTCGAAAGGTAAACATTTTACCTACGGGCCGGACGTTTGAGACTTCGGATAATGGGGTTACATTAACCCCAAACCCGATATCGCACTAGCGGCCGTATTCGTAATACTGGCCAGAGCAATTGCATTCATAATCCGCCTAAACCCCGCCAATATCGCATAAATAAACGACTCATTATCACTAAAGCAAACCGACGCCACTTTTATAATTATGCAAGTCCTCATTCATGCTTTAAATAACGACTAGAATCACGGATCCAACACTAAATTGTACCGCTTCATGTAGTCTTTTAGCATGTCAAAACTGAGGGTTTTTCTGTACAAATTCTAATACGAGGTCGGAAAATAACGTCTATAGTAATAATTTAGTCAATAAATTATTATTTAACGTACATTTCCTATAGCAATATGTCATTATTTTGACAATTTACATTATTTATGCATTTTAATCGAGTCATACTTATTCGCACTTGTACGTAGCGTGACTTTTAGCCCAAATATCGAAATTAAGCAAATGTTTTCAAATTAGTAGAGACTACTCTTATGTAGGCTTTTGATTCTTGTTTTCAAAACTCATTTGGTCAAAACTTTCAAAAGTAACCTCACTCGAACCCCTTCTCTCGTTTCAAACCTCGATTGATAGTATCGACGCACCTTGAAATCGAGACACTCGTGTCTTGTATTTCAAGACGCCAGCGTTGAATAGGTTCCAAATTCCTTTAATATTTGGTGGCGACTCAAAATACATTTCAAAAGGACTTTTATACTTTTCTTTTTTGATCGCAAATTCATGCAATGATCTCCCCATTTTTCATTTCCCCATTTTTACAAACTTGACTTTTTCCTCAAGGAAGATTCCGCCTTCTGCCAAGACTGGCGAGGGCGCAAGGCAGTATGCCGATAGGGACTAGCGATTTTTCATTTTCCCTTGCATTCACCGGCGACTACTGAGGACGAGCATGATTTTTATTATTTTTGAAAAACTAGTTTTTCTTTTATTTTAAAGTCATAAAGAAGTGAAGCTTGAAACTTTGAAAACATTTACGCTTCGATATTTGGGCAAAATACGTTGAGTCGAATCCTCCCGATTCAAACCACACCTTTGAGGAACGGCCCCAAGAATCCTCGCTCATGTCGAGGTAACTCCGACACACCGCTCTCTCACCCTCCACGATTACAAGTACGGCATCCGCACAAACGATCGTAACTACCAAACTCGAACGCCTAGGGCCCGTCTTGAATTCACACCTAAGACGTGTGTAGTCTTGCGGGTGCCCTACCTAAACGTCGCGGGAATGACCTGAGGGAACCTTACCCTATAAACCAAAACCTGTGTTTATATGTACAAGTGTGAAGCTATAGTACCCTCACTATAGTAGTCTTTCAAAACTTCCTGCATGTGAAAACTTTTCCTAGGCATTATACTTTTAAAATACGCCCATCTTTGAAATTGCTTTTTCAAACTTTTTCAAAAAGGTCATACTTTTAAAAACACGCCGTTAGGCTCTTTGACCCATAGTCATTTGAGTTTGATAAATAAAATGCCAGTGCATTTAAAACCGATCCAGGATAATCACTAGATCCCCGATCTTTTTCAAAACGTAAATGAATTATGCGACTGACGTATCGTCATAATACATTTATTGCAAAAAATTTCATAGAGCAAAAACCCGACAATGTCAATGCATTTCGGAGATTTTAAATGAAATTAACTTTTAGAACATTAGAATTAGCTCTAAATCGAGTGACTCTTTAGTCATCCCGATTTTAATCATTTTCTCTCAAAAACGAAAAACGCGGACTCGTTCAGATGCGGACCCGTTGATTTACTCTTTGAATCAAGTGACTTATCGTCATTTTTGATTTAAAACCCTGAGTCACACGTAGAAGGCGAACAATTGATCGCCTTTTACCCAATTTTAACATCCTCAGGTCGGTTAGCCTATCGCTACTTCGGTCTGATCCTTTTTTTTTATCATAATCCAATGTTAAACCCCTGGCAACATACCGCCAAACTGGGTCAATCAGATTATGATCATACAAATTTTCCTACCTCGAGAATAGGGACGTGTCAACACGCCTCTACCTCAAAAGCTTCCCGTGTCCTTTTAAAAGCTAAAAACACGAGTCAAGTCAAGTCACCCACTTTTTACGCTTTTGTGTCTTCCTTTGGTCGTGAATGCGATTTTTCATTTGAGTCTTTTCCTTCTCTTTTAGAATCACTAAAGTTTTGAAAACTTTGTCAGGTCCGCTCATTGAAAAACCCCTGGATACACGACTAACTAAAAACCGCCACTTAAACCCACCTCCGCCTCCAAAGAAGCGCCCTACAATGTATCAAAACCAAAACCTCGCTATGGCCTTTCAACACGATGAAGGTCTCGAGACCACCACCACCTCGGAGGTAATCGCCGAACAAGTCCGACAAATTAATGATAGGATAAGCTAGTCTTACTACGACGATCGAGCAAATGGCTATCATGCAAAAGTTTGAAGCAGAAAACACCGTGCGCCGGCCGAAGAATCCGAAATAAACGCTAAAAGAATTCGAACCATGGAAGAACGCCACTTAACGCAAGGGGCTACTCCATCCACCAAGAGAATGAGCACATCCCAAAGAACGCCGATCCATGCTACCCGGATGAGCTAGCGCCGGCGAACCTTCCCATTTTCAAAGGTCACGAAAGCCCGCCAGACACATCAAAGCTTTCAAAGCCAAGATGGCCATTATGGGTCGACCCCGCTGGGCCACTTTATTCCCACACTCACCGGACCCGCAACCCGCAGCATGGTTCTATTCTTTAGAGCCGCACAAGACCGTAATTTCAAGACATAATGCTGGCATTCGATCTGCAGACGGACAACAACGACATCCAAGTCTCGCTACGCACTTTGGAGGTCCCGACTCGAGCGGCAATGAAGGGTTTACCGACACCGACACGCTGGAAGAAACTCAGGCCCAAATACCTAACCGCCAAGAGACACCGATTTAATCACCAAGTTCATCAACAACCTCACCCTCGCATACCAACAACATCTACGGTGCAAGAACTTCGACACTTCAACACTCGGCCGCTTGGTGAACTCATTCAAGACGACCTCCGCAAAGAAAATAGGAATAAAAGCACGAGTCATGGATATCAAGGAAGCTCGTCTCAAGCCACTGCCAAAGTCGAGCCCCCTCACGCTATCAACGCACTGGGCGCACTAAAGGCACCGCCGATTCTTACAAAGACCCCAAGGCCCGCCAAGCGCCCACCAAAAGGTTAGATACCTTTAGATGACAAGATCATCACCACAAAGGCCTCGCACTTCCAAGCCGCCTCCAACAGCCTAAAGCTCAAGAAAACACCGCCCAATCTACTAACGACTCAGTGCGCTTCAATTCAAGTATCTACACCTAGAGTATAGGGTCTGGCGTCCTTATGACGCCAAAATTTTCTTAACGGCAGGGTCACTAGGTTACATTACTAAAGTAGTAAACCTAATTGAAAAACTAGATTCATTAAGGTTATCCGAAGCTCCCTCGTCTGAGCTATCTTCAAATGTAACTGCTTTTGATAACATTAATAACATGAAAGTTTTTGTTACTCTTTGCCTCATTTAAAATCTACCTTTTCTAATAATTGCGATAAATTTAAACTAAATAAAATTGCATTATATAGATACATTGCAAGTATTGTCTCAAAGCCCGAACAGGACCCCATTATTGAAGACACAACGACCATCAACATAGGAACACCCGAAGAGTCTCAAGAACTACAACTGGGGGCTTCCCTAAGCACGGAAGAAAGGGCCACATATACTAAGCTTCTCACAGAATTCAAGGACGTCTTCGCATGGTCGTACAAAGACATGCCCGGCATCGACCGCGAGATAACCAAACACCGCATCCCCATCAAGCAAGGCTCCAGACCTGTCAAAAAGAAACTCCGACGCATCAAGCCAGAATGGTCTCTCATGGTCAAAAGAGAGATCGAAAAACAACTACAAGCTGGATTCATCCAAGTCATCGAATACTCAGATTGGGTCTCCAACATGGTTCCAGTTATGAAGAAAACGCAAAATACGGTATGTGCCGACTTTCGAGACCCGACCAAAATCAAGGCAATAATGGGCATGGCCGCCAAGCAACATCGATTTAAATAAGGAGCCTTTGGGACAAATCCAATATATCTCCGATTTATCAAGAACTCACCATGATTTGCGAACCAATCTTCAAAAAGCTGAAGAAAGAAGAGCATACGAAATGGGACGACGATTACAACGAGCCTTCAACAAACGAGTTAAGCCACGAAACATTAAAGTGGGGGATCTCGTGCTAAAGTCAGTTCGAGCACCACTCCCAGTCGGCCCACGAGGAAAGTTCAAGCCTAACTGGGCTGGGCCCTACCTCGTCAAGGAGATCTACTCGGGCGGAGCAGTCAAACTAACCGACCTCGACGGCCAAGAGTTCAACCTCGCCACAAACCTCGATCAACTCAAAAAAATACTACCCTTAAAAACCCCTTGCAATGTATCTATAAAATACAATTTTAAAAAAAAAAAAAATTCATGGGCCGGCATGCCCCTTAAACGTGCACTCTCCATAAACAACTCATGGACCGGCAGGTCCTTAAACATGCTCATGGACCGGCAGGTCCTTAAACATGTTCATGGACCGGCAGGTCCTTAAACATGCTCATGGGCCGGCATGCCCTTAAACGTGCACATTCCATAAGCAAACACAATTCATGGGCCGGCATGCCCCTAAACGTGCACCCCTCGCAAACATAATTCATGGGCCGGCATGCCCCTAAACGTGCACATTCACTACAAAAAAGCAAACACAATTCCTGGGCCGGTATGCCCCTAAACGTACATTTCCCGAACTACGCCGGTTTGATTCCATTTTCCATGGATACGTAGGCAGCTTTGCGAAAAGCGCAACCGATATTCAACACAAAAATGACACGTCTAAAGCTTAAAAAAGCCGAGGACATAGTCGACACAAAAACCGTCTCATAACCTAATGGGTTAACATAAGGCGATATTCAACACAAAAATGACACGTCTAAAGCTTAAAAAAGCCGAGGACATAGTCAACACAAAAACCGCCTCATAACCTAATGGGTTAACATAAGGCGATATTCAACACAAAAATGACACGTCTAAAGCTCAAAAAGGTTAAGGACATAGTCAACACAAAAATTCGTCTTTTAGACCTGAAAGGTTAAAAGGACGATATTCAACACAAAATGACGCGTCCAAAGCTTAAAAAGGCTAAGGGCATAGTCAACACAAAAATTCGTCTTTTAAACCTAAAAGGTAAAAAGGACGACATTCAACAATAAACGACAAACCCAAAGCTTAAAAAAGTCAAGGGAACAGTCAACACAAAAATTCCTAAAAACAAGAATTATACTTAAACTTTGAAATAAGGTTAAGGCCAAGGAATTTTACACAAAATAATAAGCAAAATGAGGCAGAGTCGTAAATAAAACCTGATTTTTATTAATCTTAAAAAGAACGGTTACATTTTGGATCTTTCAAAAGTAGGAGCGTAACTACAACCTTAGAGATACACTAACAACACTACAATATATTATAATACTTATACTTAACCCGACATTTACGTCGGGTTTAAGATAGACATAATACGAACATAATACAAAATAATATGAACATAATACTAACAACAACACAATAAAACAAACACCAGATTCCCTTAGCCACCATTATCTCCAAACTCCTCGACCAATGGACAGACCTTCCCGCCAGGAAAGCGGAACACGTGAAAACTTAGGTCCCAATAGTCGAGACAAACCTCCAATAACTCGGGCTCCATTTGAACCTACCCTGCACTCCAGGAGTACCCCGATACCGCAATCTTTCAAAGTCTTTCTTCTATACCCGACAAACGATTTAACACCAATCTACAAGTTTCCTTCAAAATCCTCCATTACTCGTCTAACGTTCCGTAAATTTTTTGAATATCTTTGGAATACCGAGAATAGAACGTTGATAGGATGAGTAAAATGAGTTAACCTAGCCCTCCTTTTATAGCCGAATTTGCAAAACAATCTACAACACAAAAATTAACCACGACACAAAACACGATTTTCAGATTCACAATTTTCGTCTCAAAATGTCGCTTTAGCTCACATTTTTACAATGTCAAAGCGTCTTTTACGAGTCTAAAATACTTTCTAAACAAAGATATTTTAAAACCCTGCATTTGCATTTAGTTTAGTCCTAAGCGAGTCGGCCTCAATCGAGACATATATATATGTGTTTTTACGACTAACGACTTTGCAGTACACTCGTGAAGCAAAAACGCAAGGATTTCAGACCGGCTACAACCCTAACATGCATTTTTGCAACAAGACGAAATATTCGAGGCCTAGGGCGTCACACACAAAGCCAACAACTACAATCAAACCGAACCACAAATATACCCATATATACCCACAAACCAAACAAAAACGCTGTAGCCTCCTCACGAGACGCTCATAAAAACCTAACTTTTTATGAGAAAAGAAAAGCACGTAGCCTCCTCACGAGACGCGTGCATTTCAACCAAAAACGCCAGAGCCTCCTCACGCAGACGCTCATAAAAACCTAACTTTTTATGAGAAAAGAAAGCACGTAGCCTCCTCACGAGACGTGCATTTCAACCAAAAACGCAGTAGCCTCCTCACGAGACGCTCATAAAAACCTAACTTTTTATGAGAAAAGAAAAGCACGTAGCCTCCTCACGAGACGTGCATTTCAACCAAAAACGCCAGAGCCTCCTCACGAGACGCTCATAAAAACCTAAATTTTTATGAGAAAAGAAAAGCACGTAGCCCCTCACGAGACGTGAATTTCAACCAAAAACGCGTAGCCTCCTCACGAGACGCTCATAAAAACTAACTTTTATGAGAAACACAAAACGCCAGTAGCCTCCTCACGAGACGTTAAAACACAAAAAAAACGCGTAGCCTCCTTACGAGACGTTCACAAAAACCTAAACCATTCTTATAAACCAAGCCCCAAAACACGTAACCTCTTCTATAAGACGTCCAGCAAGGAGCGCAAGCCAGAAGCGCAAGCCAGGGGCGCGAGCAAATCGTAGCAAGCAAGCGCGAGCCGGCAAGCGAAAGCAAAGCGAGCACAACTAAAAGCACAAGCAAGGCACCACCGGGAGTACTCAGCCGACATGCTCTTAAACATGTAGGACCGTCATGTCCTTAAAAACATGTCGTCCCTCCTCGCATTTCCGACGCTAAGTCCTCGTCTCTCCCATAAGACACATGCTTAGCCGCCAGTAGTATCGAGATCGTAATGGTCCTGATATTATCTTTAAGTTTGACTAACGCTTTGTCCAAGCTCGATCAAACTGGGGCTCTGTAGATACCCATATCCGCACTTCAAAACAAACCCGATGATGAAAAGGACTTTCATGCATGCTTTTAAAAAGAGTCGAAACGGTGCAAAAGTGTCTAAAACGTATTAGTCATTTTTAGCGTATTAATTTGATTTGCATAATCATGAAAATGAATGTCAATTTTTAGTCATCATGAGCGTAACACGAGCACAATATAGGAACGTCTTATTAAGCCAAGCCACAAAAATTTCAACTAGCTACAAACGGCCCAAACTTACAAAACGACTCCAAAACGCACACCAACACAACACATAAAGCGGGCCAAAGTGCGTCCGTGTCACATTTTCACAAAATCAAACTTTACAAAACCATAAAATAATATACTTTAATATTATTTTATTTCGAGCCAAAACCTAAAAACACGACAAAACCGAAACACGAAAACCGAAATTCGGACCAAAACTGAGCAAATACTTAGCCCATAAGTAAACAACAAAACATAATCATTACCTAATCAAACCTCCAAAACCAAATGGCGGCATAAATGTTCACCAAAACAAAAATGAAATCGCCATTGACAGCGATTAAAAATACAATCGCCGTCAACAGTGATTTACTTTTGTTTTGTACCACCGCTTTTTAAATTTTTCTTTAAAAATATCTAACTCAAGAACTTAAACGCAGATATACAAAGCGATTAAGTTTTGTTATCCCACGAAACCACCAAAACTCTATAAATACCAACCCACTTCATTCATTTTCAATACCCGCTTAACACTTATACACTATTCACAAAATCCACTCAAAAATACCGTCTTTACATTTTCGAAAGGTAAACATTTTACCTACGGGCCGACGTTTGAGACTCGGATAATGGGGTTACATTAACCCCAAACCCGATATTGGCACTAGCGGCCGTATTCGTAATACTGGCCAGAGTAGCTGATTCATAATCCGCCTAAACCCCGCCAATATCGCATAAATAAACGACTCATTATCACTAAAGCAAACCGGCGGCACTTTTATAATTATGCAAGTCCTCATTCATGCATTAAATAACGACTAGAATCACGGATCCAACACTAAATTGTACCGCTTCATGTAGTCTTTTAGCATGTCAAACCGAGGGTTTTTCTGCACAAATTCTAATACGAGGTCGGAAAATAACGCCTATAGTAATAATTTAGTCAATAAATTATTATTTAACGTACATTTCCTATAGCAATATGTCATTATTTTGACAATTTACATTATTTATGCATTTTAATCGAGTCATACTTATTCGCACTTGTACGTAGCGTGACTTTTTAGCCCAAATATCGAAATTAAGCAAATGTTTTCAAATTAGTAGAGACTACTCTTATGTAGGCTTTTTGATTACTGTTTTCAAAACTCATTTTGTCAAAACTTTCGAAAAGTAACCTCACTCCGAACCCCTTCTCTGGTTTCAAACCTCAGATTGATAGGTATCGACGCACCTTGAAATCTGAGACACTCGTGTCTTGTATTTCAAGACGCGTTGAATAGGTTCCAAATTCCTTTAATATTTGGTGGCGACTCCGAAAATACATTTCAAAAGGACTTTTATACTTTTCTTTTTTGATCGCAAATTCATGCAATGATCTCCCCATTTTTCATTTCCCCATTTTTACAAACTTCGCACTTTTTCCTGCGACGCGCATTCTCGCTTGCTAGCCAAGACGGCGAGGGCGGACGCGCGCAGGGCGTCGATAGGGACTAGCGATTTTTCATTTTCCCGGTACCTTCACCATGCTCCATTCAAGGCGTGAAGATCAAAAGAGCCTTATGTGATTTGGGGGCAAGTGTAAGTTTGATGCCTTTTTCCACCTTCAAGAGGTTGAATTTAGAGGATTTGAAACCTACAAGAATCTCTTTGCAACTAGCGGATCGGTCGGTGAAGTATCCTATTGGTGTTATCGAAGATGTTCCCTTAGAAGTGGGAAAGCTTGTGATCCCATGTGATTTCTATGTCATGGATATGCCCGAGGACCATCATGTGCCTATCATCTTAGGCCGCCCTTGTTTGGCAACCAAAGCGAGCTAACATCGATGTCAAGAGTGGGAAGCTTTCACTTGAAGTGGGAAATGAAAAGGTTGAGTTCGAACTCAACAAGTCCACTAGTCCTTCCTTGAGTAGTACTATGAATGAGAAGAACAAGAGCTCTCCAAGTAACCTATCTTTTGAGAAGAATACTCAAGAAAGTGTCAAGTGCATATCACTACCGTTGTTGACAAAGAAGGTTAAGGCAAATGAGAAGAAGGTTGGAGAGAAAAGGAAGATGGTTAAGGACCACTATTCAAATGAGATGAGTGAAGTGCTTGGAGGGATTCAATCTCTTGTTTCAATGTTGTCGAAGGTAGTTCATGCTCAAAACGGGAAAAGGTTGAAGGTAGGAAGAAAACCCAAAGGGAATGGATGTCTTGGGCATCCAATAGGTGACCCCGGTTAGGTGACTAATGAGAAGAGTCAAGCTAGTGACTATAAAGAAGCGCTTCTTGGGAGGCAACCCAAGTAATAAATTGTTTTTGCTTTCACTTTTCTTTTGTGTTTGTCTATATTTGTAGGTAACACTCTCTCCATAAAACTCGGTGGGTTTCACAAGCATTTTCAAGCTACTTTCTTTGGTGATTCCACTCGAGCTCTCCTTGGTAATATTCTAATTCCCTTTTTCCATTACACCCCTTCCCCTAGCATTTACATTGAGGACAATGTCGAGTTTTAGTGTGGGGGAGGATGCTTTGCATTGTTATACTTGGTGGATTTGGAGTTTGTGAATTTGGAGATTGTGGTTTTGTTGTGCAATGTTGTGCTGAGGAGTTCGGAGAACGTGTTTAGTGTATATATATACTTTTGTTGTCTTTTCCTATTTTAAAAACCAAAAAAAATTGAAAAATTTTCAAAATTCCTAAAAATTGAAAAATTTGAAATTTCCAAAAAGAGGTCAAAGTTTAATACTTTTTGCGCATATTGTTAATTATCTAGCTCGTCACTTGTTTGAAAACGCTTATTAGAATTACTTAATTCTGCATGCTTGAATTGTTGATAACCAAACTTTTAGGGTCTTTTTGGTTGTGATTACACTTCCATTTTCCACCCTCTTTGAAATAAGTACCTAAGTTGTCTAGTTTCATGGTGACCGACTTCGACTCGACTACCACAAAATTTCACAAAAAAATGGGTAAACACAATAACTTCCTCATCTCATGCCTACTTTTGCAAAGTGCTTGTTCTATAATGTTGTTTTTGGCTTCCCAAAGTTTCAAATAAGGGTTGTGGTGACCACTTCGATGCCTCAATAACGGTCAAAATAGACCGAGAGGTAAAGAGTGAATACCCGTGAGCTATTGTCGAGTGCTTGCTTCGAGTCGAGAAAACTTGCGGCGAGTTAGTGACAATTAGTGAGCGTGGGATTAGCCACACCCAAGAAAAAAAAAATTAAAAAAAAAAAAAAAAAAAAAAAAAAAAAAAAAAAAGAGAAGAAAAAAAAATGTGTAAATAATTCGGGAGCCAAATTTTATAGGCACTTGTTTCCTTTTGAGATGACATTATAGTCGAGTTGATTCGGGACGACCCTTCCTCCTAATTTTGGAGGCGAAACGAGATACTAAGGTCTTTGAACGCGAGGTTCATTAATTTTCCATCATCCCCCACATCCGTTTTGGTCCCGACGAGTTTGGTTCATTAAACAATACTTGCATGCATGATATAAAGTTACACTACCTTGCCTTTTTATCCAAGTGACCTCTTAGGTTTTTAACATGATTGCGTGATTAGTATCCTTGCTCGTGTAGAGAGCAAGGGAGCCACCTAGATGAGGAGGTAGGCTTATTTCTAGACCGAATCGACCTTATTTTGATTGATCTTGTGCCTTATTGTTTGTGTCGATTCGCATTTTTGAGCAAGACCCCACTTGCCTTGCACGCAACACTTCTTCCTCATGAGTATTGCGTTGTGAGTTGAAGGGGCGGAGCGAGCCCGCTAATAGACTCGTATCGGATGTATTGTATAGATTAGTTGGTAGATTTCTTATTAGTTAGTCCTTGGTTTAGTCGTCTTGGCTTGTGTGCTTTGTTGTACTCGAGGACGAGTAAGAGTTCTAGTGTGGGGGAATTTGTTAGCTTAAGAATAGCCTCCGTATAATGCGTTGTTTAGCTCGTATTCGTCTTACTTTCATGCGCACAAGTCATAGTTTAGGCTCGTTTTTGTCGTTTTCGCTCGTTTCCCGTCTTTTCGCTTTGAATTTCCGCTTTTGGACGAGGTACTGCTCTATATTGGTTATATGCAGGTACTCAGGAGCACACACGAGGAGTTAGAGCAAAAGAAACAAGGAGGAATCGAGAAGGAAGCAAGAATAGCAAGTTTGGAGAGTAAGTGGGCGACACAGTGTCAGAAGGGACGACAGGTCGCCCACCGGGCGAGATGTCGCCCACCGGGCGAGTCAGGCCGCCAGATTTGAGACAGGTCGCCCACCCACTGGCCCTGTTTCACGCGACTTATTTTGGCTTCATTTTGGAGCGACTATATATACTCTAAACCCTCATTTTTCATTCCTAAGTAATTTCTAAGTAATAATACAACATTTTAGAGTGATTTTAGAAGCTATTATCTAGGGTTTTGAAGATTATTATTGTTCCTCAAGTTGAAATTTGGGTAAATCGGTTTCGGTTTTTCGTCAATTATTATTATTATCCAATTCTCTTCTCTAATTAGGGTATAATTTCTCATCTCTCCATCTTATTATCATTTTAGTTTGGATGTTTGTAGTTGTTAGAATTGATAATTTGTAGAACTTGTTGGATCCTCTTTTATATATATAATCATCTTGTTTTTGGGTTTGATTTTGTGATTTTGGTTGCTATTTCTCTTTCCTTTGCTTTTGTTCTTCCAAGATTGAGTCTTTAAGTATGGGTATTGTTAGGTTGTTGATTATATGCCTTTATTTTGTTGTTTTAAGCATGATTAGTGAGTAGTCCTTTAACTAGGGGTTGATTATCCCCTAATTACCTAAGTCATGCACTAAAACCTTTAAAAAGATGAGGATTGTGGAATTTGTGTTCTTTATTTGGGGTCAATAATTACTTTGAGTGGATAATTTGTTGGGTTTTAATCCTTGACCGCTAAATGGAAGTTAGCTAGATTATAACTTCGTTGTTCACCCATTTGTACCTAGAAAACGTTGAACTCGGAAGGGTAATTCATCTCTAGAACCCCTTGTATCGACCTTGACCATGGGAATGGAAGGGGGACGACTTTGGGGTCATCGTCACACTTAATGCCTCTAATTTGGGTGGAATTACTACGGGAGTAAAGTCGAATCTAAACTAGGGAGTCTTAGAATTGAACCCGGACGGGAGAATTCCGAGTAGTTTTATGACGAGTCCACATGAATTCCTTGATCCTCGTTTGAATATTAATTCTCTTATCGCATGACTAAGGTGAAAAGGTGGAGAAATCGACCCCTAGCATTTAATCAATCGTATAACTCTTCGCTTCTTCTTCTTTTACTCATTAGTATCTCCTTTTAGTTATCGTTTTAGTTTATTTTAGTAGAATCGTTATAGTAGTTTCGGTCTTAATCCTTCTTTATCGATCTAGATAAACGCGTGAACAAGTACATTCATAATCACCTACTCCCTTGTGGTTCGACCCTCTCAACGCTACAATCGACCACGTGCGCTTGCGTAAGAGGTTATTTAAAACTCGTAACACACTCAATATAGGCCCATAGCTTGCTGTAATGTCCTCTATAAATGTGTATCTAAACTCATTTGCAACAGATTAGCTCTGGTATTACCTGATCTGGTGAGCAGAAATCAAGGTGGGTTTATAAAAGACAGAAGTATTATGGAGAATATCCTCATTTGCCAAGATTTGGTAAGATTATATAATAGACAAGCTTGCTCACCCAGATGTATGTTCAAAATAGACCTCATGAAGGCTTATGACTCAGTGAGTTGGAGTTTTGTGGGTGCATTACTTGAAGCTTTTCATTTTCCACCCTCTGTGAGAGCTTTGATTATGGAGTGTGTGACCTCTCCCACCTTTTCTTTAGCTATCAATGGTGAAGTCTTTGGGTTTTTTAAAGGTCAGAGAGGGTTAAGACAAGGGGATCCTATTTCCCCCTTGCTCTTCACACTTTGTATGGAATATTTGAGTCGAATTCTTAAATTTGCTACTGAGAACTTGAAATTTACCTATCATCCTCTATGCAAGTCCTTGAAACTTAGTCATCTAATGTTTGCTGATGACCTATTGCTTTTTAGCAAGGGTGATGCTACTTCTATATTGGTTTTGCTAAGATCTTTCTCCTCCTTTTCTTTGGCTTCTGGGCTGAAAAATAGTCCTCAGAAGTCTTGTGTCTACTTTAATGGAGTTGTTGCTTCTTTGAAGGCTGATATTTTGTCTATGTCTGGTTATACGGAAGGTAAACTTCCATTCAAGTACCTTGGGGTACCCATCACAGCAGGTAGACTGAAGAGTAAAGATTGTGCTATTTTGATTGATCGTATGGTGGAAAGAATCAGACATGTAGGGGCAAGAAAGCTCTCTTATTCAGGGAGATTGGTGTTGGTCCAATCTGTTTTACAAACTTTGCATTCTTATTGGGCATCAATGTTTCTGCATCCCAAAGGTGTAATGAAAAGAGTTGAAACCATTTGCAGAAACTTTCTATGGGGTGGAGCTTCAGATTATGTAAGCAAACCATCAGTAGCTTGGGCTAAAGTGTGTACTCCCAAGAGTGAAGGAGGGCTGAATTTGAAGGATGGATGTAGGTGGAACATGGCTTTGGTAGGAAAACTCGTATGGTGGATGGTAATGAAAACTGATAGACTTTGGGTCCAGTGGATGCACCATGTCTATATGAAGGGAGTAGATTGGCTTGATTTTAATCCTAAACCTGATACGAGTTGGTATGTGAAGAGGATCTGTAAGGTTAAGGACAGACTTGCTCCTAGTTTCCAGAATGGGGTATGGTCTGTTAACAAAGGTATGTTCACTGTGAGCTCTTGCTACAAATGGCTTGGGGTTCATCAGGTGAAAGTAGACTGGCACAGAGCTATTTGGCATCCACTGGTGGTGCCTAAACATAGCTTCATAGCTTGGATGGTGGCTCATAGGGGCCTCAAGACAAAGGATAAACTGTTTCCAATGGGTGTTTGTGACGATGATGTCTGCTATTTTTGTGGTACGTCTACTGAATCTCATACTCATCTTTTGTCTGATTGTTATTACACTTTGAGGATACTGGAACTGGTTAATGGATGGTTGAGGGTTCGAATATCTGGGGCTGAATTGCTTGATGGGATTCATCCTCAGAGGTGGTCCAAAACAAAGAAAATGGTGGTGAATGCAGTAAGATTGGCTGTGATATATGCAATCTGGTGGCAGAGAAATGAAGCTTCGGCAAAGAAAGAACAAGTTCTGATCCCTCGGCTCGTGTTGAAGAATATACAATGTTGGGTTAGAAATCGTATTTTATTTTCGAATCATGGTTGTAAATTACTTGACTATGGTTGGTTAAATAGCATAGATTGTTGTTAGAGGTGGTAGTCTGATGAAAATGTAATTGTGATCAAAAACGTTGTAATGTGCTTTGGTTATCAATATAAGCTTACATTTTACCAAAAAAAAAAAGAAAATAGGGTTAATTGTCAAACACCACCTTTAAAAAAACGCTTTTTGTCAAACACCACCTTTAAAAAAAAAACTTGTTAATTACCACCTTTAAAAAATATTTTTTGTCAAACACCACCTTTTGGCCGGAGTTGACCAAATTCCGACGTTGACTTACCGGAATTAACATTTTTTTTCGTTTTCATCTTTTTACTTCCCTCAAATTTGAATTATTATCCTTCAAACCCAAAATATACCGTCTCAAACCAAGAATTTAACCACTAAAACCTAGAAATTCGTCTTTCCAACTTAAAAAATGTCGGAATTTAATTGACCAAAAATGTCGGAATTTAGTTGACTAAGTCAAACACAGGCCAAAAGGTGGTGTTCGAAAAAAATTATTTTTTAAAGGTGGTAATTGACAAGTTTTTTTTTAAAGGTGGTGTTTGACAAAATGAGATTTTTTAAAGGTGGTGTTTGGCAATTAATCCAAGAGAATATTGCACATTAGTTGGCCGGCTTGGCCCTATTTGACGTACAATGATGATCTTCTATTTTTAATTTAAGTTTTGTGGGTGCCCATAATATCGTCATAAAGTAAATAATATGAAAAAAAATTAAAATACATATAGAGATATCAAAAAATTTAGACACTATTTTAAATTTTGCTTTCATGCTCATTTTAAATAACTAGTTTAAACTCTAATAAATATACAGTTTAATTTAGATATCCAATTCTACATTGAAATCCAATAAAAAATACAGTAGCTTTTAGACCTTAAAAGCTGTAATTTTTAATTTAGATCCTATGGATTTCTTGAACGTAAATAATTTACTTTAGAGTTTAGACCTTCAAAAGTTACGATTTTATCACAATTGTAATAAAAAATAAAAACATTCTGATAAAAAATAACTTTATATACTAACTATTTCACTCCAGAGTGTTAAAGAAATACTCCATCTGATTTAGTTTTTTGTTTACAATTTTGCTTTGGGGCGGAGCAAATTTTGACGTTTTTATATGATTTAAAATAACTTTTGATCAAATAATTAAGCTAAATAACACAAGTATAACTATTTTTCGTCCCTTCTAATTGATTTTAAAATACTCCGTATTGAAAGATAATATTATACGATAAAAACTGTCAATTTTTCCCTTTTCAGAAAAACGAAAGTTAAACAAATAACGAAAAAAAAAAAAAGTAACTAGATTAAGTGTAAACATAAGTTTAATTAAAGAGATTATATTCATAAGCTCAATTGACGTTATCTTGAGTTTGTAATTATAACTCATATTAACAAAGTGTATTCTGCTGGTGAGTATGGTGACACACTTTCGTGTTAACTTGTAAGTCAAATATACTATACACCTTATCAAATTATATCATCAACCACAACTTGAAGCCTATCTAATTTATGAGTTGGATGTTACATACTTACATTGATCCTTTAGAGAGTACTCGTATATCATTAATCAATTTTTTCAACCATTACATGACTCGAATTTGCACTAAACATCAATGCGAACTACCTACGTCCGAGTGATTGACTACGTCATGTAATGTTTTCGTTTAGAAAAGCAGCTTCGAGTTCACAAGTGAACATACGAAAAATTAATGTGAAATAGAACATACATGAAGCAACAAATTAAAGACCGAACAAAATAACAGATCATATCACCAAAACGACCATGAATCATATACAAAGCAATTCATTATAGTAGAAGACGACCATAAACCTCTTAAATTTA
Organism: Dianthus caryophyllus; assembly: GCA_023091065.1. Lineage (NCBI taxonomy): Eukaryota > Viridiplantae > Streptophyta > Magnoliopsida > Caryophyllales > Caryophyllaceae > Dianthus > Dianthus caryophyllus. Next base: position 16,251,727 of record JALGRB010000016.1, read on the forward strand.
CTCTTAACATTCAAATAAATTAAAACGTTTGGTTTGCATTAATATGGACGGGTTTATTTTTTTTTTTGAAATCCCACAGCGGGAAAATTATATTATGCGTAAAAGTTCATCCGACTCGGAACCTACAAAACACGGAAAAGGAAAAGACCAACAACGCCTACCTAGACACCACGGTTGTGCCCGAGCTAACTCGTGTGCCAATTTGTTTTGTTTCCTACTAACGAAAGACCACGAAAGAGAAGAAAAGTTCGCTACAAAATCATGAATTTCCGAAAGAATCGTAAAAAACTCGTTGCGAATATGGACGGGTTTATTGGCTAAACATTACATACGGTGTATATCAAGTCCCTCAAATTTAAGCATGCTAAATATCAAATTGATATTAAGATGACTTTTTTTTATTGTTATAAGCAACGGTTCAACAACATAATTGATGTTATAATCTTGAACAATCTCAATCAAAGATGTTTCACATAATTAAGCATTACTTAGAGCATCTTCAATAAAACGCCCCAAATAATTATAACTTGATCCTCCAACTTCCAAAGCTTTCTTCCCTTCATAGCTCACCTTCTTGATTCTTTCCTTCATCTTATCATCCATATTCATCAAATTCTTAATTGCTTTTTCTACTTCCTCCGCCGTAACTAAGAATTTTGGTTTATCGATCATCCTAGTCTCGTATAACTTATAATCCATTATTATCTCGACGGCCAACTCCAACTCTTTGATTAGCTCAAACGCGTTTAAATGCTGCTCGGCGTACAATGGCCAGGTCGCCACAGGGACCCCAAACCATAAACTCTCTAACGTCGAGTTCCACCCACATTGTGACACAAATCCACCTATGGCTGGGTGGGCCAGTACCTCAACCTGTGGGGCCCACCCTATGCATTTCCCTTGGCCGCTCGTGCGATCAATGAACCCTTCAGGAAGAGCGTCTAAGAACACCTCATCACTTCTTGGAATCCTAATCTTTACCTCTGGAGGCGGCGGCTTTCTTAGGGCCAACAAGAATCGATATCCAGATCTTTCTAGACCATTGGCTATCTCTTTAACTTGCTCCTCATCGAAACCCCCCATACTTCCAAAACACAAAAATACCACGGACGACTTTGGCTGCCCGTCTAACCATTGGATCAATTTTTTCGTCTCCTCCTCAGAAGCCTCCGACCCACCACTACGTCTCGTGTTATCGAGATTCAAAATGGGGCCCACGGGATAAACACGCGGGATATTTTCATCCACGCCATCCACCAATGCTTGAACACCCAATGATTCTAACTCGGCATAGGTATTTACCAAAATACCTTTGGCTTTCCTAAACATCCTTGCGGGGTACAGAAGCGTCTCATACACGGTTTCCTTTTGTTGAAAATACCTAGGAATATAATCGCTCATGACCGGGTTTTTAAACCCTGGCACGAGCGATGAGAAACCCGGCTCATTAAACTTGGCCACGATATCCATTCCATGGTTATCCGCCAACGACTGAGCATAGAATATGAGGTTCAAATGGTTAGCCCCCGAAGAGTGAAATATGTAAGAGGGGATACCCAACTCATCTCCAACGTCCATAATCCTAGTACTGAACATGTTGAGAACGAACGCGACGGGTTTGGGCATCCCTTGTCGTACCCGACCCATAATGGTCTCCTTGAGAACCTGCTTGTGGAGCTCCAAGGCGGCCAAGAACGATTCGCGTGGTAAGGAGTCGGGGTCGTTGGACACCGGGGGAGGGAAGGTGAGGAAGAATAAACGGGTCGGGTACTGGTTGACTCGTGCCTGGGAGTCCACGTAGTCAGCGACTTTGTTGGCGTGGTTAGAGTAGTGGACGATATGGACCGAAATGGTGACGAGAGGTTGTCGATCGAGGATGAGTTTTGCGAGTTGAACGGCGGAGGGTATGTGACCCATACCTAGTGCTGGAATGAAGATTAATTCTGCCATTTTCAATGCTAGCTTTTGATAAAACAATGGTGTATGTTTTTGTAATAATGGTGTTTACAGTGATGAAATTAGTAAGACATGCATGAAGTCTTTTGAACGTAAGAGGTAGTGTATATATAAGTAGGCTTGGGTAATGGGTATATATAAGAAGAAGAAATGTTAGTTAAGAGTTTCTTCAATCTTGAGGCACATTTAATTTTCACCAAACTAGTCATATCGAATTGAACCGTAATTCGACATGCTCGATTTGAGTAAAGGTCGTTACTTATACAATATGAGTCACATGGAAGATACAATGGGGAGGAGGATTCGAATCTGTGACGTATTATCACTAGTACCTCAACCATCAAGCTCAGACATGCTCAATTTTCGATTAAGTAAAAGTTTGAGTTGAGTGAATATAATAATTCAAATATTTCGCTAGCCCTTAACCTTAATATGTACCAAATTATTCGTAAATTCACCATTATTTTCTTTTTATTTATTGTTGTAGAAAAATTATTTTAAAATAAACGTTCGCCCAATTCAAATTACTTAGATTTCCTAATAATTGGCAATTGGAGTAGGGTAAGAGCTACACCGCTCTAACCATGACCAATTTTTTGCTCGACCTAGATATTGTTGATAAAGTCTTCATGGTTATGAATTATGATCGGGCATCCAAAACCCTGATTATTGTTATGTGATCGATGTCTTGACAAAACAGTAGCCACTTATATAAAATTGTCGATTATCACTGTGTAATAATTTCTTTTGAACTAAACTCGTATATTTGTTAAACAAATTGCTTATAGCTAGTGTTGCTAATTTTTGAACCACAATCAAATCGATGATTAACCATACAAATTTATAAGTTTATTATGAATCTTCTTACATCCGTCATACCAACTACTCTGTAATAAGTACGAGGAAAAGATAGTAATAATGCAAATTACTCCAACCTAATAAAGCTCATCATATGTGCAATCCAATTCACTAAATATCTAGAACATTTCCAAAATCGTACCATAAAATATGACTAGATGATCATACGTAAAGGATAAACAAAAACGCTAGATCGTGCTACTGAATTGAATTGTAGTGTGACGGATCGACTGCAAATCATATATGCATGTACGCATCATGTAATTAAATATGACTAGATGATCATACGTAAAGTAACATTACATATCATGCTCATAGAAGTATAGAACCTATTTGGGAAACATTAATGTAATGAAATGGGACACTTATTTTGAAATGAAGAGAGTATTATATTCTGCTCACTTCACTCTTTTTTTTTTTTTTGGCAGTTTTCAAGATGACATTTTGACTGTTGGTAAAAATTATTATTTCCGAAAATCTTTTAAGCAATACATATAAAATTTTTATCAACATGCACTTATTTTTTCTAGATTGTAAGTTTTGTAACTTTGACTTCGAAAAAGTGAATTAGGAAGAAAATATTACAGTATGATTGAAGGCCATAAATTAAAGATTTTTTTTTCATAAGAGGCACAAGGCCATTACCAAAAAAAAAAGGCAGTTCAAAAAAGAAACCTATTTCCGAAAAAAAAAAAAAAAAAAAAAAAATAATAATAATAATAATAATAATAATAATAATAATAATAATAATAACTCGACACGACCCAATAATCAGTGTCCCAAACTCGACCAGACTCAGCCCAATGACAACCTGGCCCTATATTGACCTGGTTAAATTGAAAACCGATATTTATTAAGATTAAAATTGATTAAATTGGAAGCAAATTTGCGTTTAGTTTAATACACTTTACTTAATAATGAAATAATTAAATCAAATATTGGTCAAAATACTAATTCTAGTGGCTAAAAATAGAAGTCAATCGAAAAATTCGCGCGAACTGACCCAAACCAGACCCATATCAATACAGTATTTGACCCCAAATGATCCGAGCAGATGACTATTCTAACCGAGCCCGATTCGACCAGAAAAGACATCTTAACCCCATATGACAAAATTTGATATGATCCGATCTAACTTGACTCGACCAGAACCAACTTTGATTAACCTGATTACCACCTATGTATTTCTTTTCTTTGCCAATAGTCAATAAATGGTCTAAAGTCTTTTCTTCCGAAAGACAAATAAACGGTTATGTTTTGATCCGAAAATGACTAGCTCAAGTGAATACGTTGCAATCTCGGTTTTAAGACTAAACGGGTCCGACTTGTTTGGCTCATATCTCGAGAATTACTTAACGCTTTCTAGTCATTCAAAATGGAGAAGCTCAATGACTTAGTTAATTAGGACTTTCCTTATTTTATTTTACGTATTGTATGAGCCTATATATAAGGCTCCCCCCCATCGGTTGTAAAAATGAATGCACGTTATTTTTAATCAAGAAAAAACCAGAAAACCCTAATTGCTTTGTTGTAGCAATTGAGTTCTCAGATCGACGCGTTTCGATCAAATTCTCAGGTTAGTTTTCGACGCGATTGAATTCTAACTCGATTGGTTCTCAATTGGTCTTAGGAATCAATCACCATTGTTCGAATAATAGGTCTTATTCGAACAAATATCCTTTCGTTCTTGTTCGATTGATTTCATTTCGCTCAACCCTAATTTACGAGTTAATGGTGTTATTCTTGTTGTTGATTGCTATCTCAAACTTTTGATTGGTTTTGCTTCTGTTACTATGAAAAGCCGGTTTGAATTCGTATCATGTTTTCTTTGGGCTTTGGCCTTTACGGAGTTTTCAAGATAAACAATGGCTTAGCCTGGGTTACGATTACCAAATGCAAGTAGTCCACTAGTCCTTTATTTCAAAAAAATGAAGATAGTAAAAGTGTGGGGGCGAAAAATAGAAGAGAGAAAATGTGAGAAAAAAAAAAAATATAAGGACCATTTATTCTAGGATTAATCGCCAAGAATAATCCGAACTGGTCCTCTTATTCCATAAATAATCCGAACTCGAATTAATCCACGAATAATCCCAACTATTGAAGTAACATTCCAATAATGTACTTTGGCCAATTTTAACATGCTTTAATCAATAAAAAAAAGAAGTGAAAACGGTTTAAGTTTTACTTAAAATAAGAGTGAGGCAAAGTTAGAGTCGATTTCACCATTTTTTTACGTGTTAGAGTCGATTGAAATTGGTCAAATTCTATATTTGGCGACTAATTTCAGTCGCCAAATTTTGGCGACCGATTTTAGTCGCCCGAATTTTTTTTGGCGACTAAGCTGGGCGACTAATTTTTGGCGACTAAGTTCAGTCGCCTTTTGTATTTGGCGACTGAAATTAGTCGCCAATTTTGGTCGCTCGATTACAGATTTCTTGTAGTGGATAACGGAAGGAGTATTAGGTTAAGTGTGAGAATAAGGTCATGTTTAATTGGCCACTTGGACATGAGAAAACTAAACTTTCAAGGAAAATTAAAATCACATGATTAAAAAATTTACGTGTATTGCTGAAAAGCTTGTGGATGACACTTTGATATGGTAAATTTACTTCTGGTGAGAATTTCTACTTACCAAAATTGTGTTGATAAATGATTTCTTAATTAATGGGGAAATTTGGAAAGTTCCAATTCTCAGGGATTGGACAGCCAACAATATAATGAATTTAAAAGGACAAATAAAACTAACTGCACTATATGTATATGAAATTTGTTTGAGGTTGACTGTACGTACATAATTTGAAAATGCAATCTAATTAATAACTGAAAAAATTATAGACTAACAACGACGAAAAAAATAAGAAAATAAATCGAACAGCTAACAAAATAAAGACATACTTTTAACTAACTCTCTTGTAAAATTTAATATTGAAAATATATTCCTCATTTGTATAGACCATAAATAGTTGAGTTCTTGTTTGGCTTTTAGGGGAACTTTACGATGTAAAGCAACAAATCGGGTCGCTACCCTACAATTATAGTGACGAAATAATAATCTATTTGGATAATACTTGAGTCACGGACACCGCTTTCCTTAGAGAATATTCCAACCCTAATAAACCTCGGATTACATGAAATATTTTGAGTCTTTGTGTTGGTTTGTTGTAGTAAAATGTGCAAAGAAAATATGCGAATTAGATAATGATTCCTTCAACATCACCTTCCCTTATATAAGGCATAAAGGGATTCGATAATTTGTCAAAAGTCACAACCTTTAACTTGAATCAGAAATAAATCCATTGAATCAGAAACACATCCCTTGAATCAAAGGTACATCCCCTAAGCCAAGGCATCCTTTCAACGAAAAGACACGAATTAACAAGAATTAACACAATTTACAATGTAGCGTACATAATACAAAATATTTCGATATCTCTTGCTGTAACCAACATCATATAGGCTGAAAACGTACCGAAACAATGTCGACTGCATAATGTTATGTAACCTCGAGTTCCTCGACAGATTGATGTTTTCGAGTGTAGAGTGTAAAGGAAGCTGTGCCAGGGCCGATGTTTGATTTCAAAGCTACGTGATGAGTGTATGTGTACCGCTCCTCAACGACAAAATTCAAACTAAGAAAGTCACGAGGGCAAACTTGATCTGCAAACCCTCAATAAATCGACGACCTCACGATATTTCATTGTATAGAACCGTCTTCTTGTAGGTGATTATTTGATATTGCATGACACGTCTCGACTACAAACGCTATTTAATTTGTACAACTTTCCTCTCATTGAGACCAGATACTTTTCGTAGATGAGCATTTCCCGAATCTTGCAAAAACCAAACCGCAGATGGAACGGAGTATCGGACAAGAAAACTTTTTTTGTTGTTATCAATCACAATTGAGTTGGGTTGCATAAATTCAAGTCGGGTGTAGCGGTGTAGGTGGGTCATATGTTTGGAGTATTTTGTCGACTGAAAAGAATATTACACATATCATGTGAATATCTTTTTGATATGGTGTATACTGTAATATTGGTATGTAATAATGTAGTCATATTCATAGGATAGTTTGCCTAAGATAGAATATAGAGATTCCTTAGCCCTTGTATATATATGTTAGCATCGTTGGATGATTGAATAAGAAAAAGTAATGGGTCTTCTTCTTTAATATGGTATCAGAGACCTAAAAGATCCTGAGTTTTTTTTTTTCAACAAAAACACAATAACATCACCATGACGGGAAGTGATAAAGGAAAGGGAGACGGAGGTAAGAAGAATGAAATGATACTTCCGTCATCACCGCTTTACCTTCATCCAACAGATAACCCAGGTCTGATGTTAACACAAACCATCTTCAACAGTGAAAATTATGAAATTTGGGCAGATGCAGTCCGTAATGGACTCGATGCAAAAAATAAGCTAGGAATTGTCGAGGGCACTGTAAAAAGGCCCGTCGATGACGCGAGTGACGGAGAAAGTCACGAATCTGTAGCGTGGCGACAATGCAACGCTATGATCAAGGCATGGCTACGAAACGTGATTGACCCCAAAATGCAACCAAGCATTGCTTTTTCAGCCACCGTTGCCGAAATATGGAAAGAACTGCAAGAGCGTTTTTCCGTTAGGAATGCACCACGTGTTCATCAATTGAAATGCGAACTTGTTGAATGTAAACAAGGACGACAATCAGTCACTGAGTATTATACCCAATTGGAAACAATATGGGATGAACTTGATCATCACAAACGCATTCCTAAATGTACTTGTGGAGCAGCGAAGGAGTGGGCCAAAGAACGAGATGAGGAAAAAGTCCATCAATTTTTGATGGGATTAAACACTACATTGTATCGACACCTCAGATCGACCTTGCTTATGGAGGACACCATAACATCGTTGAGCAGGGCATATGCACTATCCTTGAAGGAAGAGAGCCATAATACTGTGACCCAGGAGAAGGAAGAAAAAAATGAGGCTGCAATGGCGGTTAAGTCGTATCGAAACGGAAGGGGCAGAGGTGCTCTACCAAGACAGGGGATAGACGAAGAAGAGCCACCTCAATGCAATTATTGTGGAAAACATTACCACACCGAGGAAAATTGCTATGATAAACACGGGTATGATGTCATAAAAGCCAGAGGTAGAGGACGAGGGCGTCGAGGAGCTGGAAACGGCAGAGGAAACTACAGTCGTAAAGAAGGACACCAAGGAGGACGTGGACCGTCAAACACGTTCCAGGCCAACGCTGTGAGTAGTTTGTCAAAAGGTGAAGAACAGCAAAAGCAGAATGGTAACCTTCCTTTTACTGACGACGAAATCGAACGTATCCGAAGTCTTCTAATGACAAGCCCGGAAGGTACTGACAAACTTTCAGGTATGAATGTTATTGTACTTAACGAATGGATGATTGACAGTGGAGCCTCTCATCACATGACGGGTAGGCGTGATTGCCTTACCAATATTCGAATAGAAAGAAAATCGCTTGTTGGATTGCCCGACGGTCGCAGTGTTGCCGCTCATGAACACGGAGAGGCAGTATTGAGCACAAATTTCGTGCTTAAGGATGTTCTTTATGTACCCTCGCTGACATGTGACTTAATTTCTGTTGAGCAACTGATACGGGAAAACAATTGCGTAATAACGTTTTATCCTGATTATTGTATTATGCAGGACCGGTCTACGAGGACGGAGATTGGACGGGGTGAGCAACGTGATGGGGTTTATTATTTGAAGCCAAGCAGAGAAGAGTTTGTAGCAAAAGCGTCCCTTTCATGGGATGCTCAATTATGGCATCAAAGGCTCGGACACCCATCAAGTAGAATTTTATCTCATTTCTCATCTTTAGTTGGTAGTCATTTATCTTGGAATAAAAGTCAAATTTGTGACCCATGTTATCGGGCCAAACAAACTCGTTCGCCTTTTCAGCTTAATAATAAACGATGCGGTGTTTTATTTGGTTTAATTCACTGTGACATTTGGGGAAGATATAGAACTGCCAGTTTATCACGCTCACATTATTTCTTGACCATCGTTGACGATCACAGTAGAGGGGTTTGGGTATATCTCATGAAAGACAAAGGTGAAGCATGTGAACTGTTGAAAAATTTCTGTCAGATGGTTAAAACGCAATTCGACACGAAAGTTAAAATTGTGCTGACACGGCTAAGTCGTATCGCCAATATCAAAATAAACCTAAAAGACAACTAACAGTAGCTAGCAGCAAGAAGGATCGTATCCACAGGGAAACAAATTTCGATTATAAGTTAAAGTCGGCAATAACAGGTTCAACTCGGGTGTGAAAAGTGGGTTTGTAAATAGCTATAAACTAGAGCAGAAATAGAGCAGATCAACAATTATCAATAAAGAGGAAGATTAGGGCATCAGGATCATTATGACAGTGATTCAGGAACTCAACTCAAAAGTAGATAACATTCAATTGAAGCTATGCAAGTGTCTAGGTTTAGGAATACGCTCTCTCGAGTCAATATTAACCTTAAGCAAATTTAGCGGGCTCTCGCAACTTACTAAATTCAACTTATCAAATACGCGTGAGTCTCATTTCAATTAGGCTTTCGATCTTAAACTGAAACAACCTAAGTTCAATTCAATAAAGGCGTCCCTAAATTCAATTGATAATAAAACGCGTAGGAAGAAACCAACTTGCACAAGTTCAATCAAAATAGCAATTAAAACATGTCCTGAATCAACTATCACAAATCACCCTAAACCCTAGTTATAAATTAGCTAGACATAACGGAAATTAAAGCAAAATAATATATAATAATAAACATGGTAAAAGAAACAGCAAGAATTGAATTAAACCTGAGAATCTTGAATTAATACGGAGTACTGACGATTACAATTAAACCAAATCTTGAAACTAAAACTTAAACCTAATAACTAGAGTTTTTGAGAGAGAAAGTGTAAACTAAAATAAACTAAAAAGCAGTAAAAAAGAGATGTCTAATTCGTAGCATTAGTTTAGGTATTTATACAAAGCAACCCAAAGATAAAACAATTAAATTGCGGATCGGGCCGGGCTGGGCCAGAGTGCCGGCCGGTCAGACAGACCGGCGGCCGGCCAGCCGGCTCTGGTGCTGGTCTGCTTCTTTTGCTCAACTCGGGCTCATCCTTCACTTTTGGGCCATAATTTACTCGTGGCCTTTCTAGTCTTTTGGTCTTCTTTTGTCTTCCCGAGCTCCTGCGTGAGCTCGAGCTTGGTCTCGTAGTCTCGGATCTCGTACTTGCTCCAAAAGTCTCGGGTTTTGGCTCAAAACCACCAAAACCTGCAAAATATAAATGAAAGGCAGCAGTAACGAGAAATATAACATATAGCTCATAGAATCATAATAAATACGAATAAAAGCCAGCTAAATGCGACTGAACCGGGGGCATAAAATGAATGTAAATAACATGTATCAAACTCCCCCAAACCAAACCTCTGCTTGTCCTCAAGCAAATAGCATCGGAGAAAATCAAAGTGACATGTACTAATCACGTTAGTATCTCAAGTGGACGACCTATGCACATAAACTAAGCAACCATAGTCTGTTTCACCGAAAATAGAGCACAGGTCTCAACCATTCACACCACATTATACCACTAGCCTCTAACGCTTACGCAAAAATAAAACTGACGACATTTGAATTCAAGCAAGGCCAACCGAACGTACCACTAACCATCATCCAATCTTTCCAAATCATTTCCTTTTTCTGTTATTTCTTTTCTTATCTGCATTCTTTTTTTTCTTTTTTTTTCGCAAATGTGGAGCATCCCTCGTATGTAGTACCGTTTAGCTTGACGTTCACTCAGTAAAAATCGCGCTCGGGTACACATATTTCCTTAAGGGTTACCTTATTGCTCATACTCACGGTCGCAACCAAATTCATGGCCACTGTGGTTACTCAAGTCAATGAGTCCCCTCCGAGAGCATCGAAGCATTGCTCCAACATATAAGAGATCATTCCAATCAAACCGCAAACCAATCAAACCAACATTCCACAAACCAGTTGCCAAGCTCGAATGTCAAAGTCGAAAGTAAACAAACGAAAAGCGATAAGAATTAAGCAAATACAAGTGGGCTAGTGTTGAGGCTCGCAATCTATTAATAGGAAACAAACCAATCGTGCAAGCTAAGGCGATAGAAAGTCGACTCAGAGATACTAAAGATCAAAGTAAGTGTACAAATCAATTCCCCAAACTAGATAAAGCAGGACAAAGCAGACCAAAAAGACTCGTATTTTTGTAAATTTTTTGAATTTTTTTGTTTTTGTTTTTATATAAATGCACACAAAAATTAAATGCAAATGAACTAATGAACGCGAAAGTGTTTCCCTCCCCCAAACCAAATCACACATTGTCCTCAATGTGGAAAACAATAACCACAAAGGCGAGAGGAGGACACATAACATACGGAAGGAAAAGTAAAGCGAAAAGGAGGGTAAAGTGGGGTAAAGAATGCTCACTTGATAAAGTCTGAGCTCCCCCAAACCAAGTAAAGTGTGGAGTCTGGCTAAAATCCACGTATGTCGCCCAATTCACCCAACATCGAGGTACTTCAAGATAGCACGCAGAAGAAGAAAACGGAGCAAAGAGAGCGTGGGGGCTTGGCCCAGACCGGCCGTCGGCTCCCATGCCTTTTTCCGCTTTTTCGCGTTTTCACCGCTTTTCAAATTTGACTACGGTCTTGCCTCGAGCCCTCACGGTCGACCCGGCGCATGCATACTCACAGCGATTGCTTCAAAAATACTAAGAGCAAAGTCCAAAAGTACTGCGGCGCTTAAAATCATTCATAAAAACCCTCGTCTCTCTCGCTCTAAAATCAAACCAAAAGTCATAAAAACAAACCAAACAAAGTACAAGTGCTAATAAAAAGTACAACGTCATCGGGTTGCCTCCCGGAAGCGCTGGTTTATAGTCCCGCACGACTCTTCACAGCTGTAGAAATCAAGTATACGGAGGCCAAGGACATTGGCCATTTGCAACCACCTCGCTTGTCGTAATGTGGTCAGAACGCAGCAGAATCCTGCCTCCTCGAGGCAGCTCATCATCAAATATCAGCACGCACGGGATTCCTCCTCGAAACAGCTCACCATATCTCCCCTGTGCTCCGAGCGACTCAATCGTGGGGCTCTCATTCCCATTACTAGCAGCATAAAGGTCAGCCTTCAACACTTTCCGCTCCCCCAAACCAGTCGTGCAGCTGCTCGTGACGACTGCACACAAGGAGACAATGAAAGGACCTCCAAAGTGTCTCCAATAGAGTGAGACTGAGGTATAGCATCAATAGTACAAACCGACTCTAATCAAGACGGCGATCTCGGGACACTCGGCGAGTGAAAACCAACTTCTCCCCCTGCTGAAGGTCAAAGCCCCATTACCCATATCAATGAGCGCTCCCGCGGTATGTAAGAAGGGTCGTGCTAAGATAACCGCGATATGGGAATCCTCGGGTATGTCGAGCACAACGAAGTCTACGGCGATAAAGAACTTTCCAACCCGTACTGGGACGTCTTCTAAAATACCTAGAGGTCGCGTGAATCGAGCGATTCGGCCATCCAGATGAACATGGAGGTACACTTAAAAGATGTCATGTTAAGCTTCTTACGGATGGAGTAAGGGATCACACTCACACTAGCTCCTAAATCGCAAGGGCATTATCAATCGTGTGGGTGCCTATAGCGCTGGGGATAGAAAAAGTACCTGATCCTTCACCAGGGAGGGTTACCCTGCAGAAATCGACTACATTCCCCCGTAAGAGCGACTGACTCTACCTCACCCAAAGACCGTTTCCTAAGCAAGACTTCCTTCATGAACTTAGCATAAGCAGGCATTTCACGAACTAAATCAATAAAAGGAACGTTTACCTGCAAGCTCTTGATGATCTCGAAGAACTTACTGAACTGGGAGTCATCTTTGGATCGTGCACTCCGTGGGAAGGGTAACCTAATTTGAATTTCCGGACCCTTAACATCACCCGTAGCTTCTTTGTTCTTTGCTGTTGGCCGGTCCGGGCCGCCGATTGGCCGATTGGCGTCTGTGTCGTCTTTTCAGCTGCAATTGACGTGCTATCCGCTCCCCCATCACCACCAGCAGCTCCTCCACTCAGCTCTACAGACCCCGGCACCTTAGAACCATCATAAGCTCGCCCACTCCGCAACTGAATCGCATTAACATGCTCAATATTCGTCGGTTGATCGCCCTGCGGAGGTAATTGACCCTTTGACGGTCGCTGCGGCGTAGCAAGTTGAGCCACCCGCGTCTCGAGATGCTTAACGGCCGATTTGTCTCCATTTGCATCTTTTGAGTGTCCATCTGCATCTTCGCATGGCCATCATCATGGAGCGATTTCACTAATGGGTCGTGGACAGTGTATGTTGTGATGGAGGGACATAGGGTGGCTTTGGTAGGTGGTGGTTGTTGTTGGAAGTTTTGTGAGGGGTTGGTAGGGAGTGTTTTGGGGTGGTTGGGTAGTCGGGTTCTCGCACATTCGCTCACGATAAGATAGCGAAATGATCATAACCAGGTTGGTTTTGGTAGGGCAGGTTTTGATTATAAGGTTGGTACGCATAAACCTGCTCCTGGGGCGCAGCATGCCCCGCGGAGTAACCCGAATCGTGCCCTGCAACAGCGTTGACGTGAGCACTAGAAGAACCACCTCCGTTCATTTGGCTAATCTGCGCAGTTAGCGCAGCAACTTGACTCGTGAGCGCGCTGACGCTCCCCTTATCACGGTCATCATGTGCGGACCGCGAATTCCCCCTAGGCTTCCCGAACTGAGATGAGTGAATAGCCATATCTTCAATCAACCCCCAAGCCTTATCGTCGTCGACGTTATTAGCAAAACGTCCCTCCGCAGCAGAATCAAGAATGGCTCTACTCTCCGCATAAAGACCATTGTAAAAAGTCATAATCACGAGCCAATCGTTCAGCCCATGATGAGGACAATCCCGTATCAGCTTCTTATACCTTTCCCAAGCTTCAGCAAAAGTCTCATCGTATGTCTGCTTGAAGCCCTGAATCTGACTACGCATCTGGTTGGTGCGCTCTGGAGGATAAAACTTGGAATAGAATGCAAGAGCCAACCCACTCCAATCAGTAATACCGGCGGCCTCCTTATCTAGATCAGTAATCCACTCGCGGGCTCGGTCTTTTAACGAGAAGGGAAACAGCATTTCCCTTATCTGATTCTGTGTGATCCCGGTCTGCTTAATTGTGGAGCAGTAGTCGGTGAACATCTGCATATGCCGACCAGGATCTTCGGTAGGATAACCACCGAACTGATTCTGCTCCACCAAACTGAGAAAGGCGGGGCGAATCTCGAAGTTGCCCTGCAAAGTTGCGGGCATGGTGAATCCGCTTGGAATGGACTCCGGTCTAGGCACCGAGTGACTCGAAAGTTTAGGCATTGTCACTGGCTCCTCTAAGTCGATCACAACGTGTATGTTGTCCTCTTCGTAGGACGATCGTTCGGAGCGAGATTCCTCCTCTGAACTGTGCACGCTCTTAGCTGCGTATGACTCTGCGATTTCCTTGAAGAAGTTACGCGTACGGTGCAAGGTACGCTCAGGTTCAGGATCAAACGGGACTAAACCTGTAGGTGACCTGCGCATATATAACTCAAAGGAAAAGGTGAGAACGGTCTCAAGGAACTAGGTTCCTTGAGACAAGGGAGAAAAACCTGCGAAAACTAACAAGAACTAAAACTAGCAAAGCCGTTTCCCCGGCAACGGCGCCAAAATTGACACGGCTAAGTCGTATCGCCAATATCAAAATAAACCTAAAAGACAACTAACAGTAGCTAGCAGCAAGAAGGATCGTATCCACAGGGAAACAGCTCAGTTATAAGTTAAAGTCGGCAATAACAGGTTCAACTCGGGTGTGAAAAGTGGGTTTGTAAATAGCTATAAACTAGAGCAGAAATAGAGCAGATCAACAAATATCAATAAAGAGGAAGATTAGGGCATCAGGATCATTATGACAGTGATTCAGGAACTCAACTCAAAAGTAGATAACATTCAATTGAAGCTATGCAAGTGGCTAGGTTTAGGAATACGCTCTCTCGAGTCAATATTAACCTTAAGCAAATTTAGCGGGCTCTCGCAACTTACTAAATTCAACTTATCAAATACGCGTGAGTCTAGTTTCAATTAGGCTTTCGATCTTAAACTGAAACAACCTAAGTTCAATTCAATAAAGGCGTCCCTAAATTCAATTGATAATAAAACGCGTAGGAAGAAACCAACTTGCACAAGTTCAATCAAAATAGCAATTAAAACATGTCCTGAATCAACTATCACAAATCACCCTAAACCCTAGTTATAAATTAGCTAGACATAACGGAAATTAAAGCAAAACAATATATAATAATAAACATGGTAAAAGAAACAGCAAGAATTGAATTAAACCTGAGAATCTTGAATTAATACGGAGTACTGACGATTACAATTAAACCAAATCTTGAAACTAAAACTTAAACCTAATAACTAGAGTTTTTGAGAGAGAAAGTGTAAACTAAAATAAACTAAAAAGCAGTAAAAAAGAGATGTCTAATTCGTAGCATTAGTTTAGGTATTTATACAAAGCAACCCAAAGATAAAACAATTAAATTGCGGATCGGGCCGGGCTGGGCCAGTCTTGCGGCCGACAGACTGGCCAGGCCAGCCGGCTCTGGTGCTGGTCTGCTTCTTTTGCTCAACTCGGGCTCATCCTTCACTTTTGGGCCATAATTTACTCGTGGCCTTTCTAGTCTTTTGGTCTTCTTTTGTCTTCCCGAGCTCCTGCGTGAGCTCGAGCTTGGTCTCGTAGTCTCGGATCTCGTACTTGATCCAAAAGTCTCGAGTTTTGGCTCAAAACCACCGAAACCTGCAAAATATAAATGAAAGGCAGCAGTAACGAGAAATATAACATATAGCTCATAGAATCATAATAAATACGAATAAAAGCCAGCTAAATGCGACTGAACCGGGGGCATAAAATGAATATAAATAACATGTATTGCAAAGCGATAATGGGACGGAGTTCTTATCAGGACCCATGAAATATTATTATGAGGAAAACGGAATTATATTCCAAACTAGTAACATAGACACACCGCAACAAAACGGACGAGTTGAGAGAAAACATCGTCACATATTAGAGAAAGCGAGGGCGTTACGATTTCAAGCTGACTTGCCAATTTATTTTTGGGGTGAGTGTATACTGACTGGAGCTTACTTGATAAATAGAACTCCTACACCTTTGCTAGGAAATAGAACGCCATATGAGCTTTTGTACGGAGAGAAACCGAATTTAAACGGAATCAAAGTTTTTGGGAGTCTTTGTTAC
The DNA here is from genome assembly GCA_023091065.1 of Dianthus caryophyllus. Classification (NCBI taxonomy): domain Eukaryota; kingdom Viridiplantae; phylum Streptophyta; class Magnoliopsida; order Caryophyllales; family Caryophyllaceae; genus Dianthus; species Dianthus caryophyllus. The sequence goes on from JALGRB010000016.1 coordinate 16,267,867, forward strand.
GCTCATAGCAAGGACAAACCACGTGATAAATTTGGGGAAAAAGGCAAGCGATGTGTGTTCTTGGGGTATCCTCATAGCAAGAAGGGTTGGAAAGTCTATGATTTAAAGGCTAAGAAATTGTTTGTGTCCAGAGACGTAACCTTCTTTGAGCATGTCTTTCCTTTCTCGCTGCCGCAGACCATAGACAATACAAATTCTGTACCAAAAACATATATCTGTGGTAGTCTTGAACCAAGTGAAGGTGAGGGTGTGAGTGAAGAATGTACTCACGAAGTAAGGGAGAATGATGAAGCTTTAGAAGACCAGTACCGAAATACCAATGCCGCAAATAATGATGAGGCAGCAGGGAACAATGAAGCTGTGAACGAAACGGATACAAATGAGGCAAGGGAAGAACAACTTGGTAGAGGAGCAAGGGAAAAGTTCGAACCAGCGTGGAAAAAGGACTACCTATGCAAGTCGACAAAGATAATAAACCCCATCCATGGTGCACATCACGGCCAAGCAAAGTCCACGAGACCAGGTACTCGTTATCCCCTAGCAAATTATGTTATTACGAATTGTTTTTCTAACGCTCACAGGGCTTACTTAGCCACAATTGATAAGGCTCAGGAACCGAGCCATTATTTTGAAGTTGCAAGAGACCCAAAATGGATTGAGGCCATGAGAAAAGAGATAGAGGCTTTGGAGAAAAACGGGAAATGGAAACTCGTATCGCTACCGGATGGCAAGAAACCCATTGGCTGTAAATGGGTTTACAAGATCAAATATAAAGCAGACGGAACCGTAGAGCGATACAAAGCAAGACTAGTAGCCCAAGGGTTCACGCAAGTAGAAGGGATCGACTACCATGAAACGTATGCACCCGTTGCAAAAATGACCAGCGTCCGATGCTTGTTAGCAGTGGCGGTAGCTAAGAAGTGGTTGATTGAACAATTAGATGTAAATAATGCTTTTTTGCACGGAGAATTGGACGAAGAAGTATATATGAAAATACCGCAAGGCTTTGAAAAAGGGGGTGAAAATAAGGTGTGCAGACTACTGAAATCGATATATGGTTTAAAACAAGCTTCCCGAAATTGGTTTGCTAAACTGACAGCTTCCTTGAAAGGGTATGGTTTTGTTCAGTCATTAGCTGATTACTCATTATTCACATATAACAAAGATGGAGTTTTCATTGGAGTACTAGTGTATGTTGATGATATGATAGTCGTCGCGAATAATGAGACAGCGTGTGGTTCTTTTAAATCATTTCTTGACAAGAGGTTTGGTATTAAAGATTTAGGACGCCTCAAGTACTTCTTGGGTATAGAGGTAGCACATGGGTCGAAGGGGCTGTTTTTAAATCAGCGTAAATATGCGCTAGGAATCATCGAGGAAGTCGGCATGACGAATGCAAAGCCAGCACACACTTCTGTACAGCAGCATCATCGCTTAGCACTAGCCACTGGTTACGTTTTAAGAGACGTAATGAAATATCGAAGGCTCGTTGGCAAATTGGTTTATCTTACAATTACCCGGCCTGACCTTGTGTATGCTGTACACTTGCTGTCTCAATTCGTGAATGAGCCAAGAAAGGAACATTGGGACGCCGCTTTACGAGTTGTTCGGTATGTTAAAATGAATCCGAGTAAGGGAATTATCATGAGGAAGGATTGTGATTCTGATTCTTGAAGTCTTGTGATTAGATTATGCGAGTTGCCCGATAACAAGGAGGTCCTTAAGTGGATATTTTGTGTCACTTGGACGTGCACCAATATCTTGGAGATCTAAAAAGCAAGTGACAGTAGCTAAGTCGACAGCGGAAGCAGAGTATCGCACTATGGCAGGAGTAACAAGCGAATTAATTTGGCTGAAGTCGTTTCTTGCATCCTTAGGAGTATTTCATTCACAACCGATGAGTTTATTCTGTGATAATCAAGCGGCAATTCATATAGCAAAAAATCCCGTTTTTCATGATCGAACAAAGCACATTGAGATTGATTGCCATTTTATCCGACAACATTTGGTCAATGGAACGATCAGTACGTTTCACATCAGGAGCAAGGAACAAATTGCGGATTTATTTACGAAGGCACTCGGTGGTGAAACTTACGATCATTTGCAATGCAAGTTGGGACTTGGTTTACCAAGTGCTCCAACTTGAGGGGGAGTGAAAAGAATATTACACATATCATGTGAATATCTTTTTGATATGGTGTATACTGTAATATTGGTATGTAATATTGGTAGAAATAATGTAGTCATATTCATAGGATAGTTTGCCTAAGATAGAATATAGAGATTCCTTAGCCCTTGTATATATATGTTAGCATCGTTGGATGATTGAATAAGAAAAAGTAATGGGTCTTCTTCTTTAATATCGACGGATCATTTCGGGTAACAATGATTAACTTCATTGAATTGTTACACATCAACCTCGCAAACATGGGTCTCTTATAATCACAAATCATACTTTTATATTTCAATCGAAAAAATATACACATCAACCTCATTCCATAAAAAATTTTTTGTACAAGTGGAAATTGGTATACAAATTTACAATGATCGGTTTTACAAAGCTCACACTACAAGTTACGGAGTACAATAATTGTCTTGTACTACTTGAGTCGCAATGCTCCATTTAAACAAGTAGCCGTGAAACATGAGATAATAACTTTGACACCATATATACATGATTCTCATTTGATATTAATCTTTTGAGTCATTTCTTCAATTAAATGAGTTAACCACTCGTATGAAGATCCCCCATGTTGTGTAACATGTCTACTTATACGACTCATCTCACGCAATTTGACCTTAACTTGATCATTTGTACTCATGTTCATGAGTCTTTTGACCCCATTTTCAACCTCATCCGCCTTAACAATAAAATTCCCCTTTTGTCTCTTGAAATCCCATCTATAATCCAAGCTTATATCAATGGCTAACCCTAGCTCCTTAACTAGGTTAAAAGCATTTATTTGTTGATCAGAGTGTTGAGGCCATGTCGCAATCGGAACACCAAACCATATACTCTCCATAATCGAGTTCCAGCCACAGTGCGACACAAAACCCCCTATAGCTTCATGGGCCAAAACCTTAACTTGTGGGGCCCATGAAACTATTCTCCCTTTATGGGTCGTCCGGTCAATAAAGCCTTCGGGCAACGCCTTTACTAACGAATTCAACTTGCTAGGACGAGATCCATCTGTGTCACCCCCTTCAACGGCCACAATTCTAAGAGCCCATAAGAATCGATAACCAGACTGGTCCAGACCGTCAGCTATCTCTTTAACCTGGTCCACATCAAAGCACCCACTACTCCCTGCGCAGATGAACACCACCGATGAGGGTGGTTGTTCATCTAGCCACCTCATTATATCAGTATCCTCACCTGTGGGGTTATTAAACAGTTTGGTATCATTGTACTCGTACAAATTTAAAATGGGCCCTACAGGATAAACTGTAGGGATTTCATCAATCTCATGCATAGTTTTGATAGTAAGAGATTCCAACTCGATAAACGAATTGACAATAATGCCCTTAGCTTGTCTAAAACGTCGAGCCACGTGGATCATAGCCATTGGCTGGTAACTCTCCTTATCGAGGAACACACCCGGTAAAACCCTAGCGGGTACCTGAAAATGAAATCCGGCAAAACCCAATTCCCTAGTTGGGTCTTGTACCAGCTCTGTGACACTGTCATACCCTAATTCGTTTGACATGGACTCAAACTGGAATATCGTGTTAAGGTAACACGGTCCAGAAGTGAAGAACACGTAAAAAGGAATGCTTAGTTCATCAGCAACATCCGCCATAGGGATATTCACAAGATCCACCACAAAAGCCGCAGGGTTAAGCTTATGGTCTAAGATCGCTTGCTTAACCAACGCTTTCTGGTGTTGGATCATCGTAGGGAAGAACATCGGGGAAGGCAGATTCGGTGGAGTGCGAGACCCGTGGAAGAACGTGAAAAGATATACGGAGTAAGTCGACATGGGTTGAAAAGTAGTCGAAGTAGGTTTGTGTTTCGGTAGATTCATTGGTCATATAGTAGACTATAAAATGAATCGTAATGTTGTTGTTAGCAAGAACGATACGTTTTGCTAATTCAACTGCCGGAACCAAGTGTCCTATCCCCGATGCAGGGATAAAAACTAGCTCGGTTTGAGTCATTTTGAGTATTTTCGTAATTTGTAACACCAGACACGTAGTTTATATATATATATGTATATTAATCAAATGTAAATTTGATTTTAATTTGTAAAAGTTGTGTTATTAACGTATTAAATCATCATGAGCCACACGTCAATATTTCAACAAAACTGAAATTATATAAAATTATCAAAATCGTTTATTAAACATATTATATCAAGACTGGTATTGGATTTTATTCACAATCGTTAATTAAACATATATCAAGTCATCAAGATTTCACGTCATGAAAACTACCGATGATTTGTTTGATATAGGCGTGTTAGCATGCACGTACGTTTTGCTGAATCAACATCTTTTTTTTTTTAAATTGCAATATATGAATATACTCCGTATGAATTAGGATCGAAGGCCGGCCTCTACAATATAATACTCCCTCCGTCTCGGTGATTTGTTTACATTTACTTTATACACATTTATCGATGTGGGGAGAGATGTAGAGAAAAAACTAATAGAATAATAATATAAGTACAAAGGGGGTATCGCTTGCTTAAAATTATGAGATGTAATTGGTTAAGGGAGTAGGGGCCCACTTCCCACATGGGTCACCCATGACCATTTATGGAAAGTGTAAATAAATGACCCGTAACCCCCTAAATAGAAAGTGTAAACAAATGACCGAGACGGAGGGAGTAAGTTGGGAGAACTCGAACTTATTAGAATTTACTATTGGGTCACGTTTTATGTATAGCAGAAATAATATAATTCACCTTTTTCTTTTATTTCCTTCCACCATCTCCTTTAATGACATAACTTACTACGAGTAAAAAAAAAAAAGTTAAGTAAATGGAGTATTACATATTGTATTGAGAATATTATACTCCGTAATTAATTAGAGAGTATAAAAGAAGAACTGAGATAAACTACATAAAAATCAAAAATATTACTCGTAACAACATTCGCATATGTGTCATTAACATGTATTCACTCTGTCCTAATTAATTGTTAACGTTTGTTTTATAATCTTCTCACAAAGTAAAGTAAACGTTAACAATTCACTAGGCGGAGGGAGACGTACGAGTATATATCAAAATACTGATTGTGCTTTTCAATTGAATCGATTTTTTTAGGGTTTTACCTTTTATGTTGATGCCTTAAATTTTATCAGCGATTTAAAATTACTAGCTAATTTATACATGTATAAGATTTGGACTTGACCCAGATTGTTTAATCTAATATATCGAACATAAATTTTGACTCAACCCGGACTATTTGATCTAGATTTTGAGGATTGAAAGGGTGAAGCTAGATAGTTGCTCGTATTATGTTGGAGTAGCAATCCAAGTCCCACATTGGGAAGAAGAATGATTATCTTCTCTTTAGAAGAAGATCCACCACTTTATTAGTATGATCGACGCTTTTTGGGAAGGAGCCCAAAAAAAATCCGTGCGGGTTTGGCTCAAAGCGAACAATATCGTAATAATATGACGGTGTGGTGAAATTAAAGTCGCGCTCCTAATATAACGTATTATTGGTTGGCCATTACTTGGAATTTGAGAGGAAAACGATAAAAACAAAAATATTGAATCTTTTCAACTTTAATGTTACAACTATGTTACGATATTATGAGATATGTCGAGATATCGTATTTAGGGAATACGGTATATTGATATATATCGTATAGAATAATATATTAATATTGGCAAAATAAATATACGTAATTGATCAAATGTACCCGAGTTTTACTCAGTTGTACCCTTTTTCCTCGTAAAATTTCCATCTGTTACCCTTTTCAAACCTAACTTTTCTCTCTTTTGCAAACTATTCAATTTCAATCAAAAATCATCTAGACCTAATCAAATTCTTTTTAAATTATGTAATTATAAATCTAAAATTTATATGATTCAAGTAAATTTGTTTTTTTATTTTTATTTTTGTTGATTAAAATCTATTCAACTGCTACTTTAACTTGGTGGTTGTGTTGGGAAGGTGGGTAGAACGGAGGCGGCGCCGGAGGTTTGGTCAGAGGTCGGGGCCGGAGGAGGGTGGGGCGTTGTGGTTAGGGCGGCGCAAGGATGGCCGCCTGCCGCCTTGGAGGAGAAGGGTGGTGCGACAGAGAAGGAGCGTCGTGAAGGAGTTGGTGCGGTGGTTCTCCGACGGACGACAAGGGGGCGGCTTCTATTAAATTAAAAGGAAGGGAAAACCCACTTGCTATTTCAATTGCAAGCTCTTCATTGAAAATGGTAGCAAACCCATTAATGTGTCTTGTACTCTTGTGTACGAGTAAAATACCGTGAAAATTTTCAGCGGAACTTCGACTTCTCAAGTGAGGTATAAATGACAAGGGTAACGTCGTCTTTTGTGGGTACAAGTGAGTAAAATTCGGGTACAATTAAACAATACTCAATATATATTATGTTGTCAATATTAGTTTGTATTATACCATTATATATATGAGGTTATTGTAAGGCTTTGACAACACAGTTATATTTTTAATAATATAATATTCTCCTTTATGAATTTTCCCCTCTAATATTCCAATAAAATATATGTTAAATACTTAAATGTAAAGTAGGTCTCGTTTCAGGGTAATTTTTGACAGTAGGTCAGTGTCATCATTTTCTTAAAAGACCAAATGGCGGCAAGGTGGTACGTGAAGTAGAGGCTTTGCTTAATTTTGAGAAGTAGAATAAATAAAACCAATCTACTGAGCCAACACAAGAACTATGAATGAATGTTGTATGTATGTGGAATGATGAAGCCATTAAATAAAGCGGTGTTGTTTGGGCCAAAATTACGACATTTTGATTGAGACATGTAATGGTACGCAAGAAAGAACGACACGAAATCGGTAAAAATGGATTAAAAATTGTGTGGAAATGGTCGATCCCTAAGTTAAAGTAACAAATCGCCGGAAAGAAAGAGTGGAGAACATGTTTGGCCTAGCTAGTTTCAAAGTATAAAACCGTTTTTCGGTCTTCAATTATAAGTTTAAGTGTTTTTGGTTAAGTTGGTTTCTGACATGGTATTAGAAGCTAATGATCAGAGGTCACGAGTTTTAATTTCGTCACTCACCATCCCTCCATTCTAAGTGGAATAAAATAGCACCGGGCATTCACACTTCAACCCCATATGACATTTGAATCAAGGAACGTGTTACTATATAAAATCGATCTTGAACATCCAGCCATATGTTTAAACATTTGGTTGAGTTGGTTCCTGACAATTAGTCCACTAACAACCATTCTAAAGCTACATAAATACGTGCCAAAGGCATAACCGATGCTCTAAAAGATCGTCTATTAATTGACTGTTGGAGATTGTATCTATAAACTTATATGAGTAAAAGGAAAAATCATTTTCTTTTTTAATTAAGTATCTACCCCTCTTAAAATCCTCTCTAGAAAAATCTCCCCACAAACCCTTGTACTCCCTCTGTTTCAGTCATTTATTTATACTTCTCTCAAATCCCCCTCACAAAAAAGTCAAAGTGTAAACGAATTCACCGGAACGAAGGGAGTAAAAAACTTCATCTTCCTTTGGTGCTGCCATCTACCAATTTCAGTGGTGGTAAGCCCTAAGTTTCAATCTTTTTTCTTTAAATTTGTTATATTAAATTATGAATAACTCTTGTCTATCTCCTTCATAGAGATGTGTCCCCACCAATTGATGGATTTGTTTACACTTTTTTTGTGGGTTTGTTCTTTTTTTTGGAGAGGTTCAAAATTTATGTGCAAGATCATAAGTAAGAGTCATAAAATTTTTACGTACGATGATACAATTGAGTTCAAATCTCTATGAAGACATAATATTGTCCAAATCAAATGTTTCCATCATTTGAATTAAAATATTTCTCACTCAAGATACACAAATTCTCATATGAAACGGGTAACCCGTTTTATATGAGAAACGGGTCAAATATTTCACAAAAGACAAAGAACAAGTGGGGAAGAAAGATGTTCTTCCCCACTTGTCCCTTGTCTTTTTGTGAAATATTTGACCCGTTTCTTGTGTGAAACGGGTTACCCGTTTCACACAAGACTTACACCTCAAGATATCTCTAAGACTTGACACTTTATTTATGTCACTTTTCCTTTTGTTTAATTTGTTTTAAAATGCCTCAAAAAAAAAATCAAAAAATCATTGTTTTAAACTGATCATAAATTAGAATCCTATTTATGATTTTAAAATTGAATAATTCTTTTATCAAATCAATAGCCTCTACTACTCCCTCTGTTCCAGTGATTTGTTTACAGTTTGACTTTTTTGTGAGGCGAATTTGAGAAAAGGGTAAACAAATAACTGAGACAGAGGAAGTAGCTTTTTTATTTGATATAAAAAATTAGCAACAATTATGACACATTGGCACGTAGCCTCGAGTTTTTATCGGTCAAAGATGTTTTTTTGCTAATAAACTATAATTGATCATATCTATTGGTCATAAGTTGTGAATCTGACTTATTGGTATTCAAATTGATCGTCTTCACGAGATATACAATACTCCTTCCATTCAATTCCATTCACAACATAACACTATTTGCCACTATTCATATACTCGGAAAACTTTCGATATTGTGGTTGATATATAATTGAGAATATGGCCATGTGTGATTTTATTTTGTTCGTCTTCTTACACACAATATTAAAATTAAATTTGTACAATTTTTTATAATACGTAACTATAGATATTACCGTTGCAAAATGCGTCTCGGCATTTGGACCATGACATCATGTAGTGAATGGAGTTGAGTGGAGGGAGTACAATTTAGGAAAAATATTTGTTGATTTCTTAACTCATAGCTACAAGTTCTATTTGTCGAATTTTTTTAGCCCGAAAAGATGGGTACCACAAGTTAAGTGACAAACTACAAGGATATTGTGGGAATTATTCCTTTACAATTACTCATTTACTCATATAAATGGACAAATTCAAAAAGAATTGTATCATGTGTAAATTGACCAATGAAATTTGTCAGCACCTAATTTTCATACTCAGGTGCGGCGAGGGTAGTACTAAACACCGCCGCAAACAAATAAGATATCACCTCACTTTTTACGAAAATACCCCTAACTTTATTGTTATTATTGTAACATATGCTAGCTTAAAACTAAGTTATCACAAAATCTTAACAAAAATGCCGTTTTTGGATGACGAAGAGAACAATTTACGTGACGACAACATCTCGATAAGTGTAAATCCGTAGTGTCATGTTCAGAAAATGAGTTTCGAGCAATTTTTTTTGAAATAGCCATAGTAATTTCATCAAATTTTTTTATCAAATTTTTTTAAATTGACCATGATTTTTCCCATCAAGACTTTCGGAAAAACCATGTAAATATCGTCGCACTCACTTAGACATCGTCACATTTTTAGACCTAGTTTTCCAATTTTACCCTTGGGTAATTAGGGACTTAAGTAATATTTTATATATTGTATTTACATAAATCGATTTATGAAAAGGAGTAAATTTGAATACTTTTCAATGAATACACAAGTTAAATTTGATTAATTTGTAAAAGAGGGAAAAGTTTGCTTATGGAAAGTTATAGGTGAATAATTTATGGGAGTTAAACGATCACGCATTTTATTAGATGATATAGTTCCTCATATGGAGTAATTTCATTAACAAAACTGAGTGTGTCATACTTCAATAGTCCATCTTTATGTAATGACTTTAAAGATGAACATTTGTTATGTACCAAAGTCCCGAGTGATGTTAGCCCACAACCTTGATAAGAAGGTTATGGCGACATAAATCTGGACTTCCCAGCTGGCAAAAAAAAAAAAAGAAAAAAAAAATAGTTCATCTTTATAGTGTTCTACCTTACTTTATTTCATGTAAGACAATGTGGAAAAATACAACAATAAAGTGAGTACTGAATTGAAAAAAAAAAAATGAGAAGATAAGAGAAAATATTAAATTTCACACTTAATTCAAATATAGATAGAAAAAGCAAAAACAAAATAACTTAAGTGGTAGCATGATCACTAGGCACTACTAAAGCTTACCGTTGCTAACAACATCTTCAATAAAATGGCCTAACCAACAATATGAAGATCCACCTTCCTCTTTAGCTTTCCTCCCTTCTTCACTTATTTTCTTCACATTCTTCTTCAAATTCTCATCCTTGCTCATCAACTTTCTAACCCCTTTTTCAACCTCCTCGTAGTCACCAAAAATTCCCCTTTCCAATGATCGACGTTATAATCCATTCTTATCTCGACCGCTAGTTCCATTTCCTTGACCAGTTGAAACGCGTTCAGCTGTTGCTCTGCGCCCATTGGCCACGTGGCCATGGGCACCCCAAACCACAAACTCTCTAATGTTGAGTTCCAACCACAGTGTGTCACAAACCCGCCAACAGCCGAATGGGATAATACCTCGATTTGTGGGGCCCACGCTATGATTTTCCCTTTGTGACTCGTTCGGTCAATAAATCCTTCAGGGAGGGCCTCTAAGAATTGTTTTCCCTCCTGGGGAAACAATCTTAGGGCCCACAGAAACCGATAACCCGATTGATCTAGGCCATTAGCTATTTCTTTAACTTGCTCCTCATCGAAACATCCGCCACTTCCAAAGCACAGAAATACAACCGATGACTTCGGTTGACCATCGAGCCACTGAATTACTTCATGCTTCTCCTGACCATGGGACTCACTACCACTTTTGTCGTCAAGCAGCAAGATAGGCCCCACTGGATACACACGTGGAACCGGTCCCAGAGAACCGACACGTGGCAAATTTTTGTCCTCACATTCCCTCAAAGCTTGAACAAGGTAAGATTCCAACTCATCATATGAATTTACTAAAATACCCTTCATTTCCCTAAACTTTCTACCTAGGTTAACAAGTATTTCACACATGTAATTTTTGTCCTTAAACCCCGGAGGAAGAACCGCGCTAGGAACGCGGTTCTTAAACCCGGGCAAAACCGACGAAAACCCCAGGTCACTAAACTCGGCCGCAATGTCAACTCGGTCGTGATCAGCTCGCCACTGCGCGTACAATATAAACAACAAAGACGCGGCGCCCGAGGTGTAGTACACGTAGGAGGGGACGCGCATGCCCTTCGCAATGTCAACCATCCCGGTGCAGAACATGTCGAGGACGAACCCGACGGGTCGGGCCAAGCCGGCCCGGACGCGGTCCTCAACGGCCCGCTTGACGAGCGGGCCGTGCTGGCGGATGAGGGAGAAGATGGAGTCGAGAGAGGAGCAGGGGTCGGATGGGTGGTAGAGAGGCGGGTGAGTGATGAAGGTGAGTCGAGTGTCGGGTGACTGGGCGTCCACGTAGGATTTGATCTTGGAGGAGTGGTTTGGGAGGTCGATGATGTGGATGGATATGGTGATGTGGCGGTGACGTGGAAGGATGAGCTTTGCCAGCTCGACCGTTGGTGGTATGTGACCCATACCCGGTGCTGGAACGAATACTAATTCACCCGTGGTGGTTGTTGTTGTTGTTGGGTTGCTCATTTTATTGTTGTTGTTGTTGTTTGTTTATTGAATTGTTTTTGGTTTGTGTGAAGTGTGAGTCTGTAAATGTGGTTTGTTCGTATATATGTATGAGTAGGTATTATAGAGGACCGTCTCACTTTAGTAAATTGTTAGACCAACTCTACTTTCAAGAAAACATGAAATAAATAAACATCCATTTAATGAATGTAATAAAATACGGAGTAATATTTGGTTAAGAAAAAAAAAATTAAATGATTGTATATTAATAAGACTAATGTGCAATTTACAAGAAAAAAAGTACAGAGTAATAAAGAAGATTTGAAGACATCAATGAGGACCGCGAAACAAAGTACAAAGTAATAACTAACTACATTTATGTTGATTGTACTTTGTTTATGTACAGAGTAATAAAGAAGAATTGAAGACATCAAAGTACAGAGCAATGAAGACTTGACCCGACCCAAAAATTAAATGATTGTACATTTTTCAGATACATAAACGGTAACTACATTTATGTTGATCGTAACTATAATTAACTATAACGTGATTTCATTTATATATTTTAACAATGGTCATGTTATACTCCCTCCTACCCATATCTATTGTCCCTTTTGGGATAAAGTAGAAAATTTATGGGGTTGAATAGAATAATAAAAAGTAATGGGTAGGGGTAAGATAATAGGAGAGAGGGTTGAATAGAATAATAAAAAGTAATGGGTAGTGGGTAAATAGTTGGGTGAGTTGGGGGTAGATAATAATAAATAATTCATGGGGAAAAGCAAAAGGGACATTTTGATGGGTAAGAAATTGGGGCAAAAGGGACAATAGATATGGGTAGGAGGGAGTAGTTGATTGTGTTCACGATTTGCATAAATGTGGTCACATTTTATGCGCTATGACCTCGTTTTTCACTTTCTTAGTGAGAGATGATTTTTTTTAAGACTTTTTCATATGTTAGAGAAAGAGTATCATAAATAATGTATTGATAAAAAAGAGTAATATTCCAGATTAGCGACTATAATTGACTTGGACTATCTTATTTTGTCGATTTTAAGTCCTCATTACTAATTCGTCACGATTATACCATTTATAAAGATAGTGAGTATATTTGCCATCCATGAAAAATTACATTAACAAACGAAATCAAATGCCTACAATACTAGTTATGCTCACTAATTAACAATAAATAGTTACAATCTAACATCATCCGGTCACCAAAAAATCATAGTAGTAACCCACAACCTCACTTACATGGTGACATGATATGGTGTACTAGTCATATACGGATTACTAGATTAGAAAACAAAATTTAATTTTGAAGATTTAAAAAAATGCAGTGTTTTTTTAAAATGAAATTTAAAAGGGATGCGAATTAAATGAACAATTAAAAAGGAGCATTAAAATCCAATTTTTTTTATAGGGAAGATAAAAACTCAATGTTTATTCCCAAATGTAATAAATGAACCGTTAAATACATTGGTAATCTCAAACCAACCAATTGTATTTTCAATGCAGTAATTATAATGTCTTCTAATGATTTATTATAGGATCAAGACGTCTAACAATAAGAATAGTGTTAGACCGTCTGATTTGAGACTTAGTCTATATGTATGGCGGTGCTATTAACTCTTTTTTTCTTTTCTACTCCGTACTTAATTTAAGCTCGGTTTAGTACAATTCAATTAAATTTATTTAATATATGACTATTTTGATGTTTAAAATAACTACTTTAATGTCAAATGTAATAATTTTAAAGTTTCATAAAATGATTATTTTAAGCGTTAAAATAGTCACTTTAAACCTTGAAGTAGACTCATTTTAGTTGCAAATAACTCAACGCACTCGTGAGACGATTTTATGTAAGCATTTGTATAGGAACACGAGTTAAAAAACTAAATAAATGAAGGTCAAAAAATACTTCCTCCATTCCGTTTGATTCTATACGTATTTCTTTTTTTTTTTACAATTTCATTCATTTGTATACATTTTCAATTTGATCCATATTTTATCAAAAAAAAAAGACTAAACTACTCTCACTTTATTAACACATATTTACTCACCTTAAACTAGTGGAAATATATTTAAGTCATTGTATACCTCACCCCACATGTTTTTATCCCATCTAAAATTTTGTACAGAAAACAAATGTATACTATCAAATGAAATGAAATAAGTATATTTCATCAATTACGTAAAATATTACGGAGTAGTATGTTAGTTAATATGTTATGGAGTACTCCGTAATACTCCATATCAACATTTGTTCTCAAGGACTTGAAAAAAAAAACTATGCTTCGAGAAAAAGCCAATTCCCATTATTGATACGGAGTACTCAACTAACATACAGAGTACCAAAGTTGGTACTCTTCCATAAATGTGTAAGTCTCATATGAAACGGGTAACCCGTTTCATATGAGAAACGGGTCAAATATGTGGGAAAAGACAAAGGACAAGTGGGGAAGAACATATATATATTTGACCCGTTTCTCATATGAAACGGATTACCCGTTTCATATGAGAATTTGTGTCCATAAATATCCAATAATAAATCTGACAACGGTAGTTTTAATTGAGTTCAATAGGTAGACAAGGGGAGAGGACTTAAAAGGAAATGGCATGAAGGCAGAGTGAATTATCTGTCTTATTTTATGTTTCATTTGGTGTCCTATTATTTCATATACTAAGAAATATCACTTTTACGTAATTATTTATTCATTATTCTGTTATAATTAATTATATTTATTATCACATAGAAAAATGAGACACCAAATACGACATGAGAATGGAACAGACGATCTAAATTCACATGCAGGGTCCTTTTTCTCTAATACGTGAATATAACATACGTTCCATACACTTTTCATTACTTATTTACTTAAGTGTAACGTGTTAGATCGTTTTTAATTTAATTTAAATCGATTTGAGAAAAAATAGACTGGATCCAGATTTTAGTTAGGGCAATAATACCAAAACAAGGACGTGACCCACATGATAGATCAAGGTGACCAATTATTCCATTCAATTCCTTCTTTTAGGCTCAATATTATTTTCTGACAAATTAATTCATTTAATCGTATTTAGATATAACATAGTCCCTCTCATTTTTAGTGTTTTTCTCACTTCAATAAAACCCCTCACATTAAATAAAAATCACAAATTCTCATATGAAACGAGTAGCGTTTACGTATGAAAAGCAATCAAAATATTTCGCGAAAAAGAAGGACAAGTGGGGAAGAAAGATGTTAACAAAACTTGTCTTTATCTTTGTGAAAATATTTAACCGTTCTGTGTGAAGCAGGTTCTGCTTTATGAAGACTTACACAATAAAAATTGAGAATAACGCAATAAATAGGAGCGAATAACTTTTTACATTGAAAAATTAAAGTCATTTCAATACTATTTTATACTTCCTCCATTCCGTTTGATTGTATACGTTTGCTTTTTTGACACTATTCACGAGTGAGGATAATGGTCGATATAATTTTTAACATATAAAATAAAACATAATCATGTGAGATCTTGTTTTAATTGTCTTTTCGAATACATTATTAATATCAAATTTTTATAATTTTTTGAAATACGTAACTAAAGATATGAACAAAAGAAAACGTGTATCGACGTACGTGCAAAAAGCAAACGTATAGAATCAAATGGAATGGAGGAAGTACCAAATCATTCAACTAAATTTCATAGTAAACTCATATACACACTAAAATAATAATCATAATAAGCTTACTGTTTTTATTAAGGGTGTGCATAATGCCACGGTAAAATGTAGTTTTCCACAAACTTTATATGCATGTTTAAATGTCCACTTGCATAAATTCATAGCAAAGGCCAAAGGGTCCACACTCCGTGACAATGCTCCGACTCTCACTAGTCATAGACTCATAGCTAGTGAAATTAAATAATTTAAAAAAAAAGGATATTTTTCATGATTCCCTTGAGGTTTGTCATTTTACCCATAATACCCCTCTTTTCATGCTAAAAAACTTTGACTGAGCTTAACTTTTAGTTACGAATTTAGAAATTGACAATCGTTTTGCCTAAGCTGTAGATCTCGTTGAGACGATCAATTTGAACATCGAATTTTTCAGATTCGCAACTCGTAACTAGTAGATATGGTCGGTCAAATTTTTTTCGATATAATAACTTGGACCGATCATAACTTGAAACTACGTGTTCTAGACATGAATTTTTTTTATTTCAAATTGAAGAGCTCGAAAAGACGATTACTTTGAAAAAAAAAAATAATGATCGAATTCTGAATTCGTAACTACAAGTTATGGTCAGTTAAAGATTTTTTTCACAAAACAAAGGGTATTTCGGGAAAAATTGCAAACCTCAGGAGTACCGTGGGAAATATCCCTAAAAAAAATAATGAAAAATATAATTTGTTCGTTTTAATCATTTGTTTTTCTTTCCAATTTGGCACAAAGATCAAAAAATCTCATTAAATAGCACGAATACCCCTCAAGTTCTCAATTAACCAAAATCTTATAGGCATGGGTGAAAATGAGATAAAAGTAAGTTGATAATTAGTGGAATAAAAGTTTCATTAAAATAAAAGGTAAACAAATAGTCTATTATAAAATTAATCTATATTATTTTATTGGAAAAATAAATTATATATTTTTCTTGAAAATAAAATTATACTCCGTAAATCGTCTATTATAAAATTGTCCCATACACCTATTCCCTCTCATTTCATTTGTTCTTCTCACTTTTTTTTTTTTTTGACCCATTTTATTTGTTATTCCCATTTCCTTTTAAGTCCAACCATTGTGGTTCTCTTTTATTTTGACCCCACATGTTTTCTCTACTCTTATTTTGAACCATACAAACTTACTCTCTTAATTTTTACACACAAAAAAAGTGGAAAGATCTTACAAAATGGGAGGGAGTATATACATAAACAACAAATCAATTAGAATTTCCCCAAAAAATAATCGAAATAATATTACAACTATTGAAAGGACCGTAGTGTATCTAATATACGCAGCGGAAGTAAAAAAACAGTCCTTATAAGATCTATTGCATTTAAAAATGATACAAAAATAATTGGTAGAAATGTATACCTTCGTGAGAGTACAAAGTATTATATAACTCTGAAAATACAGAGAACTCTTTCCCTCGGTACTATACGTATGAGAGTAAATAAAATGAGATCAATTACTTTCAACTCAAACACACGAAAAATGATGTTGTTTTCTTTTTTTTTGTTTTAGATGCTCCCTTTTCTTATATTTTTGATAATGCCACTACATTAAGTCATTGTTGGTTTTTTTTCTTGTATAGCAAAAGATGCTTAGTCAAAACAATCAAAAATGTTTAGAGAAAGGCACGTAGCATGTGGATGCAAGGTGTCAAAAATTAAAAGCTTACTCATACTTATTAAAAATGACACACTACTCATTATTTAACATCTCATACAAACGTATTTTCAGTATTTACTATATTTTCCGTGTTAGCGGAACAATATAAAAATATATCGTCCAAATTATTTCATTCAATTATCCCAATAAAAATGAAATAACCGTAAACGTCAAATATCGACCGTAAGTGTGTGATCACATAGGTTCAACATTAAATCAGTAGTAATTAATCTTACGAAACGATTGGATTTGGGACACAATTCCAACAACTATTGCTCAAAAGAGTAGGTGAAACATATGGAGCAGAATCACATTACATGCACCATAAACAGTTGGGCCCAAAATAATAATTGCTCAAATTCCACCAAACCAATTGCGACGTACAGAGTGTAATATCTACAACGTGTGTAAATTAGCTTGAAACACCATGTTGTTTAAAAATTAAATTGAGTTAGATTTTTTTTTTTTTTTTTTTACAATGGTAAAACAGAGGTAGTCAACTCTAAGGGTGCATTTGGTTCGCACGGTGGTATGGGTTTGAAATCAGAAATCATTCAAAGGTATGGGTTTGGGACTTGATTCTTGAAACCTTGTGTTTGGTTCAATTTCGGGATGATATTCATTCCTATACCTAGGCCCTGTTTGGTTAGACAAATCAGCTAGCTTATTTGACTAACTAGCTGGTTACAAGTTTGTTTACTATTATACCCTTCAGACTTTATCCATAAAATCAAAATCACGTCATTTTATGTCAATTAATTTATTTCAGTTATTATTTTAGCTTGTTTTACCAAACAATATAATTAATTTCAGTTACCTTATTAGTCTGTTATTTTCAGCTACCTTTTCAGCTACCTATTCAGCTAGCTTTTCAATTTCAGCTACCTTTTAAGCTATCAGCTACCTTTTCAACTATTTTTCCCAAACAGAGCCCTAGTGTTTGGATGGAAACTATTGGAATGAGGATTCAAATCAAAAAATTTGTTTTTTTCTTCTTTTTTTTTTCCACACAATTAACCTAAACTAATTATTTTTAGATATTTTTTTACAAGTTAGGTACATAAAAATATAATATAAAACCTTATCATCTTAAATATAAATAAAAATTAAATGTCAAATATTTAAAATTACATAAAATAGACCAAATTAAATGTCAGAATTATTAAACTTAAACTAGTATTCAACTTATTATTAAAATAATTATTCAACGTGTGACTACATATTTATCATGAAATTTGAATTAAAAAAAAAAAAGCTTATATCACAATTCAAGTACCAAATTAGGGTATGTTATATTATAATTTAATCAAATTAAACCTAATTATTCTTATAACGACAATATAGAACAAAATTAAATTACCATTCTTCAATGAAAATTTAAAGTTTTAGCAACAAATTAAACAATTTTTTACATATAATGAAATAAAGTAGTTGAAAAATTCCTTGAAAATTGATTGAGATTGTGTTAAAAAAAAAAAAAAAAATTAGGGTTAGTCTTTATATTGTATTGCAGGGGCGGACCCAGAGTTATATCTTTGGTGTTGCAAAAATACTACGAGTAAAGCAATCATACAATTAAAAAAGTGTCTTACTCCGTATTAAAATAGATGGCAATATACATTAATCAAAAGTGCTACACTGCTACGTGCACACAGTGGCGGGCCCAAGGGGGGGCCAAGGGGGGCACGGGCCCCCCTACTGTTCAAAAATAAATACATTTTGGTGCATTAAGTTGCACTGAGATTGTCTAGCACAGTTGGTAACCACTATTATTTTTGAGTTGGAGTACAGGGGTTCGACTCTCCTTGAGAGCATTTTCAATTTTGCATCACATATTTTTGCAAATGTTATGGCCCAAGATCTACTAATTAAATGGCCCAATAATAGTATTTATTTATTGCCCAGTATCTTTAACATACATTTTTTTAATGTTTTAAAAGTATCAAATACTTTTTTTTGGAGGTAAAAAGTATATATATATATATAATTTTGTTATTTACTCCGTATTTATTTATTTACTTAAATTTGACTATTATAATTGTCTCCTAAAAGCAATATAATTGTTTATTTTAATTTTTATATATAGGAGTATGGTTTATACTTTTATTTGTTTTTGTAGCTATTTGGCTTTATTGATTGTAATTGTTTGAAATCTTGTTTTTTGTATATTATGGTATATTAATAATTTTTATGTGAAATATCTCAATCTAACAACAAAAATATTTTTAGCAAAGTATTCAATATTTAAAGTTATACAAATTTCATACTATATACTTCCTCCATTCCATTTGATTCTATACGTTTGCTTTTTGCACGTACGTCGATACACGTTTTCTTTTGTTCATATCTTTAGTTACGTATTTCAAAAAATTATAAAAATTTGATATTAATAATGTATTCGAAAAGACAATTAAAACAAGATCCCACATGATTATGTTTTATTTTATATGTTAAAAATTATATCGACCATTATCCTCACTCGTGAATAGTGTCAAAAAACCAAACGTATACAATCAAACGGAATGGAGGAAGTATATCACTAAAGTCTTCCGAAAAATTTCACCGCATTGATATGTTTTTGTAGGACTTGTAAAAAAAAAAAAAAAAAAAATTATCGAAATTGTGCCCCCCTACTCCTTAAATCCTGGGTCCGCCACTGCGTGCACATTACCAATTCACCATAGTCAATTATGGAGTATTAATAAAAAAAATCAAAGTACACAAACAGTTTTGGACTAATTATGGCAAATTGACAGTACATCAAAAGTGCTACATGCACATACCCTATATAATTACCCACCATATTCAACAAAAAATACAATACTCTATCAAACAATAGAAGTTTCTTTCACTCATTTTTATACCCAAAATTTCCATTAAAATTATCAATTTCAATCCTCGATTAATTAGTAATACTATGATTTCCATTTTTTGTATCTCTAATATAACAATAATAAAATCGATTTACCATGTGATCTGAGTTGAATTGGTGGCGGAATCATATTGTGGCGCCGACGGCAGTCCATTAATTTTAGAGGCAGCAAGTGGTTGAGGCAGTGATTAACGACGCTCCATATATGAGTGTTTGACATTATTTAGTACTCCATACTAAAAGTTGATAACTGAACAAATTTATGAGAAAATTGGAGGCATAAATATAAACTAAAGAATTTATGGCAAATTATAATCATAATACAATTCATTTTGATAATTGAAGAGAATATCAAGGGGTATATTTTGGGTAATTGGTAATTGATTTTTGTAAACGTTAATTGAGAGTGTTTGGAAAGGAAAGAGAGCATTAATTACTGTATTATTAATGAGAGGTAATAATTACTGAAAATAATTACTCCTAGATGATTCTATACTTTCTTTTTTTTCTCATTTTTTTGGTGGTGCACGTGCTACACCAATGCACATAGTGGGTCCGCCCCTGTTGTATTGCCTTCTTGCTGCGTGAATGCTCCACTAATTTTTTTTTTTTTTCCGTTTTCTAAAACTCATACCTTATGGCCTTATGGGTTTAAGGTATGGATATTAAAATCTCAAATTTACCAACCAAACACTAGGTATGGGTTTCAATGATTCTAAACCCATACCTGATTCCTAAAATGCTTGAACCAAACACACCCTAAAAAGTTTCAATCGAACTAATAATCAATTATGGGTTACAGAGTCAAATTCCTCGTAAAAAAGTTTCGATTACAACTTAAGAATTTTGTTACAATAAACAAACGACTTCTTAGTCGGAGTAATTTTTTTTTTCTTTAATAAGATAAGAAAATTAGGTTGATCATATTAGAATAAAAGGAAAGCTTTTAATATATTAATCTCTTAATAAAAGCATTACAAAACTAAACTATTTATAGTAATAAAGCAACAACGTCTTAAGCTAAAAATAGGCAACTAATCCCACTACATTAGGCCACTAACCCACAACTTATTGACTCCTAAAAATACTCCAACAACTAAAGACCTTGACCTTCATTACTAACATATGACCCTAAATAATAGCCTGACTTTGAATTAATTTCCAACATTCCCCCTTGATTCAAAGTCAGTCATGCCTAGCTGAGCTACAAAAATTGATGCTTGACTTGCGGAAGCGATTTCTTAAAAATGTCGGCGGTTTGATCATTTGTACCACAGTACTTCAACGTATAGTAACTCTTCCGTCACTTACTAGCTTTCGTATGAAGTGATGTTGGACTTCTATATGCTTTGTCCTTCCATGAAATGCCGAATTTTTCGTCATTGCGACTGCGGACTTGTTATCATAGTATAAGGTGGCCTTCTTTTGTTGAACTTGAAAGTCAGCCAACAACTTCGGTAGCCATAAGGCTTGTCGACTCTTGAACTTGCACGCGTATTCGACCACGGCGATGACAATGCAATCGTTTCTTGCTTCTTTGAACTCCATGTGACTGCACCTGAACCAAGCCCAAAAACGTGACCCGATGTGCTTTTCCGATCATCCAAACAACCTACCCAATCACTGTCAGTAAATCCAACTAGTTGGAAATTTTTAGGAGGCACTGCAGTATACCAAATGCCGAAATTTGGATTTGCAGCGACATAACGAAGGATTCGTTTGGCTGCTCCAAGATGTTGTTTTGTTGGGCTATGCATATATCTAGACATCATACTAACCAAGAAAGCAATGTCCGGCCTTGTATGAGTAAGATAATTCAAGCCTCCTACAAGCCTCCTGTATTTTCCACCATCGGCCTGCTCAGTTCCATCGTCACGCTGCAACTTTTCATTTGTATTCATAGGGGTGGCTGCAACTTCACACTTTGACATATTGAATTTCTTCAACAAATCTTTGGCATACTTATCCTGACTAATAAACACACCATCCTCACCTTGTTTGATTTCGAGTCCCAAAAAATACTTCAAAAGGCCTAAGTCATGTAGGAATATTTATACTCGATATTACTACTTATAATGTTAATCTCATTAACATGCCAAGGATTATACAAAATGATAATAATAATATGAATGTGCATGAATAAATGAAGTATAGAATTAACCTTATAATTTTTCAATATTATGGCCTAAGAACGTTCCTAAAACGTGCCCAAATCACGTTAATTAACCCAAAATTCAATATAGAATTTCTCCTATCAATTACACCCAAAATGATCCTATTGAATGCCTTATTAGATTACTAGAATTTTATGTATAATATTAACTATTAATATTATAACTTAGAGATAATAATAGGTAATAAAGGGAAGAACCAATTCTTTAACCAATTTTTTTTCTTTTTTTCTTACGGTGAAAAACATACACACACACACTCTTTATTACAATATATCAAATAATATATATAAATAAAATATGTTATGGATAAAAAACCAAAAATAACTACCAAAAGAACAACTTCCATTTGTTTTGCTGTTTTTCACGGTTTACACTAATTAATATCAATATATTAATTAATTAATTAATTTTACAAATAATAATAATATCCATATATGTATTATTATTGTTTTTATCCTAATTAACATATATAATATAATGATAAGTATATATAAATGACTACAATACACATGTAACTTAAAACATGAATCAACAAATTGTTTCATTTAACTTATCTTATATTACAATATATATATTTAAGGAGAGTATCATTTAATTATCATATAATATAATTAAATAACTATAAATATCATGTACATTATTTACAATATATATATATAAATATACAAATATAACATTTATATTTATATAATAGAATTAACATTTTAATCCATTTCTCCTTATAATCATTTAATCATATTAAATAATTATTCTTATTATCTCATATGACTAACATGTAGTCATTTAGGCAATAATATAATTATATCATTATATAATCATATCTCAAAGATCCATCCTATAGGTGTGACCGATAGGGACCAACTAATTACCGCCATCATATGACAGTAACGTCAAACTTTCTAGCAAGCCAACTGTTACCGATATACGTTAATTAGCTGATTAAAATACAAAGTATCCCTTTGTGATCCTGTAAGAGATTTAGTAAATAATCGCATTAACTGTGGAGGACACTAGCTCCAACAAGTCAGTCATCTCAAATTTTTTCATCATACACGACTTGAATTCATTGACTAAGGCCTCATTTGAACCCATAAAAATCATATCGTCAACATAAAGGCAAACTACCATAAAGTCATTGTTACCTTGACGTTTGACATAAAGAGTGGGCTCATTGTCACTTCTGTGGAACCCGGTAGCAGAAAAGAATGAATCGATCTTGCTATACCACGCACGCGGAGCTTGTTTGAGCCCGTAAAGAGCCTTCCGCAGCCTATAAACTTTACTGTCACTGACTTCAAACCCTTGAGGTTGAGTAACATACACCTCCTCTTCCAAGTCTCCATTAAAAAAGGCCGATTTCACATCAAATTGATACACATGCAGCTTAAATTCAGCAGCAATAGCAAGAAATACTTTTACCATCTCAAACCTTGCAACTGGAGAGAACGTCTCATCGAAATCTACTCCCTACTGCTGCGAATATCCTTTTATGACTAGCCGAGCTTTGTGTCTGTGAATGTTGTCATAAGAGTTGTATTTCGTGTGAAAAACCCATTTCAACCCGATGATGTTCTTGTGTGACGGTTCATCAACTAACTCCCAAGTATCATTTTTCTCTATGGACTGCATTTCATCTTTCATAGCATTCTGCCACACTTCACTTTGAGCTGCCTCTTCATACGTGGATGGATCGAAAACATATAACGCAAAGTTACATGTTCTCATAACATTTCGAAGCGATCTGAAATACTTTGGAGGCGACTCATCAGAAGAGCCTGACAGAGACGAAGATATGGTTGTACTTGGTGAGTGGCTAGAGGATGAGCTATATGGTGTTGTCTGACCATAATTCTGATTGGAGGGACTGTCTTGGTGTTGAGTCGGAGGATGTTGAGACATTGCTTCTTTGCTGCTCCGAATCAGTAGACGCATTAACGTCCAGACTAGTTGCTGCTGTCACATTCGTATTCATACTCCAATCCCATCTTTCCTCTTCGTTAAACCTGACATCTCGGCTTATAATAACTTTACCACTCACAGGGTTATAAAGCTTATACGCTTTTGATTCAGTGTTATAGCCAACAAAGATGAACTTTTCAGATCCACTATCGAGTTTGTGGCGCAAATTTGAAGGGACTAAGGCATAGGCAACAGAGCCAAAAATTCTTAAATGGCTTACCAGGATTTTTTCTGTCTTCACGCTTCGAAAGGAGTTTGATTTAGGACCGCTCTAGTTGGTGATATGTTGAGCACTATACAACAGTAGTGACTGCTTGTCCCCAAAACCTATCTGGAAGCCCCTTCGCTTGTAGCATGTTTCTGTCCATTTCGACCACCGTGCGATTCTTCCGTTCTGTCACGCCGTTTTGCTGAGGTGTGTAGGGTGCGGTAAGCTCTCTACGTATACCATGCTCATCACAGAAAGCATTAAATTCAGATGATAAAAATTCGCCACCACTATCACTTCGAAGTGCCTTAAGTTTTCTGTCACTTTGATTCTCAACAAGAGTCTTAAATTTCTTAAAATAGCTAAAAGCTTCAGATTTTTGTGCCAAAAAATAGACCCAACTCATCCTGGTGTAATCATCTGTAAACATAATAAAATATCGACTACCTCCAATAGATGTAGTTCTCATCGGGCCACATAAATCATTATTTACCAACTCTAGAAAATTGGAAGCCCTCCAAGCTTTTCCATGAGGAAAAGGCAGCCTACATTGTTTCCCATATGCACATCCTTCACAAAAAAACATGTTCACCAATTTTCGGTAATCCAACAACCATCTCATTCTAACTTAGGACTCGCAAACTTTTTACGTTTAGATGACCAAAACGTAAATGCCATAGTCTTGTTGCACTATCAGCTTTGACAGCCAATGCAACACTAACATCATTGGACACATCGAGGGGAAACATTTTGTTGGGAGTCATCGCAGCACTAGCTATCAATTTTCCAGATTTTGGATTGCTAATTGTGCAGCAGTCATTTTCAAAGACAACGGAGAAACCACTCTTAATCAACTGCCTAACGCTTAACAAATTTTAAGCTAAGCTAGGCACAAAATTAACATCATTTTTGAGTTTAGTGTCACCTTGTTTTGTTGTAATGCTCACTATGCCTTTCCCTTCGATTTGAATTGGTTTGTCGTCCCCAAGTCGCACATCACTTTTCAGCGTCTCATCAAGGTCTTTGAACATGGATTTTGAGCACGACATGTGATTCGAGCAACCGTTGTCAACGAACCAGGCATTTCCGACTTGATAATTGATTGGAGAATGAGCCATGAATAGTTTGGCCTCTGTATCACCAACATTCTCGACAAAATTGACCTTTTGTTCATCATTCTGCTTCTTCCAACATTGGACCTCCTTGTGACCAGGTTTTTTGCAATAGTTGCATTCAATAGTTATTATGTAATTATTTGAGTAAGTTTAATTAACAACTTCTCCCTTTTCTCTCTAATTATATCCCCTTAAAAATTCTACATGGTATCAGAGCTATCTTAAGTCGAGAAGGTTGACACTATTGTCACCTCCGCTTAAGTAGCCAGGTTCGATTCGGAAATGGGGCGTCAAAAGAAAAAAATCAAAAAAAAAATGGTGAGAAAAGATTTGATGAGAGATAGAGAGATGTGCTCTATCGAGAGTGGAAGAAAAATGGTTCTACGAATATTTGGTGAAGAGATGTGCTTCACAAGTATGGTGAGAAGTGCACCATAAATGAAGAGGTGGAGGGAAGGGTTTCATTGATAATCAATTTTTGGTGAGATGTGCTCCAAACGAGAGTTGGTGATAATGTGCACCAACAAGAAGGTGACGAGAAGGGCTTCACAAATTTGATCGAGCAATTTACGTTTTTCTGGAGTCCTGTAGATACCCGTATCCGTACCCCCCAAAAAGCAACCCGATGATGAAAATGGACTTTTATGCATGTTTTATAAATAGACGAAACGGTACAAAGTGTCTAAAACATTTTAGTCGTTTTTAACGTATTATTTTAGAATTTGCATAATTTCGTACAATGAGCATTAATTTTGTCGCCTATTTTAAGCTAAAATACGACACGATCATTCAAGCCCACAAAAACACCCACAAAAGCAGCCCACAAAAACGGCCTCACAAAAACCAACCCGCAACTACAAAAATACGCACTCAAAACGGGCCAACTCACCTCACGAGTCACATTTTCGTAAAACCAAATTTTACGATATTACAAAATAATACAACACGAAACATTTTTATTTCGAGCCAAAATCGAAAAACACGACAAAAACCGAAACACGAAACACGAAACACGAAAACAAAACCAAAAAAACAACAAACTTTGGTCCAAGGGACCAAAGCCTCCTCCCACTCAACAAACTAACGGACCAAAGCAAGGGCCCAAATCAACAACTCACATCACAAGCAAACCGTCAAACTTCAGCCCAAAAACCAAAAAAAAAGACAATCTCAGCCGCTAGTTAACTAGCGGCCTGTTTTTCAGCCGCTAGTGGACTAGCGGCTCATTTCCCCTCCTTTTTGGGCCCTGGCGGCTGGATTTGGGCTCTGGAATACCACTAGCGGCCTGTTTTCTTGACTTAGATGAATTCGGCCCATTTGCCTATATATACAACTCGACAACAACAACACAATAACACAATTCACTCACTTCTCCCACCTCACTTTCACACTTAGCATTTTTCTAAAAACCGTCTTTGCGTTTTAAGGTAAACATTTTACCTTCGGACTAGACTTTTTAGACTCGGACAAGGGTTACACTAACCCAACTCAATATTGGTTTAACGAACCCGTATTCGTAATACGGTTGTAGTAATTCGGATTCCTAATCCGTCTAAACCTCGCCAATATTGCATAAACAAACGACTCACTGTCACTAAAGCAAACCGACTTTACATTTTACACTTAAGCAAATTCTCATACATGCATTAAATTACGACTAAAACACGGATTCGACATTAACTTGTACCGTTTCACTAGTCTTTTAAACATGCAAAGCGAGGGTTTTCAAAATACTAGAATTAGACAAAGTCGGAAAATAACGTTTTATATTAATTCAAATCAATGAATTAATTATTTAACGATATTTCCTATAGCAAAAACAGATGCGACCTTAACGGTTCACATTCATTATTTTGCATTATTATCGAGTCATTATTCGCACTTCATGCGTAGCGTTTTGTTGCTCGCGCATCGAAATTAAGCACTTGTTTTCAAATCGGTAAAGACTACTTTACGTGAGGCTTTGATTTCGATTTTCATAAAACGTTTTGATTAACTTTCAAAAGTAACCTTGCCCCGAATCCACTCTGGTTTCACAATAACCTTAGGAGGAGAGGTATCGACGCGCCTTGAATTCTAAGACACGCGTCTTATAATTTAAGACGCATCGAAAAGGTCCAAATTCCTTTAAAAATTTGGTGGCGACTCCAAAAGCAATTTCAAATCGATTTTTCAAGCAAATAAGCAATGATATCCCCCATAGCAAAATTCGCACACTTTTGCACTTACGCAATTTTCTCGCGTAGCGCCTTGCTCCTATTCGAGCAAGCTCGCGCGAGGCGTCGAGATAGGCCCGATCCGGGTACCTTCAGTTGGCGACTCCGCTGGGGACGAGCACGTTTTTATTTTTAAAGAAAATAAACTTTTTCTTTTTATTTTAAAAACGCAAGAGGCAAAACTTGAAAATTTGAAAACAATTACGCTTTCGATGTTTGAGCAATTTAACGTTCGAGTCAAATCCTCCGGGATTTACGAGCCATGCACCCTCGAGAATCGACCCCTAATAGCGCTCCCTTCATAAGCGAGACTATTCCGGACAAATCGAGTTCTCACCCCTTCACGATTACAAGTACGGCATCCGTCTGATAAACGATCGTGATCAAACTTGGACGCTCTAGGACCCGTATTGAATCCACACTTTGACGTGTGTGATCTTGCGGATAACCCTACACAAACGTTGCGGGAATGACCGAAGGGAACCTTACCCAAAAGCCAAAAACCCCGTGTCTATACGTACAAATGCGAAGCTATAGTACCCTCACTATAGTCGTCTTTCAAAACAAAATCATGCAAAACATTTTCAAAGCATATGCATTCATAGACGTCTTTTCAAAATACATTTTCAAACATTTTTGAAAAGTCATGCTTTCAAAAAACACTAACGTCAGGTTTATTGACCTATAGTCAAAAGAACTAGACAAACAACACACCATTGCATTCAAAATCGCTCAGAAATAATCACTACATTTCTAAGCCTTTATAAAACATAAACAAGGTATACGACTGACGTATCGTCATAATTCGTTTATCGCAAAATATTTTCACAAAGCAAAACCCGAAAATGACAACTCGTTTCGGATATTTCACTAAAACAACCACTTTTATGCTATACGTTTTACACCATGCATTTAAAGCAACTTCGGGCCGAGTGACTCTCTAGTCGCCTCGACTTAAACAAACACCTTTTCAAAAACGAACAAAACAAGGGATCGTTCAAACACGAACCCGTCATTTTACATGTCAAATCAGCTGACTTATCGTCATTTTGGTTTGACTTTCTGTAACGCACGTTCACGTAAAAGGCAAGCAATATTTGCTTTTTACTCATTTTAACATCCACAAATCGAGTAGCCTATCGCTATTTCGTTTTGACTCCTTTTCATATCACAATCTAACGATGAGCCCCAAGCGACATACTGCTAACCAGGGCTAATCAGATGTGATCATACAAAACCTTTTTGCATCGAGACTGGAGATATGTTGACCTATCTCTACCTCAAAAGCCTCCCGTGTCTTTTCAGCTAAAAAAAACAACACGAGTCGAGTCCTTCACGCACTTTCACACACTTTATTTGGGTTGCGAATGCGAGATCGAGTCTTTTCTTTCATTTTCGAGTCACTAAAGTCTAACGCTTTGCAGGTTTACCCACTAAAGCCCCAGATACACGGCTCGCAGAAGAAACATGGATTCCCATTTCAACCCCACAAATGACAAAGTCGCCCCTCCATCGCCTACACCACCGCTCGTGACCGCTGAGCACATCCAATTGCTCAATGACAAGATTACCAATCTCACGTCTCAGCTTGAACTTTTGGCCGTTACGCAAAAGTTCGAGGCCGAGAAGAACGCCAGACTCTTCGCCAAAGAGTCTGCCCAGCATGCTAAGGAAATTCAATTCCTAGAAGACAAAGTGCGCAACTACAAGCCGACCAAAACTGCAGGTCGCGGTCACCAAGGCAATACATCTCGAACCGCAGCAAAGACTAAACCAGTCAGGTCTGTCAGCAGGAATACACTAGCGGCGTCACCTGTGTTCACAACACAGCCCACGCCCGCTACACCTAAGTCATCCTCTGCGGGGCCATCCTCGTCAAAACAACGACACTTTGACCCCCTCTACATGTCTTACTCCAAAGCATTGAAGAAGCTCGTGAAGAGAAACCTTCTGCGGCTTCCTAGCCCCACCAACATACCACCTAAGCACAAGAAAACAAAGTCATGGAACCAAAACGCCTACTGTGAATTCCACAGGGTTAATGGGCATGACACCGAGGATTGCTTCCGTCTGAAGAATGCAATCCAAGACATGATCGACAACAAGACGATCGAAAAGCCAAACGCGGCTCCTAAACCACCACACCAGCATAGCACACTCCGTGCTCGCACTATCTTTGTGGGAACATTTCCCATTCTCGAGTGCTCTCATCCGGTTACCACAAACAACCATGAGGTCAATGTCGTTAGCAGCGATACCAACGACTGCAACGACAGCACTAAGCCCATTCACAAAACAAAAACAAAAACAAAAGCAAGGCACGCGGACGAGAAAGGGGTCTTCGTACAGGTCCCTTATCTACATCCCATCAGGTGGTCCGACAGCGACGACGAGGTTTCATACCTCCCACATATGTACCAAGCTCCTCTAGAACCGCCAGGGTTCCCGTCCAGGCTCACAAACAACAACAAGGACAAGGGCATACTCGTGACGAGGGCTGCTCCACCTGTTTCCTCAACCTGGCCTCACGCCGAGGATACACTGCCAAAGCAACTTCCAGAAACAAAATCAAGCACTTCACTGGCAACTCTTGCGAGGATTCGCCCAGGCATCGCAAGGCCCTTCGTCGAATCCTACAGTCACCCGGCAGGCATGATGCCTCCGGCGCAATTTGTTAGCCACATCATCCGGGACTGGCTACCGGGTGCTATAACTTTTTCTAACGCGGACCTGCCGCCCTTTGGAGCTACACACAATATGGCACTCCACATAACCGTAGATTGCCGTGGCATGACACTACCCGTTACCCTCGTCGATAACGGTTCTTCAGTCAATGTCCTGCCTCTTGCGACCGCCACTAAACTGGGATTGGACGAAGACGACTTCACTCCTCGCTCGCATAACGTGGCAAAGATACGACGGTACACTCCGTAGTATCAAAGGCATCATATCACTATCCGTTATGACAGAACACGTCGTAACGAAAACTGAATTCCAGGTCATGGACATTCCCCCGACATACAATATGTTGCTGGGCAGGCCCTGGATTCACGCTACCCGAGCTGTCGCGTCAACTCTGCACCAGAAGGTTAAACTACCTCTGGACGACAAAATCGTCACCGTCAAAGCCTCGAACTTCCGAGCAACCCTCCTACACTTGAGAAAGCATCGACGAATCCACCAGTGACGCAGGTGGTTTCAAATCAAGCATCTAAGCCTAAGGTTTAGGGTCCCACGTCATCATGACGCCAGGTCTCCTAAGCCAACCAGGACGCGCAATTACATTCCTAAAACGGTAGACCTAGTTTAGGATTTTAGAGTTTGTAGGTTTGTCTCAAGCTCTATAGTCTGAGCAATTTTCAAATGTAACTGCTTTTAACAACATTAATGACAAGAATGTTTTCGGTTACTCTTTGCCTCGTCTTTACTTCAGACGTTCTCTTTTGCCCGTTCTAACGTTTGCACTTCCGCATATTCTAACATTTGCGATAACATTAAACAAAACAACATTGCATCTTATAAATACATTGCAGGCACTGTTTCCAGACCTAAACAGCCTCCCGTCCCTGAACACACAACCACCACCAAAGCCAAAACACCTCAGGAACCCAGAAAACTACCACTGTGGCCTTCCCCAAGCACAGACAAAATATGCAGCCTCCAAGCTACTTACAAAAATCAACGGCACCCACATCTGGTCTCACAAAGACATATCCGTCTCTGACCAAACACCCCGCAACAACAAAAGCAGGGCATCAAGCCCATCAAACAAAAAGTCACAACACCTCGTCCAAGCCAACAAAAATGCTAACTGGACATCAAACACAATCCCAGCCACCAAGAAAAACGGCGAAATCCCAGTATACGCTGACCTCCGCAACCTAAGCAAAGCATGTCCAAAGGACAATCCTCTACGCATCGACATCCTCGTCGATAACACCACAAAAAAAAAACACAAACACAAAAGACTTCACAATCAGTCAGGTGTCCAACCACCACGATCATAATGCAGGAATACTCCTACCAATCACAAAAGACAACCACGCACCCCTCTCTCAAAGCTTCAAAGTCACCACTAATACCACAGCATACAAAGCACATGTCTAC
The DNA here is from genome assembly GCA_023091065.1 of Dianthus caryophyllus. Lineage (NCBI taxonomy): Eukaryota > Viridiplantae > Streptophyta > Magnoliopsida > Caryophyllales > Caryophyllaceae > Dianthus > Dianthus caryophyllus. Next base: position 16,299,486 of record JALGRB010000016.1, read on the forward strand.
GACCTACAAGGATCCACAGACACGTTACCCAACCTTTCGTCCCTGCTAAACAAACCCCTATACATCCAGATACTGCCCATTGGCGCAAAACAGCGCAACAAACCCGCGTATACTCATGCTTCCAACCACACTGGGAGCTGAACATACAAGGCCCTAGCCTCAAACCATCCTCAACTACAAAACAACCAACACCTACGAAACATTCTGCAACGTATTTATAAGATGCAAACTGACAAGATGTTTAAAAATCGCAATTCCCGGACCGACATGTCCTTAAACGTGTACAAACACAATTTAACGGGCCGGCATGCCCTTAAACGTGCATCCCTCACAAAAAAGCATTTCACGGGCCGGCATGCCCTTAAACGTGCACCCCTTTTACAAAACACAATTCTCTGGGCCGGCATGCCCCTAAACATGCACTTCCAAACACAATTCTCCGGGCCGGCATGCCCTTAAACGTGCATCCCTCACAAAAAAGCATTTCACGGGCCGGCATGCCCTTAAACGTGCACCCCTTTTACAAACACAACTCATGGGCCGGCATGCCCCTAAACATGCACTTTCAAACACAACTCCTGGGCCGGCATGCCCCTAAACATGCACTTTCAAACACAACTCCTGGGCCGGCATGCCCCTAAACATGCACTTTCAAACACAACTCCTGGGCCGGCATACCCTTAAACGTGCACATTCTACACAAAAATCAAAAAAGGCATTTCATGGGCCGGCATGCCCTTAAACGTGCACCCCCTGTACAGAAATCAAAAACAAAAAATTCCTGGGCCGGCATGCCCTTAAACGTGCACATTTTCCACAAAGATCAAAATAGCATTTCACGGGCCGGCATGCCCTTAAACATGCACCCCCTACAAACACAATTCTCTGGGCCGGCATGCCCCTGAACGTGCACATTCAACACAAAATATAACTCTGAACTACGCCGGTCTGATTCCACTCACGTGGATACGTAGGCAGCTTTGCAAAAAGCGCGACCACCATTCAACACAAAAACGACGCGCCCAAAGCTTAAAAAGGTCGAGGGCATAGTCAACACATAATATACATCTGCCACTCAAGGCAGGCAATATCCAACACAAAAACGACACGCCCAAAGCTTAAAAAGGTCGAGGGCATAGTCGACACAATAATGACACGTCTGAAGCTTAAAAAGGTCGAAGACACAGTCAACACAAACGCAAGATCATGATCCAAAGCTTAAAAAAGCCGAGGATACAACTCTTTTTACAAGACAGCAAACGAGGCAAACGTAAACGAAAACGTTCATTTCATTAACATTGGTCAAAAGCAGTTACGTTTTGGATTTTCCGTCTCTAGAGCAAAAGACAAAACTACAGCATCTAATACCCCCCTTAGGTCTTAGGAGTAACAAAGCAGACTACAATGTCTTCAGGGTTTAAAGTTGACGACGAACTACAACAAGGTTCCTTCGACGCCATCAGCTGCACATGCTAATCTCGACATCCCTGCCTTTCCATGGACCACAGATCACAAGCGGAGGCAACAACTTTTCCACACCAAAACACCAAACACAACCCTCTCCTGCAACGCATTGCCCGACCACAAACCCTGGCCACTACAGCAGTTACACCCATTTTTGCACTAAAAACACATTCCCCTTGCTTAACAGAACGCAGCCGTGTATCACGTCACCCCGTTTTACACCCCTGCTTTATGACTTTTTTGTTTTTCACATTCAAAAAACCCGTCATTCTCAAACACACTTTCAAATTTCACGCAAATTACAATTCTCGCATTTCGCAACTCATATTTCAAAAAGCGCAATTTTTACATTGCATTTTCATCAAAATACTTTTTTGCAAACTTCATACAAAACACGTTTTACACATGTTTTCACATAAAACACGATGCATTTTCTTAAAACTGCATTTTCACACATTTCGAGGCCCATAATCTCAATCGAGATTCGCGGTTTCGCCCAACTAACATTACATTGCAGGTCTCAAAGTACAGCTACAAGCAAGGTCAGCCAACGACCACATTCACCTGACGGCGTCCGTTCAACGACGCTAACGCAAGTCATTTCCTACGCACCTCGGTAGTCACCGCAGCAAAAGACCGACGCTGGGGCTAAAATCGAAGCGATTCTGAAGTTTGACTAACGGTTTACTCCAAAACATAAGTCAAACTGGGGGCTAAATCGAAGCGATAAAGAGTTTGACTAACGGTTTACTCAAACCTAAGTCAAACCGGGGCTAAAATCGGCAGATATTAACTAGTTTGACTCAAGTTTTACACTAAAACTTACGTCAAACTGGGGGCTAAAATCAAAAGCAGCTACAACAAGTTTGACTAACGGTTTACTCTGAAACCTAAGTCAAACTGGGGGCTAAAATCAAAAGCAACTACAACGAGTTTGACTAACGTTTTACACTAAAACCTAAGTCAAACTGGGGGCTACACCATATAATACAAATTCACAAAAATCAGGATCATATAATACAAATTCACAAAAATCAGGATCAACTTTTGCTTTTCCCGCAAAAGTCACAAAAATCAGGACCAATTTTTGCTTTTTCCGCAAAAGTCAAACAACCAAGCACTAAACCTCTTTTATGAGTCAAGCAAAGCACTAAGCCTTTTACAAGCCAAACAAAAACACTCAAACCTCTTTTACGAGCCAAGCAAAAACACAAAAACCTCTTTTACGAGTCAAGCACAAAAACACCAAGCCTCTTTACGAGTCCCACAAAAACACCTAAACCTCTTCACGAGTCACAAAAACACCTAAACCTCTTTTACGAGTCACGCCAAGCACTAAACCTCTTTACGAGTCCCACAAAAACACTAAACCTCTTTACGAGTCAAACAAAAACATCAAACCTCTTTACGAGTCCCACAAAAACACTAAACCTCTTGACGAGTCACAAAAACACCCAAACCTCTTTTACGAGTCACACAAAAGTACCGAACCTCTTTTACGAGTCAATTACATAAACACGAAGCCTCCTTTACGAGAATGACATTGAAGCACAAACACCAGATCAAGCATGCAACAAGCACTCAACATCAGCAACCATCTCAAGCAACAACAAGCATTCAACGCGCAGAGTCGGCTAGACCACAAAACGCCATCAAGAAGTATTCAACATCAGCGACCATTTCAAGCAGAGCACCAGCAAGTAGCACAAGCCCTCGCACACAAGCACAAGCAAAGCACTATCCGTAAGCATCCAGCAACACGCAGGTGGCAGGCCTAAATATGCACGACCGTCATGTCCTTAAACATGTACCGCCCTCCCTCAAGCTTCAAGACTAAGTCCTCGTCTCTCCCGAGACACATACTTAAGCGCCGCCAAGTAGTATCGAGGCTGTAGTGGTCCGGATACTATCTTGTAAGTTTAACTAGCGCTTTAGTCCAAGCTCAGTCAAACTGGGGGCTCTGTAGATACCCGTATCCGTACCCCCCAAAATGCAACCCGATGATGAAAATGGACTTTTATGCATGTTTTATAAATAGACGAAACGGTACAAAGTGTCTAAAACATTTTAGTCGTTTTTAACGTATTATTTTAGAATTTGCATAATTTCGTACAATGTGCATTAATTTTGTCGCCTATTTTAAGCTAAAATACGACACGATCATTCAAGCCCACAAAAACACCCACAAAGCGACCCACAAAAGCGGCCTCACAAAACCAACCCATGACTACAAAAATACGCACTCAAAACGGGCCAACTCACCTCACGAGTCACATTTTCGTAAAACCAAATTTTACGATATTACAAAATAATACAACACGAAACATTTTTATTTCGAGCCAAAATCGAAAAACACGACAAAAACCGAAACACGAAACACGAAACACGAAAACAAAACCAAAAAAACAACAAACTTTGGTCCAAGGGACCAAAGCCTCCTCCCACTCAACAAACTAACGGACCAAAGCAAGGGCCCAAATCAACAACTCACATCACAAGCAAACCGTCAAACTTCAGCCCAAAAACCAAAAAAAAAGACAATCTCAGCCGCTAGTTAACTAGCGGCCTGTTTTTCAGCCGCTAGTGGACTAGCGGCTCATTTCCCCTCCTTTTTGGGCCCTGGCGGCTGGATTTGGGCTCTGGAATACCACTAGCGGCCTGTTTTCTTGACTTAGATGAATTCGGCCCATTTGCCTATATATACAACTCGACAACAACAACACAATAACACAATTCACTCACTTCTCCCACCTCACTTTCACACTTAGCATTTTTCTAAAAACCGTCTTTGCGTTTTAAGGTAAACATTTTACCTTCGGACTAGACTTTTTAGACTCGGACAAGGGTTACACTAACCCAACTCAATATTGGTTTAACGAACCCGTATTCGTAATACGGTTGTAGTAATTCGGATTCCTAATCCGTCTAAACCTCGCCAATATTGCATAAACAAACGACTCACTGTCACTAAAGCAAACCGACTTTACATTTTACACTTAAGCAAATTCTCATACATGCATTAAATTACGACTAAAACACGGATTCGACATTAACTTGTACCGTTTCACTAGTCTTTTAAACATGCAAAACTGAGGGTTTTCAAAATACTAGAATTAGACAAAAGTCGGAAAATAACGTTTTATATTAATTCAAATCAATGAATTAATTATTTTACGTATATTTCCTATAGCAAAACAGTACGACCTTAACGGTTCACATTCATTATTTTGCATTATTATCGAGTCATTATTCGCACTTGTACGTAGCGTTTTATTTGCTCACACATCGAAATTAAGCACTTGTTTTCAAATCAGTAAAGACTACTTTACGTAGGCTTTTGATTTCAGTTTTTCATAAAACGTTTTGATTAACTTTCAAAACTAACCTTGCCCCGAATCCACTCTGGTTTCACAATAACCTTAGGAGGAGAGGTATCGACGCGCCTTGAATTCTAAGACACGCGTCTTATAATTTAAGACGCATCGAAAAGGTCCAAATTCCTTTAAAAATTTGGTGGCGACTCCAAAAGCAATTTCAAATCGATTTTTCAAGCAAATAAGCAATGATATCCCCCATAGCAAAATTCGCACACTTTTGCACTTACGCAATTTTCTCGCGTAGCGCCTTGCTCCTATTTGAGCAAGCTCGCGCGAGGCGTCGAGATAGGCCCGATCCGGGTACCTTCAAGTCCAAGCAAGGAGACTCAGTCTTAGTCTCTGAAGGAGACTATACTAAAAGTTGGGTGTGGAGCCTAACATGTGCGGGTGCGAGAAGGATTGCATACCGTTTGAAGGTAGATTGCTCATTGATAGGCTTAATCGCTCTCACCTAATCAAAAGTAAACCTGACAAACCTAAGGGTAGATAGGGTAAGTCGGGGTCGAGTCCACAAGGAGATGGTTGCTTATGTAGGTTACCTATGAGGTAATTCTAGTCTCGGTCGGTTCGAATGTTGGAAGTTACTATAGCTAGAGTGTAAGGAAAAGGGTTTAACTTAAGGGAAAGAAGTCTAGGAAGTCGGGTTAGGCATGGGGAAAGCTAGGTCAAGGGATGATGATCGGAATGAGTGGGAAATCGCTCTCGCTAAGGGTAAAGCTAGGCCTCTCGGTCTTAAGCTTCCTCTAGGTCTCAAATGCGGGCTCTCGCAACTTACAAGTGAGGGTCCTAATGATTGTCTCGTGCCTCTCCTAGAACTAGGCTTTCGTTCTTAAGTTCATGGACGCTAGAAACTCGTCAAAACGTGATCAAGGAATCAACAAGCACAATCGAACAAGACAATCAAAACGAGCGCGAAAACCTAACTCAAAGAGATCATCAAAAACGACCCAAACAAGCACCCACGATTAACCCTTCTCCCTAGATGAATAAACTACTCACACATGATAATATCGATAATCAAAGCAAGGAGAAAGAATGAAAACATGATCACAAACAATATAAAATGAAATAGCAATGAAAAGAGGAGAAGAAACTCAATACCAAATCAGAAAATCCAAGAGCAAAGATGATGAACAAGAACAACAAAACCAAATAGATGATGAAAACAACGTACTTGAGTCGGGAATTAAAATTACAAAATGCAAAATTATTCAAGCCATAAGTTTTTGAGAGAATGAAATTTGGAATGTCCTAAAAGTGCTGTAAAAGTTTCGTGCCAAAATAATGAGTAAAACCCCTTCAAATATACGATGTAATTTAAGCACACGAGGAGTCGGGAGCCGTCCCTGGGCTTCGGGACAGGCTTCCCGGCCGGGACAAGGCAGCCACAGTATCCCAAGCTCACGGGATGCTCATCCCGTGAAGTTCAGCTTATTTCTTGTTTTGGCACCTTCCTTTACTTAGCTTATTTTTATTTCTTTGTCGTCCCAAGGTGTAGGGACAAGGCCTAGGTCGTCCCAAGGCATAGGGACGAGTTCCAAAATGAGTATATGAGCTTCAAATCCCGTCCCAAGGTCCCGGGACACCTTCAGACATTGAAACGAGGCTCGTGCGCAACCGAAACGGCACGAGACCAACTCGAAACATCACGAAACTTAACGAAACTTCACGAAACTTCCCACAAGCATCCTATACTCTAAATAAGCGCGTTTACCTACAAAATAGACACAAAACGCAGCAGAGCCAAAACGGAGAGAAATAGGAGCCGAAATGCATATAAAAGTACGAGAATCGTAAAGAATCGCTAGAGAACAAGGGGGCTATAAGCATATATATAGATGACACATCATTCATCAACTTAGAAAACAAGAAATTGCAAATTACGAAATGACTAACATAGTTCGACATGGCAGAACGTCGAACAAACATCCGATATATTTTGGATAAAGGGGGTGTGTTGGATTATATGATCCAAAATATCAGTGAATTAATTAGTAACTATATTAAATTAGTGGGTAGTTACAAAATAAGTGTTAAGTTTTATTAGTGAAAGTTATTTAGTTAGTGAATCATATTAGTGGGTCTAAGTAGTGGCATTAGTGTTAGACTATTAGTTGATTGTCTTGCCTATATAATGGCTAAGTTACTATTAATTATTTGAGTAAGTTTAATTAACAGCTTCTCCATTTTCTTTTTAATTATATCCCCTTAAAAATTCTACAGATCATCTAAGGTAGGACCAACTTATCTCATCCTTTCGATGAAGGGGGTAAGTTGAAGTCAGCGGCTTTCAAATCACCTCAAAAGAGTTAGACAAAAATATCTAATATAAACCATAAATCAAAATCACCTCAAAAGAGTAAGACAAAAATATCTAATATAAACCATAAATCAGCAACTTTATTAGCTTCCCGGAAGCTATGTTTAATTATTACTTCATCGAAAAATTTAGGAGTAACTTGATGGTCCTTCCATTCAACTCTAATGTACATAAATTGTTATTTAACATATTCATTTGATTGTAAAAGTTTTAACATGAAAAAGAAATTGTATAACATCTTTTTCCTGCTTAAAATTTTCTGCCGCACAATTTTACTTTTGGCAAGTTAGAAAATGTATTATTTATATAAAAATGTAAATGATATAAAATAATTCTCCAAAATTATCAAATATGGTTTACAAAATGAGTAATATTCGTCTATAGGAGTAGGATTATTAATGTATTTTATAGGAGTAGGATTTCTCTATAATATATTGGCAATACCCCAATACCAACTAAAGGTCGGAATGTCATCCATGATAGTTAGCCAAACTATTTATAGCCGGCAAACTAACACAGGTTCTTTCTATCGTACTTCGGCCTCACTTGTGCGCAAAAAAGAAATGCATCTCGTAAAAAAATGAATAATACTTTCAATCTATTTAAACATTTTGTCATCTAAGTTTATCAAATAGGCATTTCAGTGGGCTACCCCGACTAAGAGTAGTATTACACATTTTTACTTGAAGAACACAACGTCCTCTTTGTGCCTGGTAGTTACACGTAGTATAGCTCCCTTGAATCCCCTCAGTGCATTCACAGCCAACAAGGCCTTGAAGTCCACACGATTCGAATGGTTTCTCTGGTAACATTTGCAACATTCCAAATTTAACCTAACGGCCAAAATGTAACACACGAAGCTCATCAATTTGTTTTGATAGCCCACAAACAAACATGGGTCCAGGCCACGCATCCCAAAATTACACTCGAGCATACACATTTGACTAACTCTTAAGATGAGTCACCATAAAGAATATTCACTTTGTTGATATAAATAGTATTTTCAGTCATTTTAAGCATCCATCAATTGAACTTATAATCACATGAGAGTATTTTCAATGTAATACTCGTTCTAAATAACCTATCAAACAACACAAGATATAACAATCTTTGTCATATCATCTTTGAAGTTGCCTTAATTATAAGATTGACCTTAATATTTTTGTCATAACTATTTTGTAACATTTTAGTGCAATTTGATTATTTTACACTGCAACACATTATTCTATTAGACGTTTTCATTCCAATTATATGTACTTCTGGAATCGTGATAGACTACTTCACTCCAATGTACAAGTCGTAAATAAAACAACTTTCACATCAATGTATAGTATTTAATATAAATATGATTTTCACTATTCAATTAATCATTTTTTGCCCACATGTGAGAGTATCACATTGATTATGCAACTGAGTCTAGTACTACTTCAAATACAAAAGTTAGTACGTATTATGAACTTGTTGCTACCAGATGCGGCTTAATTTTATGCAGTTTAAGTTTTTTGCCTTAACTTTTATCATGTTATTTGGTAATTTGTAGTTTGTAATTATAGCTTGAAGTGTTGTAGTTAATATACACTCTATTTGTTGCTTACAAAAGAAAAAAAAAAACGAAAAAAAAAAAAAAAAGAAAAAAAAAAAAAAAAAGAAGAAAAAGAAAAATAATGTGTAATTTTTGTCTCTCGAACAATATCAATATCTAAAGTCGTGTTTTATGTATCCACTGCCTCAACTATCATGCCTTACCGGACCATTCGGCCTGACCCGTCCAGCTGATACTCAGCCATGATTTCAAATAAATAAAATATTGGGGATATGGGCTTATTAACAATGAGAATCACAATACAAAGATGAATTACAACAATGGAAAATCATTACAATTCATATTACAAGAATACAATGTGATACAAGTACTGATAAACCAAAAAATTATAAGGAACTCGAATATATGATTGAATCACGATTTAGAATCGATTTCCTTGAAGAGTATTTCAACCCATATAAATGGCTAGGGTTTCACGAAATCTCTTTTGGGGATAAGACAATCACCATAACCCTCTTGACTAAGCCTAAGAACAAGAGAAAAAAAACTTAGAGAATTTTTTATGTTTGCGTTTGTCATATCAAAGTGAGTTTTTTATGATTTTTATCATCATGATTATAATATATTATATCATGATTATAATATTTTCTATTATAATATTTAATGACATTACATTTGCATGTATGTAAACTCTAAACTAGAGTCACACAGTCACACCCCTTTGAAAGAACAATGCATTAGTTATAACAATAACCGACCAAAACAGCTCCAAAAAATCGACCAAATTCGTCGTAGGCATAAGTCGCTCGTGAGGCTCCAGTCGCTCCGTGCGGCTATTCCACCAGAAATTAACATTCTGCTTCAGCCGCGCTGTGTGGCTAATTCATATTACTATATTCTGATTTTGCCTCACCGTGAGGCTACCGCCACTCTGAGTGACTAACCCAAAAAACACGATTTTTTGCCATAAACTCGTAACATTTACTTGGCGTGGTCTCCACACCTCCGGACCCATAGTAATGAATCGATATTATGTCACTTTGATTATGTCCCAACTACACTTAATTAGACCAGGCCCAGCCCAAGGGGCGACGGGCTGGTCTTCCACTGCTCGTGCCTGCCAGGCCCGCCAATCAGTCAATGGGAAGTGGGCTTCTTTGTAACGGTATTTCTTTGATTTTTATTCATTTCTATTTTTCACTCGCAAGTAATAACAACTCCTAAATAACTTGAGATTAGTAGTGTGTAAGCTGAAATTATAGGTTCGACGAATGAAATACGCCGGCAATTACACCGTGGGCGCTGAATTGAATGATCCAATCGATCGTTAAATACACATTTAATTTGATAGATGTAACGAACAATTGATCAAATACAATCTACGTTACAAACAATGTTCTAGCCAATTCACTACATAATACTCCGTAATTCGTACAAAATTGGTTACGAACTTTTAGGTTCAGGCCCAAGAATGGCATTTACGACAGACGTAGCGACGACAACGCCAAAGACTTCAGCCGCGCCCACAACACCAGCTTGAGCAAGCCCGCCCAAAGTGCCGCCCTCTGCAACGCCTTCAATCTCCTTCTCGGCCTCGACAACCTCCTTCTCAGCAGTTTCCAGGCCTTCTTTGACGAATTCCTCGGCTTGCTTCTCCGCCTTCTCGAGTTTTTTCCTTAGTCCAAACAGAGGGATGTCCTTCGCATTGGCCGACGGTATTCTGAGTGTTGTTGTCGTCAGTGTCGTCAGGAGGAGGAATTCTCTCCTGCCAGCCGATATGGGACGTAATGTGGCGCGTCTTGGAGCGGTCGAGACGGTGTTGAGGAGCGGGATTGAAAGGGAAGAGGCTGAGTACGCCATGGAAAGTGAGTGATGTTGTTGTGAAGTTTTTAGTTAAGTGGTGGGTAATAATGTAGGCTTGAGTTTAGTGATTGATAACATATGTGTGGTGTTTATATCACTTGTTTGTGAGAACTGAGAAGAGACTTTTTGTTAGCCCAAAGCCCCAAACCACCAAATTTTTTGAAGTATTATTTTGTCAAAGTTAGTAGCAATAAGTCTTACTTAAGGCTTATTAAGCTTAAGACGGGTCAAGTACTCTCCCACTTATACCGGGTAAATCCTTAACCCTTCCCCCTCTTACTAAGATTACATAATGTTATTGTAAATTATGGCCAATACCTGGTATATAAGCAGTGATTTCAAATCCAGAGGTTAATCGTACTCTGGCAACTTTAATCGTACTCTGGCAACTTTATGTAAGGCAGAGTTTGGTTTTTTGGGGGTGACGGTGGAAAAGTTGACAAATAAGTCACTCTTACTGCCACTCTACAGAACCGTACATGAGATTTTCACCTCATACGGCTCCTCGTTCAAATCTTTCGAAGCAATTGGATCCCTTCCATAATTCTTTAAGTCTCATAGGTTTGATACTATAGAATATGGCCCACTTTCTCACTGAGCGAAGGATACGAAATAAATCAGATTGATTTATTTTCGATCAAAAGTACTATGTAAAATCCTCTAAAAGACAAATCTATTACGAAGTATAATTTTTTTATCCACTTGTCTTTTGTCCTATTCGTAATACTTGATCCGTCTTAATTTAAGACGGATATAACCGTCTTAAATAAGAATTTGTGTAGTACTCCGTAGTAAATAGGGTCCAACACTCACAAAATGTCCATACCAATTTTTTTAATGAACTGTAAAATACTATTGTGGGATGAATAATTAATGAATTGTAAAATATTATTGTGGAATGTATAATTAGACAACTTTCTTTTAGTAACACAATGGCATTTTAGATTGCGTTATGAAATTAAACAACACAATTATTGTTCAACATACTTTAAGAAAACCATTAATAGATAAAATAACAGAGAAAAACAAATATTAATTGGCCTATTAGCTCAGTTGGTTAGAGCGTCGTGCTAATAACGCGAAGGTCACAGGTTCGAGACCTGTATAGGCCATTTTGTTTTTATTTTTGTACGTGCTAGTCCTCTAAGTTCATAACGGGATAATAAGCATATGTCTATAAATTGATGTTCGATTGTATAATATTTTAGCTATTCTCTCCGTTTCAGTGAATTGTTTACGGTTTGACTTTTTTGTGAGGGGAAAAAAATCAAACTGTAAACAACTGAATAAGACAGAGGGAGTAGCTTAATTAATGGCATGTGGATCATATGCTATTACATCGCTGCTTAATTAATGGCATGTGGATCATAAGCAGACTCGCCTCTATTACATCGTTGTTTCATGATACAGCCTTCCATGAGAGGCTTTGTGGATGTGATATAGTTTTGTAGAGAGATAATTTCATCGGATTTCGTAGATTCTAGTCGGAAACTCGATGTTCTTCGTAACATCACATTAATCTTTGTCATTACCAAAACATAAAAGAAAACTCTAATAAATAGTGAATAAGTCCACCAATTAATGGGAACAAAACTCTCTTTATGATTGAGAGAACAAACTCATTTTAATTGGGGGGAGGGGGGAAGCGGGGAGCCCGACAGGATCCCCCCACTGACTTGGGGCTTAATAGACCCATAAAATGAGGAAGTTGAAATTTTTTTAAGTGAAAGAGGAAGAAAGGCTAGGGTTTTTTTTTGAGAAAAAAGAGTAAATTGGACTTAATTCAATATGACAAAAGTCAATATAATAAAACTACATTTGGCCATCTTCACGCGTCGGCCCGGCCCAACTCAGCCTTTTTTTTTAGCCCTTACCGGCCCTCTAAAGCCCTGTTGGGCTCGCCAAAATTTAAGTGCCGGGCCCAATTTTTGGAGCTCGGTCCTCTCAAGCCCGCCAAAAATTTTAAAAATAAAAAATTAGAGGGCCCGCCAAGGGCCGTGCAAGGGCCCCATTTCAGAAGCCGGCCCTCCCGCACCTAAGGGTCGTGCAAGAGCCTCCTCGGTGGAGCCCAGCCCGCCGCCCTGGCCCGGTGGTGCCCGGCCTTTGGCCATCTCTAAATAGAACTAAAATGTGGCTAAGGTTTTGTACTTTTGAATCAAATATTAAAAGCTAATTCAATATTGAGTTACAACTATTCACTTCCCCTATATTTAATTTTATAAAGTATTAAAAGTTAATTGTATATGAAGAAAATGGTTATTTTATACTCATTTTTAAAATATAGAGGTAAATAAATGATTGAATTAGATGAATAATAATTATGACTTTAACGATCTAAAAGTAAGAACGTTAAATTACCTCAATGAGCTTATGATCCATTTGGAAATGAGTAAGTCTTGCATAAAACCGTTTCACGCATGCGACGGAGTTCTTATGAGTAAAATGTGACTATTTTAATGCTTAAAGTGACCACTTTATGGCTAAATGTGACCACTTTAAAACTCTATAAATTGGTCACTTTAAACGTTAAAATAGTCACTTTAAACCTTAAAGTAGACACATTTTAGTTACAAATACCCCGTTGCACGCGTGAGACGGTTTTATGTAAGCATTTGTGTTTGGGAATATGTATTTCCTCCATCCCGATAATTTGTTTACACTTTTCATTTATGGGTTTACGGGTCATTTGTGAGAGCAGATCATCTGTCCCATTTCATGTCCCGGCCATCGGGGAGGATGGCACTACTGGCAAATACTGTCTGGCGAAAACGCCGCAGGCGCGATTTTTATTTACTTGTTCCGGAAAAGATAGTGGCGCCGCTAAAGCCCATAAATATAAGTAGAGATTAAACCTTCTCGAGTGAGCAGAAAAGGGAGGAGGAAAGAGGCCAATAATATAAAATATTTTTAATTTTGTCCCCCAATATTTGGTGTCCCATTACTTGATATGGTAATAAATCCCTAGTTTATATAATTAATTTCTTCATTAATATTTTATAATCAATGAGATTTATTACCATATGTAGTTAGAGCTGGCAAGCTTGACCCGACCCGAGTGACCCGACCCGAACCCGAGCAAAAACCGACCCAATTGACCCGAAAATATTTTTAATTCGAACCGACCCGACCCGACCAGCGACCCGTAACAGACATGACCCGATAATCGGTGACCGAACCCGACCTGCACTAATTCGATATCGACCCGACTAAATTGACGACCCGATAATTATTAAGCTTAATTTTATTGGATTGAAAGCAAATTATTATTTAGAATGATATATTTGACTTAATAATGAAGTAATTAAATAAAATAATGATTGAAATACTTATTTTAGTGGTTAAAAATTAAAATATTCGATAAAATCGCGCTGACCCGAGAATGACCCGACCCAAACCCGACCCGATACACTATTTGACCCGACATGACCCGACCCGATGACGACCCGAACCGAACCCGACTCGACCCGAAATGGCACTTTGACCCGACATGACCCGAACCTGACATGACCCGACCCGACTTGACCCGACCCAAACCCGACCCGATTGCCACCTCTATATGTAGTAATGGGACACTAAGTGGGACATGAAAATGGGACAGAGAATCCGCTCTCGTCATTTGTCTACACTTTTCATAAATTTCATTGATGACCCATGTGTGGAGTGGACTCAACTTTTTAACCAATTATATTGTTTAATTTTACCTACTCTAAAGCTAATGGGACCTTATTTGTACTTATATTTTTAATTTTTTACTTTAATTTTTTCCTCGTATCGATAAATATGTATAAAGTAAATGTAAATATTTAAGATTTGGTCTAATTGTCTTCCCATTTAATTTTGTACGCATTGAAAATTGAAAATATACTCGGTAACATTCACCTCTCTCATTTTAAAATTTCTCGACATAACATGTATGCAAATTTAAAATGTAGTATTTCAACTGAAAAACATGTTTTCAAATGCTATTTTTAATTATTGATTTTTTTATTTTTTTATTTTTGTTTTTTGTTTTTTGCAATACTATATATTTTCAATTATTGATAAGTACAATAATGAAAAGGAAGAAACGAAGAAGATTTTCACTCCTAAAAACTACCCACCACTTTGCTATACTAGCTTTACAACACCAGAAGATACTAAAGAGAGAAGAACATGTTGGACAGAAAATTAGTGAACAAGAATCAAGAATGCACAAGGAATCTGGTGAGTGGTGACCAACAAACGGTAGTCGTACAACTATAAAAAGAATGGTGCCAAAATATGCAAAATAGTACTCCCACCCTTCAATAGTTCCATTCATATTCATATTTAATTTAGGGTTATATAACAGGAATAATACAAACTATCACTATTCTTCTCCCAATAATACATACTATCAATAATCCCGCAATAATACAAACTATTATAGCTCTATTCTCAAAATAGTACCACTTAAAAAATGACCGCTTCCTTACCTTTTGCTTCCGGTAAAAGTTGTGGGAGCCCTATATTTTGTAATATAGTCGTTGTAGCTTATTGTCTTCTTCATTATTACAACTCCTTCATTTTTATACCAACTAAGCTTCAAAATTGAAAAATTAATTTCAAAAAGTCCAAGTTAAGATACTATATTTTGTGTTCCCAACCTGTTTTCAGTATACCTTTTTTAAAGCTTCAAAGGGCCAAGTCAGTTTTACAAACAAAAGTGTGTAAATTTGCAAACTAACTAATTAAATTACACAATTTATTTCAACACAGAATCACCGTAATACAAACTTTGAGTCATGGCGAGCTGTGTCACATTCTAATTCTGAAACAGTGTTGTGTTTGTCTGAGAAGTCTCAAAGTGCTGGGATATGACCATTTCGCGCAAACTTTATACGGAGTATTTTTTTTAGTCTATAGTGAAGACGTGAAGTGTCAACGTGTTGTGTCGTGACCAACATGACGTGTGTCAACACATACACAGCAACTACGTGAAGTGTCGGAGTAACATAGATGGCAACTTCGGCACTTGAATGTATCAGATATGTAGATGACACTTGTTCCCAAATTTAGGTAACATAGGTTGCAGAAAGGTTAATAACATAATGCTCAGTCATATACTCTACGTAGAGTAGTCCACCTCACGCAACAGAGATCAAAAGCTCACACAAATCCCTCAATAACATGGCTACGATCAATTACTAATACACAGACAATCTATATGCAAATACAAACACACCTGAGGGTCAACAGCAATTGCATTGTTTTCAGGTACTGGGGACATAGCATTCCAAGGACCCCTTCAAAAGATAACAGAACAGCTCTAAAAGTTTTAAGCGCATAACTAAGATACTGTATAAAGCAAAAAGTATGCATATCAGTGACCTCGATAAACCAACCTATGCTGAGGGTTCATCAACTGCACAACTGGTTCTACATGCAAACCTGCGAATTCATCAAAGAAAGTAGCAGAAATGCAGTAATTACTAATAGTATGGTTGCAAACATATACGTATATCATAATCATAAAGCAAAATCACAAAAGCATACAACACAAGGATTTGGGATGAAAATGGAGATGAGGATTGAAAAATGGAGATGAGGATTGAAAAGTTGAAGAAGAAGAAGATGATGATTTTTTTGAAGAGTTTTGAAATTAAGTAAAGTAAAGAGCAAGGCAAACAAACGAAGTGAATGTCATTTTACTTTCCTCTTCATTTTAATTTCATTTTTACCGGTTCTTCCGGTGACTAGTTACCAAAGACTATTTTGAGAATAGAGGTATAATAGTTTGTATTATTGCGGGATTATTGATAGTATGTATTATTGGGAGAAGAATAGTAATAGTTTGTATTATTCCTGTTAAATAACCCTTTAATTTAAACCCTAGCACGATGTCATAATATATTTGTCAACGTGTATTTTACAACGATTACATAGATATGGAGTATACTATAAAATGAAAATTATATAGATTGAATATTAAAATTGTGTTTAAAAAGACGAATCAAACACAATAACTCATAATTATATTATCACTTATATTTGACAGAATTTTGAAGATTTCTTAAGTTCATAAATAGTGTCAAAAAGTGAAATGTAAAATTTGATATGAATGGATGTTCACTCCATACGAAGTATTAACAATCCATTTTATTTATCAGATTCTTTTAGTTATTCATTTTGGAAGAAATCATTTACCTTTCGCATTTTTATTATGCTTATACATTTGTACTTTATTAATTTCATTTTTTTCTCTCTTATTTAGCCAAAAATAATATTCCACCTTTTTCTTCTCATTACTAAAATGTTAACTAGGAAGTACAACTTTTCAAAAATGGACATTTTTTTTTGAAGTCAGAAAATTTATTGAAAGGGTTTTTCTATCATATGCATGAGATGCACATGATAATAAAGTAAATGAGGAAATATTTTCTTGAATTTTTCCTTAAAAAGATTTTATATTACTCCCTCTGTCTCAGTCATTTGTTTACAGTTCTCTTAAATCTCCCTCACAAAAAAGTCAAACTGTAAATAAATCACTGAAACGGAGGGAGTACAAGATTTTAATTTTTAATGCAAAGATCTCTTAATATATTTTCTTTTTGAACTTCTTAATGCACATGATAAAAAAAACCCTTATTAAAAATATAAATTTTTAATCAACATGGGATATAAAAATCATTAGACCATCCACACCCATCTTCAATATTTCATCTTCATCCCATATATTTTATTATTTCTCTCTCCAATTTTATCATCCACCTCACATTTTCACTTTTCATCTTCATTAATTAAATAACACCCTACACCCATAAATCTTCATCACACTTTTTTTATTATTTCTCTCTCCTTATTTACAATGCCCACACATTCTAATCAAAATCCACTTACCCAAATATTTTTATTACATCAAATTTTATTAAAAATATTCATAACACGTATTTTTTTTAACATCATAAAATATTACTAACAAAATATAATATTCTTTTGTAGTTAGATTTTTAACGTGATTTTTTTAAGTCAAATTTTGATACATGACGGCTCTGAAAAGGTTGAGTGGAATAAGATTGTTGGTGATATCTTAATTGATTATTTTGTCGGCTACTATTATTCGGCAAATTAGTATTATCTGCTTGAATTACAGTTTTTGATTATCACTACAATTAGTATTTTTACTCATGGTATTATAATAATTTTTTTTTTATTATCACTTTTATTTGGTTATTTTTGTAAAATAATATTTGATTTGTGAATAAATTAATTGATAAGTGATAAGTATTTATAGAATAGAGAAAATTATAGGGTTAGAAAAATAGACAATTATAAATTGAAAAAGAATTAAAAAAAAAAAAAAAAAAAAAAAAAAAAAAAAAGGACAATAATGCTCTCAACTTGCAACAAAATACGGAGTAATAATAAAATACTCCTACTAAAGCTGCAATAATAATAAAATAATCCTACTAAAGCTGCAATACAATCTTCATCCGGCTTCGTTGGGACGAAGTCTTCGTCTTCGTCTTTGTCTTCCCCATCTGCTGCATGCCTTTCTTCGTCTTCCTCTTTAACTTTCAATCTTCATCTTTGACATTAAATTACCGCTGTGGATGGTCTTAGGCATTACTCCGTACCTCCTTCCATTTTTTTTTTTATATTATTCCTACTTGTTTAATATACGGACAAAATATTATACGGAGTATTCAATTGGGATGAACACTAAAAATGGAATGGAGCATATGTCAAAGCCTTTTGTTGCATAAATAGACTGTGGCCAATTTAAAAATTATGGCTACTATTACTCAGTATTAAGTTGAAACCTAAAAATCTATTAGTACTCTAATAATTAAAATATGGGTGAAATTCCCATAGATTTAAGGTTCAATTCCCTCCAATGATAATCTTATGAAAAAATATTTGACATGAGACTATGCCTAATAAATTAGCGGCTAAAAATTCCCTCATTCCCCCACGTTATAAAATAAATAAAAAAGAAAAAATTGAGGAAGAAATAATCTTATTAATTGACTTATTTTCGAATTTCTTGTAAAATTGAAGTTAAATTTTTTATTTTTAATTAAATGCACTGGATTACGGTTAGTCTAACGATTTAAAGACGATTTCAAGTACGTTAGTTAGAGTTATTGGGTTAATATAGGCCATTAACATTGGCAACTGCTCATACGTTGACCTTCATTTTTGTATCCTCCACTTCATTTTCCCACAACTCATCTCAATCTTTCATTTACGTCGGCCTATATTTCATTTTCACTATTCCAAAATCCTCGTCCTCGTTTATAATTAAAAGTGTTTCTCGTTCTTTGGCTTCTTATATCATGAATTTTAAATTACATGCAACATGTACGGCGTGTTTATTGCCTATTTTATTCTTTATCTTTATGTTTCAGTCATTTATTTACATTTATTTTATATCTTCTCATAAAAAAAATATATAAATAATTCACTGAAACAGAGAGAATAATATATTTATTTTTGCATCTTAATAGTTAACATACAATGGTTACAACTTACAAATATTTTACATGGTCTTTCAAAAGTGGCATACATACACCTTCAAGTCAAAATGGGTACGGAGTACTCCGTAATAATTTTGTAAACTAGAAAAAAAAAATCATTAAGTAAATTGTCGTCTAATGAGAGGACTAGCACACTTGCCCTTGTTCTTTTGTACTTAATTTAGTTCGGTTAAGCTCAGCTCAATTATATAATTCAGCTCATTTTAGCTTATTATTATTATTTTTTTTTTATTTTTTTTTAATTATAAAACGTAATTATTATTGATATATAAACACGGCTTTACATGAAATTGGTGGGTAGCCGAGAAACAATCTGGGCCCCCGCCCCCTTTGCTACAGCAAAGCCAAGTCTAACAAAATTGTAAGCGGATATCCGAGCCCCTGCTTCATGGGAGGCAGAAGTTCTGAATCCGCTTGAGCAAAGCTACGGCCTCCGAATCCAGCTCCCCCAACGTAGAGAAAGAGAACGGTAGGAAACCATACCCTGCTGCTGCACATTATTATTATTATTATTATTATTATTATTATTATTATTATTATTATTATTATTATTATTATTATTATTATATTAACCTATATTTCTAATATTAAATTATAATATATTATATTATCTTAATATTTTAAAAATATTTCAATTCAACTACATTAAGTCCAAAAGAATAAGGGCTAAACTAAATTAAAAAACAAAAAAAAATTCTACATGATAATCCAGAGTTTTTCTTAATTTTACACATTAATAGTTTGTAAAATCTCTGTAGTATATTTTCTCTTCAATGCTTTAATTTTTTTATAAAAAAATTTCAACCATGTTATACCAAATATGAAGTACTAATTTATTTGCCCATATAAATGACCTACTCAATATCAGTCATTTTTAAATTTGTTTTATGCATGTTTAGTTTTATTTATATCTATGTTTACTCATAATTAAAAATTATGAAAATTTAAATCCATAAAGTATCCGATATAAAGCTTTAAACAAGATTTCACCTAACTATCTTTTACACTATACGGAGTAATATATATTAAGAGTCGTATTTAAGAGTTTTTGCTTCTTATAAATACTAACTCAAAGCTAACCTATACAATCAAATGGAAATAATTAATAGAGCTGATCATATGTTCCATTTTCATGTCCCATTTGGCGTTCCATTAATCTGTATGGTAACAAATCTCATTGATTTAAAAAGTTAATGAAAATTTAATTATATAAAAATTGGATTTACTATTATAATAAATAATTGGATATAAGACATAAAGTGAAACAGAAGATACGCTCTCATGAAATAGAGGGAGTACTCCGTATAAAATAGTCTTAACTCTTTTTTTCTCTTTGGTCTGAATAAGGTACACAACCATTACAACGAATAAGAGAAATTTAAATTTGAGACCAATCGTTTAGGTACCTGCATCCCGATCATTAGACATAAAATGAGACAGAGGATACACTCTCATGAAATAGAGGGAGTACTCCGTATAAAATAATCTTAACTTTTTTATTTATTTTTTGGGTCTGAATAGGGTAAAAGGCCATTACAACGAATAAGAAAATTCAAATCTAAGACTAATCGTTTAGGTACCTGCATCCCGACCATTAAATTAGAGCATGACATAATATAAACCCCAAAATTCATAGTCACTTGCTTGATTGGAACAGAAATAATTTCTTAATTCTTGTTGTCAAACATAAATAATTCAGGAAACCCATGATATTATAATCCTACCATTTTTACACAATCTCCCCTTTTAATTCATTCCCAGTAAACACCATAATTCAATCAACTTACTTATACTACTACCTATTTAATCATCTGGGTTCATCTCCAATCAATCAATTCTTCAACCATATATATATATACATCAGAAAAAAAAAAATGAAGAGAATTCTTTGATGATGATGATGAAAAATGAATTAAAAAGTTGAGATTTTTTGGAAAATAATCGAGAAATTAAATGATGGATGAAATGCCAGGATCATTGGGTACAAGTGCAAGTTTAGCGCTTCGTTTGGGGCAAACTATTTTCTCTTGTGCTTCTCTCTTCTTCATGTGCCTTGATGTTAATTTCTATGGTTATACTGCTTTTTGGTATGCAATTTCAATTTTCCCCCCCAATTTTATTTTGATTAATTGTTTGATTAGGGTTTATGTTAATTGTGGTGGTTTAATCTGTTGTAATTCACTGATTTTGGGTTTTGCATGTGTTGGTTTGTTACTCAAAATTTTCCTCTGTTGTATGTGTTTTGTCATGATTTTTGTTGTTGGATCATGAGATTAATTATCGACGAGTAATTCGTCTATATAAGACTGTTGTACGTATTACACACAGTAAATCAAATCAACACAATATGTCAAGCACAAATCAAGGAGCAATCAACACCAATCAATAATTGTATTCACACTGTTATTATGGCAACTTTATATTCTAGAGATAATGTAAATATAGAATCCTACATACTCTTGTACACTATAAATACATGTAAACCTACACTGTATTATCATTAATTCAAGAAAACCAATTCTACTTAATATCTTATATGGTATCCCATATCTTATAGTACGCGTATGACTGGTTTATAAATTTGGAGTAATTTGGCATGAAAGTGAAATTGATAAAAAAAAAATGGAAAAATAGAAAAGTATGTGGACTGTAGTACTGTACCGACATCGTAATTTTCTTGTTTGAATTGAACTTCATTTCTACGTAATGGTTTACCGTTTATGTTAGCCGACCCCAAATGATTTCGTAGCTAATCGTCGTAGTTATAATCAAATGAATTTATGATCATAGTCTAGTTAAGAATACCTGTCATTCCACATTTCCACATACATAAACGATTTCATCGGAAATTTGTAGAATTCTAGTACTCTCGTATTAATTATGATAATAATTTGGCAAATTATACAAGTGGTGCTATGATTGTGTCAAAGATATGATGTTGATTAGGTTGGTGTCGTAGTCCTGTAGATGTTTGATATCTGTTATACACATTGGTTGTTGTTATTGTCCAAGATAAGGAAGTCAGCGTGTGGCTGTTGGAAAATTTATCGTTATCGTAAGAGGTAGACAAAACCGTTCTTTTGTGAGGAATTTGGGTGTTGGTCGTGTTTGGTAATGGTTACCCGACATCCTTACGTATGTCCAACTTTCCGACTAACATAGCAAGCCACATTTGAAGTAATGGTGTCCATAGCGTTCCAATTTCCATGTATTGGTGTTTGATTGAATCCATATGTTTGTGTAACTTAGCTAGGGAGTAGGGACTTTCCGAGTAACGGTGTGAAAAAATAATTTCCGAATATTTCTTGCCAAACAAGTAGATACTAGTTAACTGGGGATACTTTTTCACTCTGCTCATAATCTTTCGTAGAAACGTAGTGGCGAAGAAATGGTAATTAATAGATTAGAACGAAACTAATGATGATACATTTATGATCAACACTATTTTCTTGTCGGTTTATTAAACAAGAACGCATTGTCTCGCGAATGGTAACTGCTGTCGTAATTTGCGGCAGTATCAGTTGGATTTATTGCGAAACAACCCAAGATGAGTTCGCGATACCAATGTTAACTTTGATTATCACGGGTTTTGTTAACTTCAACCAAGACTCTAGGACCGGATTCAACTTGATGTTTAACAGACTTGGCCAGAATCACTCTAACATAGTTCCTGCGTCTGTGGAATGTTTTTGTTACTACTGAATGTGGCTGTTTTCAATTAGGAAAGACATCTCTTGTTCCTAGAACTGTTAATAACTTCGATCAGTTATTCATTCTGTTTTACATTGTGATTTGGTTGCTTTTCTTTGGTTACCAATATACTCACGCGATCTATATGAAATAGTCAAAAACTAGGAAGTTGAACGTTGGTTGCTTTTCTTTGGTTACCAGTATACTCACACGATCTATATGAAATAGTCAAAAACTAGGAAGTTGAACATCAAACATTTCCGAGTTCAGTTTGAAATTGCAATTATTGAATAAACAACACAGCGACATTTTGGACTTACAGCTCCGTTGACTTACTAAGCTTTATGTTGACAGCTAGAGTATGGAGGCTAAGGCAGTGATCTATGACTAGAAGTCTAGAATTAAGAGAGAATTTGTACTCGATATCCATCCCTGCATATAATACATTTAGCGATAACTTGAGTAAAAACAGCCTCACAGTCACGTTTTAACTATTTCTCCGTCTTAAAACCCTGCACGCCATTGTCGTGAGAACTTGCAATGTAAATTTTACTCGATAAATAATTAGCAGTTTAAATGGAATTAAATTTGTTCCCTAACTTTGGGATCATGCTGTGCAGTTTCCTGGTAACAATCATGGGTTTGATGATTCCCTGGAGCGTAACAATGGGACTGGTCGATGCATACTCCGTCTTTGTTAAATTCCCTTCTCGTCAACCCGGAGTCATGATCATTATTATCGTCGGAGATTGGGTACTACTTTCATCCCCCTTATTTTTCATTTCCTCGATAAACTACCTAAATTTATCCATTTATCTTTTATAGTAAATACTTAAAAGACGCACTAATATGTGAGACCGTTTGTAAGGAGACTAAAGTGGTGTTTGGTTGCATCAGGTTTTATCATTCCTTACGCTAGGAGCAGCGTGCGCTACAGCAAGTGTAGCGCAGATCTTAATCGATGCGAGGTCTCCATTATGCCCAGGGAAGATATGCAGCAGATATTCAGTTTCGGCTGCCATGGCATTCTTGTCTTGGTCTCTTTCGTTTGCGTCTTCTCTCTTTAATTTTTGGATCCTCCCCAAGTTATAGTTTATTTTGTGCATATATCTATTTTATAGATATATATATATACAAATTGAAATAGAAGTACATAAAATTGGGACAATGGTAGAGCGTTACCGGGTGATATGATCCAGAAATAAATGTAAGAGAGAATGTCGATAACATGTAAAGAGGGTGTTATTGCGAACGTAGTGACACCGTCTCATTTGCAATGTAATTGTAATTGTAGCCTGCTAAAATGAGGCAGTGTTTGTTTCCTTCAGTTGCTGTGTACAGCCATAAAATATTACAACTGATACTCAAATTTCAGAACTATTCTTTTTGCGGTTTTTTTTTTTTTTTTTTTTTGGCGACATTGTTTACATAAAAAGTAATAGTAGAAAAGATACTGTGTTTTTTCTGTTTCCAGGGTTATGTATATAAAGTATGAGACGTATTAAAAAGAGCAGGAAATGTCTCGGAATCGTCATAAGTTGTAAGGATTTGCCGGGAAACAGAATCTTAATAAAGCTAGGGTTTATGATTTATCTCAATGAACTACTCCGTACCTTTAACGGATTAAAGGAAGATTTTAATCTTTCTGCACAAGAAATTATGGTAAGAACGTCTCACCAAATAATCTGTCGAATTTGAGTAGCAGTTTTTGATAGTTAAGTTGTGCTCCTACTGCTAAAAGTAGAGGCCATGTCAAGGCTAAAAAGCCCAGAAGAATTAAAGCCCAACAAGTCAATGATTTTGTTAGAGAGTACTCCGTACTTTCCCATTTTTTCCATTTGACCCCCTTTATTTTCTCACAATTATTAAAAAAAAATGTAAAAAGTGGGGTAATAATAAAAAAAAATAGTTGTAAGTGAGAAAAAATGGGGTATTTAAGAGAAAAAGTACGGCATGTGAGAGAAATGTTACCAAAAAGGAAAATAGGGCTAAATGAAAAAAAATTCTATAAAAGGTACGTGGCGCTAAATGGAAAGAATAGAGGGACTATCGTACTAAGTATAAAATTAATTTTGAATCATTAGCTATTCCGTAGTTGAGTTGGTTTGATATGTTATCAACAAATATTTTTAGATTGATCAAGCGTGACTTAATGCATTCTGATAAGAGGAGGGGATTCAAACCCTGTCATCGCCGTAATAACTATGTTTTAACCAACTAGGCTAAGACATCTTGGTATATGTTATCATAAAATTATTAACTTATTGTTATGGAATAATGCATAAAGAGTAACATTACTAATTAGTGCATGATGATTAACATTTAACACAAGAGGTTTTAAAGTAGTTAGTTGGCTTGTTTGATGTCTAATTAACAATGGACATGATTTGCGGGCCACAACTAATAAAGCTGGCGATTGTTGACAAGCACTTTTAGTGCTTTCATTTTTGTTGTTTGATTTTCTTCCGTATCCACTTCAATTATCAATTTTGTAGGCCTTTCATCCCAATTATTTTAATTTTAAATTAATTATTAGTGGAATACTTCCTCCTTCAATATAAACTTTTTAATGTAAAAGTTGATTGATGGTAATTGAAGAGAAAAATTATCGGAAATCATTAATATGGGTGCTTTAAAGCCAACCATTATGTCCGTATTTTGGTGGTTTAAGATTTGGAGCCCAACAATTAAAGGAACCTCTGTTAAACTGAAGTTACCGCTCCAAAATTAAGTTAGTGACACAATGAGAAGTTACGGTTTCAAAATTAAGTTACTAATACAGTGAGTAGTTACCTGATGAGTGTTAAGTTAAATTTATGTTACGGGATATTTTCTTCATTTAGTTAGTGTGTAGTCACATTAGACTTAATCAATGTACTCGTAATTATGTAGTATAATGATAATTGAGTAAGATTATCCTATCAACTTTTCCGTTTTCTCTATCTTCCTAGAAAATTCTAAAACATCAAAATGCATACTCCGTATTATATAGTCCGTAATACAAATTTATATATAGCGGAAAAAAAAAACTATGGTAACTCAGTAGTTTTTTTAGTTGTGTCGTCCAATAACTTCAATCTTAAAAGTTGTGCGCAATATATTCAAAACTCTACACTCTAATTATTTTAAACTATCGAATAAAGGTTTGTGACAGTGACTAATTCATTTTTTAGCAATTCAATATTTCATACCGTCTAAGATACCTAGATAAGTACTCCTTTAACCCTAAAATAAGTATCCATTTTCTTTTAAATTAAAAAGAAATTGGGACAATTTTTTGTTTTTTTTGGATAACGTGGGAGCCATGGCCACAACCGCTACTTTAGTGCTTGTATTTGGATGTGACTCGTGATCTGATTAGGCATAACCTCAAGTTTCTAACATTTTCCACAAGATTGCTCTTGGAGGGAATCGAACCTGAGACCCATGGGAATTTCACCCATGTTTTTAACCACTAGACCACACCCTTGCGGGCAAATTGGGACAATTTATATTAGGATGAAGGGAGTATAATTTTTCTTTACGATATTTTTATCATTTATTTATTATATTTCATAAAATTATGATCATGAATAAAAAAGAAAGCGTATTTATAAATCACGTTACCCCCATGGTTTTGAGGTAGCCAATAAAAATGGTAAGTAGTCCTTTTTTGCAAATTGTCAAGTTGTGGCTTGTTAAATCGCTATCTTGTTATTATATCATCAATCAATTCATATAATAAAGTTGAAAGCACTAATAATAATAAGGCGAAATTGCAAATAACTACCTTTTAAAACCACTTTTTTTCAAATAACTACCTTTTATAATTTTTTTTTCAAATCACTACCTTAAAACGTATTTTTGTTTTCAAATCAATCTGGGTTCTGAAACGTCATATTTTATCAAATTCCGATCACTTTGAAAATTTTTGTTGCCTTTTATTTGAAACACTCATGTCAAATACCCATTCTACCCTTTTCTAACCTTTCTTTCTCTATTTAACTTAACCTCTTCATTTCATCCTCTTTACCTCTTTACCTAAAATTTCTTCCATTGTTTTTAATTTTTTCTCTCATATTATTCAATCAAACAATGATTCTTTCACTTTTCTGCACTTTCCATCCTTATTTTTTTGAGTTAAATGAGATTTCAAGGCTGGTATTGATTTGAAAACAAAAATACGTTTTAAGGTAGTGATTTGAAATTTTTTTTATAAAAGGTAGTTATTTGAAAAAAAGTGATTTTAAAAGGTAGTTATTTGCAATTTCGCCTAATAATAATAATAATAATAATTATTGTAAGATTAATCTATAAATCAAAAAGAGTATCAATTAAAATCAAAACATGTTCAAAAAGTTATAATTTGATCGTTTCCATGAAACTTCTTTAAGCTAAAAGACACTCTTAAATAATTTTGATGAGGTTTGACTCAAATATGCAATGCAACCTTTTATTGTCCGTTTAATTTTGGCTTTTTGGACTTTTTATGCCTTTATCGCCGTTGCCTTGAAGCTTAGACGGCTACCTTGTTTTTCTATTTTCATTTTCTTTTCATTTTTCGTAAATTTATTAATAATCTTCATTCTACCCCTCTGTCTCGATCAATTTTTAATATTTGCTTTATTTTCTCCTCACAAAATACAGCAAATGTTAACAATTTACAAGTACTCATTATTTATATCAATCAAACATATCAATCTTAAATTTAAAATGGGTCAAATATAATAATTAATGCGGCAAAAATGATATGTCTAGAGATTTGCATATTTTTTTTTTGTCTTATATAAATATCAGCACACTACTTAAACTCGTTTTAAAAATAAAACGAATAACTCGTCTTAAGAGGTACTCCGTATATAACTCATCATATATATTTTTTATAAAAAGAAATGAAGATTTTTTTAAAAAAAGATTATTTAAATAGTTTAAGGGATATTCTGTATGGTACCCCTTAATTTTTTGACTTTCTACATGGTACCCTTACATTTTTTTAAACATACATGATACCCCTAACTGTTATCATTATCTGTAACTGTATCCCCGAACTTTGTTTTCAGACAATTAAATTCAGTTTTAAGCATTAATAAATGATTACTTGGGCACGTAACGAAACTTGATTTTTTATCATCCTATGACAGGACTCTGTTAGGCTCAATATTTATCTTAGTCGTTATATTTTGTAGAGGAACTAAATTATTTTTCGTAAAATTTTTTAACACATACGGAGTATATATCAATAAATATTAGGTTGTAGATGGATATTGAGCTTAATAGAGTCTTTATGTCATTAGATAGTAAATAAAAGTTTGGTTACGCATCCAAGTCATAACGTAACGCCTAAAACTGAGTTTATTGATAGAAAACAAAGTTCGGGGGTACACTTGCGAATATTGACAACATTTAAGGGTACCATATATGTTTAAAAAAGTGTAGGGGTACTATGTAGATGTTAGAATTAAATGTTGTGATTTAAGAATTTAATTATGGTCTTAAAGTTATCTTTATCATTTAAATTTTAAAATGTTATTTAATACAATTTATTTTGAGGAGTTACAAAACATAATATTTATAGTGGTTATTATTCAATTAAAAACATATATTTATTT
Source organism: Dianthus caryophyllus (assembly GCA_023091065.1). NCBI lineage: Eukaryota > Viridiplantae > Streptophyta > Magnoliopsida > Caryophyllales > Caryophyllaceae > Dianthus > Dianthus caryophyllus. The sequence continues at coordinate 16,327,829 of JALGRB010000016.1, forward strand.
ATTACATTATATTATTCTTATAAGTGACATAATATTTTTATGGGCAATAACTTTTTGATACTCATTTAAGGATAATAAATGGTTATTATAGTGGGAGCTAATGATATAATGGAAAAAAAGAACGTTAGTGTGAAGTTAGTGTGTGTTAATTATCTTTGACCAAAAAAATTACTCCGTAGCAATACTCCGTATATATATTTACATAGACAAGTCCTTCAAGTGGAGTTTTTTTGGTGTGGTTTTTGTGTGTATGAAAGAATAATATTATAATACATATATACTCCGTATCATATAAGTTACTTCTACGAGTTCGGTCGAAATAATAAAAGTTGTAATCGATAATAGCTAATTGTTATTTCTAATTTTATAAACTTGTGTATTGCTAAATAAGTTTTATACAATAATATTATTGAGCATCGGGTGGTCGTCGGTTCGGAGATTCCTCTCGCTGCATCTGAAGGAGTCTAACGGGTTGTCGTATCTTGGGAGAGGAACGCACTTATTTGGTAACCAGTGCAGTGGAGGCGTTATCTCTCTTAGGAAAGCGCCTAGCGTGCTTCAACCCAGGCTATATACTTTCTTTACTCTTTATTTTATTTTATATTGTTTGTTTCATATTGAACGCTCATATATAGTTATATATTCGTAAGACCTTTTTGTATTCACATATTATATATAGTTGGTTTGTATTAATTTTGTCGTATTTATTATATATTTCCTACACTATTTTCTAACAATCTAAGAGAGATAAGATTTGAGAAATTTATATTTATATACTTGTTGAGTGTTTGTGTGTTTTAAATATTTGCTTGATTGGTATATAAGTGAGTTTATAAATTATATTGGTCCTTGTTTCGTTATTTGTTTGTTTTAGTTTGTTCAATATGGACCTTGTTAATGTGGGGGTTATTTCAGACCAACAAATTTGCATGACCTATGATTCTAACGATTGGTGGATAGATTCGGGTGCTAATGTTCATGTGTGTGCCAATAAAAGTTTGTTTAGTAGTTATGAGAATTTGTCCTCTAAAACTGTTAGTATGGGTAATGGCACCCCTGCCCCCGTTTTAGGCGTTGGCATGATTAAATTGGAATTATCATCTGGAAAATGTTTGTCTTTAGAGTCTGTTTATCATGTTCCCGATATTAGGAAAAATCTTGTTAGTACTTCTTTGTTGGTGCAACGTGGTTTTAAAGTTATGTTTGAATCTAATAAAGTTGTTATTACGAGATTTGGTTCTTTTGTATGTAAAGGTTATTTATGTGATGGTTTGTTTAAGCTTAATGTTGTGTCCCGAGATGTTAAGAATGATGAAGCTAATATGTCATTGTTTGTTTCTAATGTTGAATGTTCTAATACTTGGCATGGTAGACTTGGTCATGTTAATTTGTAAACTATTAAGCGTATGATGCATTTGAATCTTATTCCTTCATCTAGTGTTGATTTGAAAGAACGATGTCAAATATGTGTGCAAGCAAAACAGCCTAGAAAATCATTTAAACTTAGTTGGTGAAAAAGATACTAAGTTATTGGAGCTTATTCATAGTGATATTTGTGATAGTAATTGTTTTGACTCGTGGTGGTAAAAGATATTTTATTACTTTTATCGATGATTATTCAAAGTATTGCTATGTTTATTTGATTAATGCTAAGAGTGAACAATTTGTGTGTTTAAAGTTTATAAAGTCGAGGTTGAGAATCACCGAGAGGAAGATAAAAATTCTTCGCTCTGATAGGGGCGGTGAATATGCTCCAAATGAGATGATCGATTATTTTGAGAAACATGGGATTATACATCAACAGACTCTCGCTTATGCGCCTCTACTAATGGTGTTGCAGAAAGGAAAAATAGAACTTTGTTGGATATGGTTAACGCGATGTTAATAAGTTCAGGTTTACCTAATAATATGTGGGGTGAAGCTTTATTATCCGCTTGTCATGTTTTAAATAGAGTTCCGTATAAAATTTTTGATAAAACACCTTATGAGCTTTTTAAAAGTAAAAAACCTAATTTACAATATCTTAAAGTGTGGGGGTGTTTGGCTAAAGTACATGTTCCTATTTCAAAAGAAAGAAAAATTGGTTCTAAAACTGTTGATTGCGTTTTCGTTGGTTATTCTCAAAATAGTACAACTTATAGATGTTTTGTTTTTAATTCTTCCGTACCACAAATTTCTAATAATACCATTATTGAGTCTCGTGATGTTGTTTTCTTTGAAAATATTTTTCCTATGAAAAATAAAATTTCTAAACCAGTTTCTGATTCTTCTTTAACTTCGGTCGAGGTTGGTTCGTCTTCTTCTAATCTTTCTTCTTTAAAAACTTCAAATAATGATCATGAGCCTAATTGCGATGAACCTAGAAGGAGCAAAAGGGCAAGGATTGAGAAAAACTTTGGTCCGGATTTTTATACTTTTTTAATTGAGGATGATCCAAAAACATTTAAGGAGGCCATGATGTCCGTTGATGCTCCCTTTTGGAGACAAGCAATACAGGACGAAATGGACTCTATTACTTCTAATAAAACGTGGATTTTAACTGATCTTCCTCCTGGTTCAAAAACAATTGGTTGCAAATGGGTTTTTAGGAAAAAATTACGAACTGACGGTTCTATTGATAAATTTAAAGCTCGTCTTGTTGCGAAAGGTTATACACAACAAGAAGGAGTAGATTTCTTTGATACTTATTCTCCAGTTTCAAAAATTTCAACTATAAGAGTTTTAATTGCAATTGCTTCAATTTATAAATTAGAAGTTCATCAAATGGATGTTAAAACCGCGTTTTTAAATGGTGATTTAGAAGAAGAAATTTATATGGACCAACCTGAAGGCTTTGTTGGTCCCGGTCAAGAAAATAAAGTTTGTAAACTCGTTAAATCTCTTTATGGTCTAAAACAAGCTCCTATGCAGTGGCATGAAAAATTTGATTCGACTATGATTTCTGATGGTTTTCATATTAATAGCGTTGATAAATGTGTTTATTATAAAAAGGTTGATGACACTTTTGTTATTCTTTGTTTATACGTTGACGATATTTTAATTTTTGGGAGTAATATGAATGTTATTAATAAAATCAAAAGCTTTTTGTCTTGCAATTTTGATATGAAAGATCTTGGGCAGGCTGATGTAATTTTGGGCATTAAATTAATTAAAAACGGTGACGATATTGCTTTAACTCAGTCACACTATGTTGAAAAAATGTTGCGTAAGTTTGGTTATTTTGATGTGAGCCCAGTTTCAACACCATTTGACTCATCCGTTAAATTAAAGAAAAATGTGGGGGAAAGTGTGTCCCAACATCGATATTCTCAAATTATTGGTTCGTTATTGCATCTTACTAATTTTTCTAGACCAGATATTGCTTATGCCGTGTGCAGGTTGGCTAGATATACGCATAGTCCTAGTGCAGCACATTGGACTGCTTTAGAAAGAGTATTTAGGTACCTTAAGGGTACCATGACATATGCTATTCAATATCGTGGTTTTCCAGGTGTCCTTGAAGGATATAGTGATGCTAGTTGGATTGCTGATATGGATGAGACAAAGGCCACGAGTGGCTATATATTTTAGCTTGGTGGAGGCGCAGATCGTGGAGGTCCGCAGCGGACTATTATTTCTCGCTCAACCATGGAGGCCGAACTTGTTGCTTTAGATACCGCTAGTATGGAGGCCGAGTGGTTGAAAGATTTATTATTCCGATATACCTATTTTGTCTCAAATTTATACCTCCTATTTCTTTATTGTGTGACAGTGAAGCTGCTATAGCTAAAGCTAATAGCAAAAAGTTTAATGAAAAAAGGAGACATTTGATGGTGAGACATAAATCTTTGAGACATATGATTTCTCATGGTGTTATTTCTTTGACTTTTGTCAGGTCTTAAAGTAATGTTGCGGATCCGCTTACGAAAGGACTGGCGCGCCAGCAAGTACTTGAGTCGTCGAGAGGAATGGGACTTATGCCCCTTTGATAGCCATCGCAGTGGAAACCCGTCTTCAGAGTTTGGAGATCCCATAAATGAAGTTCAACGGGTAATAACGAAGCTGTGGGTGAGCTGAGTTTAGTGGAGCACCATAATTTTTTTTTTTTTGGCGGATATGTTGTTCCGCGTCCCATTCCTATGGCGAGATTGATTTTTGTATTGTGATGTGATTTGTAGGGTGCTCCCATTATTGTTTGTTAGTGCGACGGGAGTAAGGTTGAGTTTTGACTCTTAATGAATCTGAAGCATTTTTTGTGCGGGGTACGATGCCGTCACACCGACCCCTGGAGGATTCACCTAGTGAGTGTTCGTAGTGTGGTCGCTACTATGGGACGTGGGGCAACTCGCTAGAGACACTCATGATAATACAAGATACCAGCGCATGACCATTAACGCGCCCCACTGATAGAACCTGATCGATTGCCCATATCGTGTGTGTGGTGAGTCCAAGCTTGATTTAAGGGATCTAGTTCAAAGTATTTATACTACTATGGTTCTTTCGAGCGCAAATTCACTTACACTAAGTGTGGGTTCAAACCCGAAAGGTACCTACATCTATTACGCGATATCGTATGCTCAATATTATTATTATTATTATTATTATTATTATTATTATTATTATTATTATTTTTATTATTATTTTTTTTTTCAAGGTTACGGGATTGTTATATTATTTTATTTAAAATATTATTTCAAAATTCTTAAATCATGTGGGGGATTGTTAGAATTAAATGTTGTGATTTAAGAATTTAATTATGATCTTAAAGTTATCTTTATCATTTAAATTTTAAAATGTTATTTAATACAATTTATTTTGAGGAGTTACAAAACATAATATTTATAGTGGTTATTATTCAATTAAAAACATATATTTATTTATTACATTATATTATTCTTATAAGTTACATAATATTTTTATGGGAAATAACTTTTTGATACTCATTTAAGGATAATAAATGGTTATTATAGTGGGAGCTAATGATATAACTAGTTTAGCTCCCGCGCATAAATGCGCGGTTTATTTAGCAAATATTTTTAATAAACATTTTCTTAGTAATAAAAAAAATCTAATTGTTGTTTTTTAGAGGTAACAAATATTTTGAGATCATTAGTTAATAAGTTAATTATATTTATTATGATCATAATGTATGTTTTTAATTGTTTTATGCTTAAAAACAAAGTTTGATCCTATTATAAATATTTCTCAATGTTGTGATATACGGAGTAAAAAAGAACTGAACTAAGAATATTGTTTATAGAAGATTTGCATCATATTCTTAACATAAATAACTTTACTTAAATAAGTTGTAAAATTATAGCGTGATGATTTGCATAATATTATTAACTCACCTATTCTTCACTTTTTTTTTTTTTTTAAAACTTACTGATTGTTTACTTAAATAGATCTAAATCGTTCCTAATACGGAGTAACTTTTCCATTTGAATTAAAAATAAATCTAAAACGTTCCTTTGGTTTTAGTTTAAAATAACTTAGTTAATAAAAACATAGTAATAAATTGAAAAAAAATAATCTAACGATGTTCTTTTGGATATATAAAAATGGAAAAATAAAAATAGTCTAAAAAATATTATTTTCAATATTCCGTATGATTATTTTCTAAATGATTTTTATTTATGTAAGTTTTTTTATTTGACTAATAATTGTAACATAATTTTGTTAACATCAGTATAATTTTTTGGCATTATGTAAGATTATTTTTTAGATTATTTTCATTTATGTAAGGTTTTTTACTTGACTAATAATATTATGTAAACATAAATATAGTTCTTCTATATATTTTACATATTTGATGCTAACTTTATTAAGATGCAAGATTGTAGAGATATTTTGTGTTATTTTTTTTTTTTTTTTTATTAGCTATTTATGATGTCAGCAATTGCAATTGGCGGGAAAAAAATGCATGAGATTTTGACATGTGGCAAAGATGATGTAAGCGAAAACTGCCTTTTAGTATAATAGAAGATGGAAAAAAAGAACGTTAGTGTGAAGTTAGTGTGTGTTAATTATCTTTGACCCAAAAAATTACTCCGTAAAAATACTCCGTATATATATTTACATAGACAAGTCCTTCAAGTGGAGTTTTTTTGGTGTGGTTTTTGTGTGTATGAAAGAATAATATTATAATACATATATACTCCGTATCATATAAGTTACTTCTACGAGTTCGGTCGAAATAATAAAAGTTGTAATCGATAATAGCTAATTGTTATTTCTAATTTTATAAACTTGTGTATTGCTAAATAAGTTTTATACAATAATATTATTGAGCATCGGGTGGTCGTCGGTTCGGAGATTCCTCTCGCTGCATCCGAAGGAGTCTAACGGGTTGTCGTATCTTGGGAGAAGAACACACTTATTTGGTAACCAGTGCAGTGGAGGCGTTATCTCTCTTAGGAAAGCGCCTAGCGTGCTTCAACCCAGGCTATATACTTTCTTTACTCTTTATTTTATTTTATATTGTTTGTTTCATATTGAACGCTCATATATAGTTATATATTCGTAAGACCTTTTTGTATTCACATATTATATATAGTTGGTTTGTATTAATTTTGTCGTATTTATTATATATTTCCTACACTATTTTCTAACAATCTAAGAGAGATAAGATTTGAGAAATTTATATTTATATACTTGTTGAGTGTTTGTGTGTTTTAAATATTTGCTTGATTGGTATATAAGTGAGTTTATAAATTATATTGGTCCTTGTTTCGTTATTTGTTTGTTTTAGTTTGTTCAATATGGACCTTGTTAATGTGGGGGTTATTTCAGACCAACAAATTTGCATGACCTATGATTCTAACGATTGGTGGATAGATTCGGGTGCTAATGTTCATGTGTGTGCCAATAAAAGTTTGTTTAGTAGTTATGAGAATTTGTCCTCTAAAACTGTTAGTATGGGTAATGGCACCCCTGCCCCCGTTTTAGGTGTTGGCATGATTAAACTGGAATTATCATCTGGAAAATGTTTGTCTTTAGAGTCTGTTTATCATGTTCCCGATATTAGAAAAAATCTTGTTAGTACTTCTTTGTTGGTGCAACGTGGTTTTAAAGTTATGTTTGAATCTAATAAAGTTGTTATTACGAGATTTGGTTCTTTTGTATGTAAAGGTTATTTATGTGATGGTTTGTTTAAGCTTAATGTTGTGTCCCGAGATGTTAAGAATGATGAAGCTAATATGTCATTGTTTGTTTCTAATGTTGAATGTTCTAATACTTGGCATGGTAGACTTGGTCATGTTAATTTGTAAACTATTAAGCGTATGATGCATTTGAATCTTATTCCTTCATCTAGTGTTGATTTGAAAGAACGATGTCAAATATGTGTGCAAGCAAAACAGCCTAGAAAATCATTTAAACCCGTTGGTGAAAAAGATACTAAGTTATTGGAGCTTATTCATAGTGATATTTGTGATAGTAACGGTGTTTTGACTCGTGGTGGTAAAAGATATTTTATTACTTTTATCGATGATTATTCAAAGTATTGCTATGTTTATTTGATTAATGCTAAGAGTGAACAATTTGACAGGTTTAAAGTTTATAAAGCTGAGGTTGAGAATCAGTTGGAGAGGAAGATAAAAATTCTTCGCTCTGATAGGGGCGGTGAATATGCTCCAAATGAGATGATCGATTATTTTGAGAAACATGGGATTATACATCAGCGTACTCCTGCTTATGCGCCCCAGTCTAATGGTGTTGCAGAAAGGAAAAATAGAACTTTGTTGGATATGGTTAACGCGATGTTAATAAGTTCAGGTTTACCTAATAATATGTGGGGTGAAGCTTTATTATCCGCTTGTCATGTTTTAAATAGAGTTCCGTATAAAATTTTTGATAAAACACCTTATGAGCTTTTTAAAAGTAAAAAACCTAATTTACAATATCTTAAAGTGTGGGGGTGTTTGGCTAAAGTACATGTTCCTATTTCAAAAGAAAGAAAAATTGGTTCTAAAACTGTTGATTGCGTTTTCGTTGGTTATTCTCAAAATAGTACAACTTATAGATGTTTTGTTTTTAATTCTTCCGTACCACAAATTTCTAATAATACCATTATTGAGTCTCGTGATGTTGTTTTCTTTGAAAATATTTTTCCTATGAAAAATAAAATTTCTAAACCAGTTTCTGATTCTTCTTTAACTTCGGTCGAGGTTGGTTCGTCTTCTTCTAATCTTTCTTCTTTAAAAACTTCAAATAATGATCATGAGCCTAATTGCGATGAACCTAGAAGGAGCAAAAGGGCAAGGATTGAGAAAAACTTTGGTCCGAATTTTTATACTTTTTTAATTGAGGATGATCCAAAAACATTTAAGGAGGCATATACAAGTACTTTACTGACCACTTCCATGCCATTTGCACCGTGTCTCCCGACCTTTCTCACGTGAATCCCTACTTCTCTTTTGCCACCTTTTAATTTCCCCTTCGGTTGAGATATTACATAAAATTGTATCGCGCGTAAAATTTACGAAAAAAATATGAAATACTTCAAATAATTTATTTGAAATTGTAAAATTTAATTACAATATGTAAGATGTTTTACAATAACTTCAGTGTTCTCATGAAAATTCGTGTTTCATTGATTATAGCAATAATTTGACTCGTAATTAATTAAAGAGTTTTCTTTTTCCTTTTTTTTTTTTTTTTTTTTTTTTTTTTTATATCTTTGAATTATTTTTATTTATCTTTTCAAACATTTTAAAAAAATTGAAATAACTTGAAAAATTCAAGATTTTTTTTATTAAAAATAAATTGAATATTCTAAAACTTGAGATATTTAATTGCACACATGTTTCAGACTTCAAATTTTAATTTCACGCAACTTAAGACGAAGGTAACAAACACAAAATTATCGAGTTGAATAGCAATAAAGAGAATACAAGAAAAAAAAAACAATACTCCATAAGATATTTTAATTTGTACTCTCTCGCTTCATTCACATCCATTTGCATCATGATGTCAGGTCCATATATCAAGACGCATTTTGTAACAGTAATATCTATAATAACGTATTATAAAAAATTATACAAATTCAATTTTAATATTGTACTTAAGAACATGAATAAAACAAAATTATACATGTACATGACTATATTCTCATTATATATCAACCATAATATCGAAAATATTACTAGAGGACATGAATATATAATGGCAAATAATGTAAGGATTCAAATGGATAGAATGAAGAGAGTAATATTTTATCTCTATACACATGTTATTATTTACTCCGTATAAAAGATTTACTCCATATTCCGGTAACACAATTTACAAGAAAAAAAAAATATGTGAAATTTATGAGAGGGGAGTATGGAAATTCGATACTATCGAATGGTGTCATTTCATTTTCGGCTGAAATAGACAACACAAATTCTTGTGTGGGTAGCATCACAATAAGTTATTACTCTGTATAAGTCAGCTTCATTAGTACTCGATTATATAGTTTTTGTAACATTTTAGTAATAATTATTATTAATTGTAATTAAATTTTTTAGTACCCCTAAAAGTGGCTTTACTAGATTTATTTCATATTTTTGTATCTTTTTAACTATAATTTGTACTCTAATTTTACATTGATTTAATGTAAAATTAGTCTCACACGAAACTTACTGAATAAACAAAGTAATTAAATTGCCGCTAGAACGGTCTTGTATTCTACTCGAACAAATATTACACATCTCATCATCGGTTAGGTTCAAAAAACAAAATAAATGTGCGCTTGATAAAAGGCCACAACAATGGAATTTCTCTCTTATTTAATAAAATAAAATAAAATTCTCACTATTCTTGTATTGTCACAAATAAATTGTGAGTAATTCTAGTATGAGACTGTCTCATACAATAAGACAACATGAGTATCAAACACTATTATTATTATTATATCATTATCCTACATATTCCACTCACTGTACACTTTCATATACCACAATCACTCTCTACCAGTCGCTCAACCACCACCACCAGTAGGACACCACAACAACCGTCGTCCGCTGAACACCACAACAACCGTCACCAATCGTACTCCATAACCCCCGCCGCTAATCAACTACCACTGCAACCATCACCACTAATCGATCTCCACCGCAATAACCACCAGTTGAATTCCACAACCACCACCATCAATTGAAATCCACCGCAACTACCATCACAAGTCGGACTTCACAACCACCGCCGCCTGTCGAGTTCCACCACCACTAAGGTGGAGTTCGACCACCGTAAAAGTCAAACCTTTCGCGTTCCTCAATTCTCGATCGATGACCATACATCCTCTTTTACGTCGGGTTTTATGATTGTTCGATATTGGTTTTGATTTGATATTGGTGGCAATATTACAAACGAAAGGTTATGATTTGATAGTTGATTTAGGTTGAAGGTAAGGTTAATAACAAGTTAACAACGAGGTTATGGTAGGCAATTTTGTACGGAGTTGTCTTTTTTTTTTTTTTTTTTTTTTTTAATCTTTGGTCACCTAAGTAGTTACTTTTGAGATACAATAGAGTTACTTTTGAACTATGACAGCGTTACTTTTCAATTTGAATTTTAAGTTACTTTTCAAGAATAATATAGTTACTTTTGAGGGTGTCTCATACAATAAGACAGTCTCACCATAGAATTTGTAATAAATTGTACGTACTATCTCAACTCAACATATAGTGACAAAAATAACGTCTCGTATATGTCGTATAGTAAAGTTCTACGCATTGCGTACGTCCTCACACAAGAACTTATGGATATGGTAAGACAGTATATATATTATTAATTTAATAATAATAATAATTATAATTAAATGAAGAACTTGACAAAGATTTGTGTTTATAGACAAACTTTTGTGTATATAGCGCATGTCATAAACTTTTGTAGTGTGCGTATTTTGGTACGCATGTATCGGCAAACGATCGTGTGATTTTTAAACGTGGCACATCCAAAACAATGATAAATGTATGTTTTCTACAAGTCTTTCCTTACACCACAAATTCTTTTTCTTATTTAACTATTTTGTTTCTAATTTTTTTTTTCTTTAAAAATGTGCAAAATCTATATTTTTATGTGACTTAAAACAATTTTTAATTCAAAATTAAGCAAAATTATCCGGATATAGCTAATCGCTTTTCAATTTTCCATCTAATTAATTTTCGAGTATATCATGTAATTTATATGACAACAACGATCAATTTATATTCATTCTAAAAATTAAAAACAAACAATTTACTAAATTGAGGAGAGTAACTCGTGATATTTTTAACTAAGATACAATCACTTATTAACGATTAAATTGTAATTTTAAAAATTTCTTAATTAATAAGAAAAAAATTATTTATTGTTATTGTTATAATTTTAATATATAGCCTCGATTGTATGAACTCTCGTTGCATAGTGGAGTAGTTGCTCCACACCTTTTTTGTCTACACCAAACTCGTAGTTTGAATTCGAGATATATAGATAATATCACAAATAACGTTAAGTTAAAGCGCTTTTTCTCATGAGTTTTAACATTGGTGCATTTTCAGAGTCGAATTCGATACCTTTAATTAAAGTAGAACGATTTCTAGCCGTAAATTTCCAGTTTTGACATTATTTAATTTCAAACTATTTGTTATCCATAATTTCAAAAGTGGAAATGTCGTTTGTTAGCTTCAACTGAATTTTCCAGTTGCTATATAATCGAGACAACATTTTAATGACAAAAATATTAAATATTTTTATCCCTAAGCACTTCTAACTATTCGATTGAAGCAATCGATAGGCCAAATAAACTCATTATTACAAGCATCAATAAAAATAATACTCCAACTATATTAAACTAATTTGATGATTCCATTACTTCAACCATAAACTCAATTATCACAATATAAGACGATGTTCACCAGACTTACCCTAATATTGTCACATATTAGGCTGATATCGTCATATCGTCACATTAGGTACTCATATTAAAATCCGGTCTCTCTTTTTATCAATGAAAGACAATTTATCACAAAACTTACTCTAATACGTGTTGGTGTTTTGAGTCGGAAAAACACCTAAGCATTTAAGTGTAGTCGGGACTTAGTCAAAGTGGCATAATCTCGAGTCGTTACTATGGGTCCGGAGGTGTGGAGAACACACCCAAATAACTGTATTACGAGTTTATGAGAAATTGAGGAAAAAAAAAAAAAAACACATTTTTGGGTTAGCCACTCAGAGCGGCTGCAGCCTCACTGAGCGGCTGAATCAGAAAGTTAAATCTGAAATAGCCGCATCACGCGGCTGGAGCTTCATTAAGTGGCTGTAGTTTCAGACGAAAATTGTCAATTTTTGGCGCGGTTTTGATTGGTTATTCTAATAACTAATGTTCCTTATTATTTCCAAGGGATGTAACTCTATCTTTTAGAGTTTAATATGCATACATATTCATCAAATTGATGGGGAAAAACATCATGGAAAATACACTTTGATATAACAAATGCAAACATCCATAATTCTTTAAGTTCTTCTCTTGTTCTTATGCCTAGACAATAGGGTCATGGTGATAGTCTTATCCCCGAAGAGATTTCGTGTAACCCGAGGCATTTATATGGGTCGAAATACTCTTTAAGGAAAACGATTCTAAATCGTGATTCAATCATATATCCAAGTTCTTTTCGATTTAGTAGTTTATCGATACTTGTATAATTTTGTATGGTTGTAATAAGATTTGTAATGATTTTCCATTGTTGTAATCGTGTTTGTATTGTGATTCTCATTGTTAATAAGCCTCAATCCCCAACAATCTTAAAGAGTATTTAGTAACAATGATTTCACAAAAAGACGAGGGATGTTCGAGATCAAGTTTATGGTTTGTTAGAGTTTGGGTCATGGAAATTGAAGTGATCTATGTTGGGTGTAGACACGGAGGAATCAACATGCTTTGGTTGTATGATGCATAATGATCATGACGGTAATTGACAATTGTTGGTATTATGTATAGATGAATTTTGAGAAAACGTATTCCATGATTTCATAATTTTGATTATGATGCATTTATCATATGGTTAGTATATATGATGGGTACATGTGTGATCATGTAGTATGAACATGATGCTTATTGTTGTTGGTGGTGATAACATTGTGTTATTATGGAGATATGTATCATGTTTATGGTGTTTGAATCATTATACATTATGTTATAAAGATGCATGTTGAGATGTTTCTCATGTTGTAATTTATCATGAAAGTTTATGATATTGACAATTGTGTGATATACCACTAGTGTTGTTAATTGATGCGTAGACATGTTTTATTACTTGGTACTAGTATTAAAACTAAGTGAAAATCAATTTCTTTGAATAAGTCAAGTAATGTCTTGGAGGAAATAAGGAATATCTATGTAATTAGATTATTTATTTCTCGACTTTGGGACTTGTTTGTTAGTGAAATTATGTCTTGATGTGGTGTAATATCAAGAGGCAATATCTACAAATCATGTATGATGTATGTTAAAGAGTAATTCTATTAGTTGTACAAATTGTTAGTTCATTATAGTTTCGGTATGTAAACTTAATGGGACAATTTGTGATTATTGATTGCAAATTGGCTTAGTTTGCGGTGTGGCATATTTGTTCACGCACAATTGTGAATGATTTGAGATTAATCTTGTTTTAATAACCTTGATGAGACTTTTATAGTCATGATGATTAATTTGATTCATGGTGGGTTTAAATTATTTACCCAAGGATTCAAGTGTATGTGATGTTTATGCCTAATACGAGTGAGGATATTTCACAACTTGAGTGTTCATTTGACATTGGATGTTTTATGTTTTCTATGACTTGTATGAGAGTCGGATGATACTTATGCGATTGGTAAATTGTATAGGTAACAAGTAATTTGGACTCGACTATTAGGATGTCAGTAATTATATGCTAGTAGTTGGATAGAACCAATGATTATGTGTTGTCACATGTCGGTCTTTCTTCGGTTTGAGAAGGATTTTGGATGCAAGTGTTAGGCAATTTATTTTGTCATAGTTAATTCTTGTATAAGTGAATAATATGCTTGTATGGGGGAGGTTCTATTACATAGACCTTCAGAATGAAATTTTGTTTAATTTGCATCAAGGTTTGACAGTGATGTGTAAATAACGTTGGCTATAGCTGGTGAAAAGGCTATGTCGCCAAGGATATCTTTCGATGATGTTTATTCATTAATGAAACTAATTTTACCCAAATCTATCATTTGTGATAGTGGTATTACTTTGGTCGTTTTTGTATTTTAAACCAAAGAGTGAAAAGTGATGGTGGACCGCAGCACCTAGTGATTGTATATGACTCGGTATGAGAGTCAATATCGAATGGGGTAAACTTGGTTTGTTTGTAAATGAAGTTTAGCAAGCCACTTGACGAAGAGGTTCGCTACTGACTTGGTATAAGTCGGTAAAGGGATGGATAAAACCCGTTTAAATTTCCTAATGGTGGGACACCCAATTCCTCTCTAATACAACGTTAGAGGCTGAATTCAATGTGGAAAGCCTACACTTAGAGATTGGAGTACATGAAATAATCATCCCAAAGGAGTGTACTCGGACTTGCAAGTTAAAGGTAGGTTGAAGTTTCGCTTCTTAATAGGTCTTTTGACAAAATGCATTTGCAGGTGCATGATTTAAAAGATCTATCTATATGAGTGCGAAGTGTGACCGCTTCAAGAGAGCTCGGGTTTGGCTTTTGTATGCATTCATGAATGGATATGGACACAGGGCATGTATAGTGTCGGTAATAACTTTTAGAATTTTATTTAAACGTGTATGTGTATTATCTTCAGGTGTTCAAATGAGTTGAAGGGTTGTTCAATCCATGGGATGGACACCCCGATTCTCGAGCATTTGGAATGTGTAATATCACTAAGATGAAAATTCAATCGTCATGACATTTTCATTTATGTACATGTTTGCTTGGTTTGCTTTGTTGTTTTGTGTAAGTCAAGGACCACACTTAAATGGGGGAGGATTGTTGGTGTTTTGAGTCGGAAATACACCTAAGGATTTAAGTGTAGTTGGGACTTAGTCGAAGTGGCATAATCTCGAGTCGTTACTATGGGTCCGGAGGTGTGGAGAACACACCCAAGTAAATGTATTACGAGTTTATGAGAAATTGAGAAAAAAAAAAAAGCGCATTTTTGGGTTAGCCACTCAGAGCGGCTTTAGCCTCACTGAGCGGCTGAATCAGAAAGTTAATTCTGCAATAGCCGCACCACGAGGCTAGAGCCTCATTGAGCGGCTGTTGTTTCGGATGAAAATTGTCAATTTTTGACGCGGTTTTGATTGGTTATTCTAATAACTAATGTTCCTTATCATTTCCAAGGGATGTAACTCTATCTTTTAGGGTGTGTTTGGATTGAGGGAAGTGAAGGGAAATGAAGGGGAGGGAAAGGGAGGGATTGAGTTTCCATCGTTTGGTTACAAAAAATGGAAGGAGGGAAATGGAGGGGGAGGGATTTGGAGGGATCCATTTTCCCTCGTCTAAGCCTAGTTGGAATCCCTCCAAAATAGGCAAGATTTGGACGGAAAATGGTATCCAAACACCACCATTTCCTCCTCCCCTCCCCTTCCTTCCCCTTCCCTCATTTCCCCTCCCCTCCCTTTCCCTTCTATTTTGCTATCCAAACACACCCTTAGAGTTTATAAATATGCATACATATTCATCAAATTGATGGGGAATAACATCATGGAAAATACACTTTGATATAACAAATGCAAACATCCATAACTCTTTAAGTTCTTCTCTTGTTCTTATGCCTAGACAAGAGGGTTATGGTGATTGTTTTATCCCCGAAAAGATTTCGTGTAACCCGAGGCATTTATATGGGTCGAAATAAGCGATTCTAAATCGTAATTCAATCATATATCCAAGTTCTTTTCGATTTAGTAGTTTATCGATACTTGTATCATTTTGTATTGTTGTAATAAGATTTGTAATGATTTTCTATTGTTGTAATCGTCTTTGTATTATAATTCTCATTGTTAATAAACATCAATCCCCAACAATACGACCTTTGGGGACCCATATAAAATTACATGTACAAAGGAATAAAAGATGGAGAATAGTGGGTAAATAATAAAGTGGTCCATAATAATAATAATCGAGGTAGACGTACGTAGACGGTAGACCATTCAACAGGTTGCAAATGCAAAACAATACCAAGTTAACACATACAACGTCAAAAATGTGAGCATTCATCATATCAGATGTACACCCTGGCTTCAACCATCCTCCAGGTTGTCACTCTCTTCCTTCTTTCCCCTACGACTACTCCTTTTTATTCAAGTACGAAGAAGTATTAATTATTCTCCCCCTCATTATTTTAAATATTTATTATATTAACTACTCCGTACTCTGTATATAATTATACTTATTACTTCGTATCGAGTAAAATTTCGCATAATCTGAACTATTATAACTTATAAATAGTTATATGTTGGCCCTGTTCTTTTCAGCTTAATTTCAGCCACTTATAAGTTCAACCACAAATTTACACACATCAAAAATATTTTGGCTCCTATAAGCCGAAAAAAGCAAGGCCAAATGTCTCTAGCAATGCCTACCATAAATATTACGGAGTACTTCGTACTCCATAAAATGTTAATGATTCCATCTACTCCATAAAAATGTTAATGATTCGGTAATAAGTATACCTTGAATATACAATTCAATACATCATGCTTTAATTTGTTAATTGTACAAAGTCATACGAAATTACGAAGTACCTTATGAACTTGTTACTTTTAAGTTTAACTATGAAAATACACATGATAAGGATTAGTTGATTTAAATTCCTTTTTCTTGATCTTGTGCTTTATTAAATAAAATCTTCAATACGGAGTAGTTCTATGATAAAACTACTAACACATAAGCGTATTAATAAAATTCCAAAGTAATCAATCTCCATTAATCAAAAATGTCACAAATTAAAATTTGCTAAACAAATTCTACTCCGGTTCCAATCAATATTTTACGTCAGTTCCATAAAAATCACATTATACATCAATATTTTAAGTCATTACACATATTTAAACATAAAATATATATATATAAAAAACTAATTATGGAATACACATTATATACTACTATTTCCTAAAAATAAAATTCCATGATAATAAAACAAAAATCAAAATTATTTATCTCCAAAATTTTGTCCACAAACTAAGCCTAGTTGCCTCTCCTCCCATATATATAAACATTCTCACACCATCTTTCCCCCCCACAACCTCCTTCAATCTTCATCTCCCAAACCACAAACCCGAAAACCCGAATTCAAATAAAAATGGGTCTATGCACGTCGTGCACATCGACAACGGTCGCGACATCGAAACTAATCCTACAAGACGGAAAACTCCAAGAATTCTCATACCCAGTTAGAGTCTCCTACTTACTCTCCAAACACCCTAACGTATTCATATGTAATTCTGACGATATGCAATACGACGACGTATTAACCGCTGTCGACGAAGACGATGAGCTTCTTCCGGGGCAGCTTTACTTTGCCCTGCCCCTCTCCAAGCTCCGCCACCCTCTCCTCCCCGAGGAGATGGCCGCGTTGGCCGTCAAGGCCAACGCAGCCATGCTCGACAGCGGCGATAAATGCCGCTGTCGAAAGTCTGGCGGGTTTTTCGGCGGCGACGGTGAGAAGGAGGGGAAGGCGAAGGTGGCGGATTTAGGGTTCGCCACCGTCAGAAGAATGAGGAATAAGAGGAGAAGTAATGGAGGGAAGAAAATGTTTTTGGCTAATTTGAGCGCCATTCCTGAATAATTAAATTTTTTTAGTCTTTAATTAATTAGATTTTCTATTTTAATTAGGCTTTTTTTTTAGTGTGTATATATATGAGCTGTAAAAAAGTTAAGTTATTTCTTGTTAGACTAAAAATTAGCTGGTTAATTTATCAATTTTGGTTTTTAGTGGATTAATTATGAGAATTTAGTAAATCTTTGAGGGTAACTATATTTTTTTATTGTCTTTAAAAGTCAGCCGTCTAAATTATTCTTGAGTAAGCTAATTATTTAAATGCTTATAACGAAAACAAAAAGAAAAACAAAAAAAAAAACGGTTACGTACATGTGATTTATCTAAAAGTTCAAACCTATATGAATGTGAGTAGTTCGTATATGATTGGTCCTTAATTTTATCTTCATTTTGTAACCGTGCACAGAGCTGTACACACTTTTATTACCGCTAATTCTATACTATTGAATTTTTATACTCCGTAAGACGAATTTAAAACAAAGTACGATTAAGCGACGAAGTTTGTTTGATAATTAGAACCTCCGTTAAGATAAAAAAAAAAAAGAATTGGAAGTTGTGAGGATAGAGCTATTCACAAAGTGTAATAGTTATGAATTCCTAATCGTGCGCTCTAAATACCAATAATGACTGTAATTATTGTTGCATGTTCTCTTTAATTCCTATCAACCTACGGAGTATAATACTTCGTATTACAAATACTAAGCCAAAATATTCTACTAATATATGATGTACAATTTGTATTTGTTTACTTTTTTTTCACACAAAGTTTAATTAAACTGAGATGATTTTATAATAATTTTATTAGATTTTTTACATGTATAGGTAGTTACGGAGTACTAATATTTTGTTTTTTTCTAGAAATTCTTTAATGAAGAGAAAGTCTTATGATGTAAGACGGTTTCACAGAAAACTTACTCTTTTTATAATCTGTAATCACATTAGTCACATCACTCACATGAATACACTCATTAGTTGAGTACTTCCTCCATTCCAATAGATTCTTTACGTTTGCTTTATGCACGTACATCAATACTCGTTTTGTTTCGTTCATATCTTTGGATTCGTATTCTCGAAAATTTTAAAATTTTGATATTAATAATGTCCTCGTTAAGACAATTAAAACAAGATCACACATGACTATTTTTTATTTTGTATTTTAGAAGTTTTATCGAAGATTCTACACACGTATGAATAGTGTCAAAAAAGTGAAACGTAAAGAATCTAATGGAATGGAGGAAGTATTATCTAATTTCTGCATATAAGATTCAACATGAATTGATGAATATATGATACGGAGTAAAATGTAAAGAATATACACCTATATGGCTATATATATAATTTTCAACAAATATTAGTGATTTAGTAGTATTATTAAGTTTTATAATTTCCGTCTAGCTATTTCTTAACTAAAATTAAAAGTCAAAAGTTCAGCTGAAAATAAAATATTATAGAATGAAGGTCATATTATTACATTGTGAATAATGTTAATGATAGTCCAAGTGAATAAAATTAAAACTAGAGTAGCTAATTCACAAACCACATGAAGATTGATAGATAGTGTTGAATTGTAAAATTTAGAGATTGAAAGAGGCGTTAATCAAATGTTAGGTAGTGATGTTATTAATATAATCCAAACTTAATTTGGGTGACAAAACATATATAAATAGTAATAATAATACAAAATGTAAGTAAGATATTGGTCATGTCCAATGCTCTAAGCATCCATCGTTGTCGTGCTTGATTCTGTTTACCGTGGACATCGTTCGAATGATGGATATGAAGGGATCTTCGCTGTTCACTTCTACCTCTTACTATTGGACGCCTCATTATTATTTCTCATTTTTATAATTAACTGGATCGGATTGATCCACAGGCTTTTGTGTTGGATAGATTACGGGTTAAGGTCCGGTTCTGTTGGACTTAATTTGTTCAGTTCAGTTCAGACCATTTCAATTCAATTCAGTTTGATTCATTTCAATTTTGATCATTTTGGTTCAATTCAGACCAGTTCAGTTCATTTCAATTAAGCTTAGCTTATTATTATTACTTATTATAATTATATACTCCGTATTATATTATATTATATTATATTATATTATATAAATTTACGATAAATTATATTATTATGTATATATCAAAATAATATTTTATAATATATTATCTTGATTTATACTCTATCCCAAAATAATGGTCCTCTTTTGGTTTTGAAAAATCCCAAAATAATTGTCTCATTTGAAAAAATTACTAAATTAACCTTAGGTCATCGTTATTGTAGGAATATGTATTTGCTCACCCATATTAGTTTAAGGGTAAAATTGAAATTATAAGAAAATATTGTCATGATAAAAAGAGGAGAGTGACATTTTTCTAAATTCCTTAAATCCAAGGTTTAGGTAAAAGGGGACAATTATTTTGGGATGAAAGGAATAGTATTTTATATATTTATATTATATTATAATTTTTAATATTTAATTTGTTTTAGTAATATGGTCATATAAAATTAGTTCAGTTCAGTCCAACTCAATTTAGTTTAGTTTAATTTAATTAATCCAGTTCAAGTCTAAAAGGTTCAAAAGAGCAGGGGCCTAAGTATATGTTAAATCCAAAATTACGGTCTAAATAAATCTAGTTTATATAGTTTTTGGATTGACGTGAATGTATAAAGTATTAAAGTGTTAAATTTATGCATTGGGTGTCTTGGTTACTCTCGGCGAAAGAGAAGAACACTTCACACAATCATGGGAATCTTATTTCAGTTGGCCAAGTTTTGTTTTCATCCAGCCTAGATAGGTTACGTGGGTATGATACCATGTTAGATCATGCATAAGCCGAACGAAATTTTAGCATACGGTCAATTGACAATGGAAGAAGTAGTCCCGTGATATAAGGTTTTTGAAGGTTGCAAAATATGTACGTGGAAGTTTAATTTGAACATGTGGGCATCCTCATCATGGCCAGGCTGGCAATGCAGGTTTAAAAACGAAGTTACGCCATGTTTGAGTCAGTACGTACGTACTGCTTCACTAGCTTAAATTAGCTACACTACACACATATTTACCATATTTGGTAAACTAAATAACTACGGGACCATCTTTGTAATTTAGTGTACGATTATAAGGAGTATGTAATATGTACACACTACTGACTACACTGCTAGCCTTGGATTGACTCACTCAATCAGTTGCAGTGTGTGCTCTCCAGCTTTGCTCCACACTATCATTGGTATTTGAATAGTCCTCGGGGAGCGTCACAACTCACAACAAAATACGCCCCTCTATCTGTTAGAGTATAAAATCGATCATCTTATCAACTTTTTACTGTCTGTTCAAATTTTCGATTATATCAGTAAAATTTGAATATGAATCTTTAACAAAGTCAATAGAACAAACCCGAATTAGTTATGACAATGTGCTATGTTATTATATTCATATAGAACACTTCATAAGATAAGGAGGTTTCATACTTAAACCAATTGGCAATAGGAGGAGTAGCCCCTTTGACTTGCTCAATCTCTTTAGCTCGGTCGATGAGAGAGTTTACATGTGAAAATCTTATTCATATGTTACGGAGTACTTACTAGAAAACTCTCATAGTCTGACACGGATAAACAACTAACCATTAATTTTTATTATTTTTCTTTTATTTAGTTCGTCTTATAATTTTTAATGTTTACAAAGTAAATAAAATTTAAAATTGGGCCCAGAGATGAGTAGGTTCGTTGTCGAAGAAGTAGCATCAAGAATGCTAAAAGAAGAAAGAAAGAGTTTAAATTAGTAGTACTAGTGTTAGGTACCAGTGAACCCAACCCAACCTAAAGGTGGTTAGTCGACAAGCTACTATTATAAGGCCCATTTCATTATAACTCATATCTACTTGGACCACACTCATGTGACATTATATGTGCACACGTGTCGCCACCTCAAATCATCGTAGCTTTTGACGGTGAATAATATTGTTATGAGACGGTTGTACGCGTACCATAAATAGTTTGTGTATAAGTTCTACACGTTCACATATATACTTAGTATATTATGATTATTTTAACTTTCTTACGGAGTATGTTTGTGTATTAACTTTCTTTCGTATATACTTCGTATATTATCATAGATTTGAGTCATTTGATGTTACTACTTTAATACTGGTCTCGTTGGTAAACTTCAAACCTAATTAAAACTATCACGTAAAATAGGATATAAATTAAACTAAAAAACACATTTAGAATTTTTTTTAATAAGTCATGAAATTTAATTTATAAAGTACGGTTCTAACCAATTGACAATAGAAGAAGTTGCCCAGGCCATTTAATTATAAAGTACTCAATTTTTTTTTTTAGCTTGGTCTTACTTTGAAACTCATTTTCATACGCCCCTCACGTTTAAGGTTTCATTTCCAGTCGATTTACAGGAAGTCAGGAACATTGTAGTTTTTCGAACTGATAATTCATATCGTTCTTTTCGAATTTGTCGATAACTTGACCCAATTATGTTTTTTATCCAGCCCAGATTACATAACCATGAAACAAATATTATTATTTCTATGTATTAATGTTCATGTTTTCTACTTTACAAATTACAATCAACAACTTTATAAACATATATCTAGAATATTCTAATATATTGCATAATATCAAACTTATCATTTATATTTTAAAGGGTTTTTTGTCAGACACTACCTTACATTTAAGCCAATTTGTGAGGTACTACCTTACATTTTTTTTTTTTGCGAAGAACTACCTTACATTTTTAAAATCTTGTGGAATACTACCAAACACCATTTTGCTGTTAAATCTAACCGTTGACCGTCATTGACTAACGGCAACTTCTCTCAACTCTTTACAATGTAGTTTTTCCTCCATTTTTAAGTTAAGTTTTCACTTAATTTTTTTGCTTACATTAATTGCTTTCCAATACTCAATTATTTGTCCCCTTATTCTTCACTGCTCTTTTTCAATTTTCTTTTTTTCGTTTTCTTCCTCGGTCTCTTAAATTAGTGAATAGTCACCCGCTTCATTGTTGAAGACGCATAAATGTCGATGTGGAATTCCACGGCGTACCAAACGTCATTGACTTTTCAAGCTCACTAACCCACAACAAAATTGGCTATTCATTTCAAGGACCTTCCATTCCAAAATATGCATAAATGTCGGTTTGGATGTGGAAAAAGATAAAGAAGTTAACAAAATCTTCAAGTTTGAAGAACTTGAGAATGAGTTAGATTACTTAGGAGGAAAAAAACATTTGAAAATGATATTAGGGTTTATGTTTGGGTTAGTAATTGTATAATATAGTAATTTAAGAGTTTCAAGCTTACTATATATTAATCCACACTGAAATTGGTATTAATTGCACAACACAAGTTTAGTTTCAAGCTTAATAGTAGGGTTATGAAAATGAATAATAAAAAATTCAGGATTTTGATGATGACTTTGAGATTGCATGTGGGTTAATTAAATTAGGGAGAAAGATGAAAAGAGAAAATTAGAGTAGATTGAAGAGGGAAACCAGAAAAATGGGGTTAAAATGAATGGAGTTAGTTTGGGGAAGAAGAGTCGTTAGTCAATGACGGTGATTTAACGGCAAAATGGTGTTTGGTAGTGTTCCACAAGATTTTAAAAATGTAAGGTAGTTCTTCGCAAAAAAAAAATAATGTAAGGTAGTACCTCACAAATTGACTTAAATGTAAGGTAGTATCTGACAAAAAAACCTATTTTAAATAGTAGAAAAGATACATCTAGAATTTAGAGTATTCTATTATAATAATATCCAAATTTATCGCATGTGGTATACTTAATACGGAGTATATATTATATTCAGCAATAAGTTATATTGAAATTATGTCGATATCTCAACATACCCTAACAAAGTAGGACTTCTCTAATTAGATGTCATGTGTTCAAATCATTGTAAGAATCGGATTTTTTTTTTTCTTACTTTGTTTTTCTTTTCTTTTTTGGAGTAAGTCTTAGAAAAGATGGTCTTTCACTAAGAAAGTAAAAAACTACTCTCCAGATGCATAAAAAGTGAGCACGTTTAGGCTGTTACTCTGTTAGTGACCATTTTGGACTAAATCGTGACCACTTTTATATATATCTAAATAGTAGTCACGATATACTCATCATTCGCATAAATGCATGTGGTCACTTTTCAAGCATGAGTAGTCTTTCACTTTCTTATTGACATACCATCGTTTTTGAGGGGGAATTATACGTAGGAAAAAAAGGGAGAAGTTTAACTGTAAAACTTGCTCAAATACTCCCTCCATCCCAAAATAAGTATCCCCTTTTATATGTAATTTACATAGAAAAGGGAACACTTATTTTGAGATGCAGAGAGTAATTTATATGATAAGTTGGTTTTAAATAGTCTTGCAAGTACTAAAACTAACTAATGATTATACTTAAATCACTAATCCACATAAGACATAACACTAGTTAACTACCCATAACATCCACTAATCAACTTATTGCCCCACTAATACACTAACTAAAAATAGCAAACAACTTAGACTAATTTTGGATCATAAAATCCAACATTCTCTAATTTTTATGGGCTAGCGTGTAAACTACTTCGTATATACTCCCTCCGATTCAACATGTTCTTAACGTTTGACTGAAATCTCCCTCATAAAAATGGTCAAACGTTAAGAACTTGTTGAATCGGAGGGAGCGGTACATCATATTGAAACTCGATCAGTAAATGACGTCGTCGAATTTATAATTTTGATAGAGATTATAATGTAACTCACCAAGTTGTAACGGGTAAAACTGTGTGTATTCTCGAGAATATATAAACGGGTGTCAAAAACAGGCACCCCTAGCTTTTATTAGATTGAGCTCTAAATAAAAACTCGACTACGTACACTACGGAGTAATAAAGTACAGTTTGCATGGATTGATTATTTATTTAACAAACAACACTACTCTTCCGTAACTTATTTAAACTTTCCTACGTACTACGCCTTAGCAAAGCTTATTTGCCAAGTCACCCGTAACACTACAAACCCCTTCATGGAGCCTGAGCTTGCTGCGCCTGAGCTCGTGCCTCCTGAGCCTGTGCCTCTTGAGCCTGTGCCCTCTGCGCTTGAGCTTGAGCCTCAGCCCATGCCGCCTGAGCTTGTTCCTGCTGTGTTTGAGCCTGAGCCTGGTTAGGCACGTCTAGTAGACGACACTGGCTCTGGCACTGGCCTCGGCCACAGTAAGCCGAGGTAGTCCCACAGTATCCGTACTGGCTGCAGCAGAGCCCGCCACTACAGCGGGCTCCGCCAGCCTGACGACCGCACTGAAAGGCGGTCGTCATGCCCATCATGTATGGGAGGGCGATCAAGAGTACTAGGAGTGCAATGCTTTTCATGTTCACCATTTTCTTCACTTAATTAGATAACTTTGTAGTAAATGAAATTATGTTGTTGTAATTTAAACTTGTTATGTACGTGAAGGGTATATAACTATATATATATAATTTTACAAGGGTACGTGTTAGGGACACTTGTAGGGAAAATGGTTGAAAATTATGACAAATGGTGAAAGCGGTGAAGGTGGTGAAATTTGACCGTGGTGGTGCGACACTCTTACTGGATCAAGTGTGCGGTTGAGGCCCAATTCATTGAGTCAATTCAGGCGGCTCGTTTGTTTTGTAGTTTTGATAAATATGGGCTTTATGGTCTTTTAGTGTTTGAGTAGATCATGGTTCAATTTCTTTTGGGCTCATTGATTTTGTATACATGTGCACACGGTTTGTTGCAATTTTTGGGTCAACCATGTTAGGGATGACAACTGATCGGGTTCAATGAAAATTTTATTTTGACGATGTTAATCCACGAAAATGGTTTTGAGACGCACTTGAAAAGAGGGGATAGAGATTATTTTACATGTAGTGATGAATTTCGAATTTGAGTCGAGGGATTTGAGTGTAGGATTTTTTTTTACCGGAAAAATTTATTTTTGCTATAAAAATATTGAACTGTTAGTTATAGGGTGAGATACCACCTGTTAGAGTGGCCGCATACCCATCAGTAAGATACTGTTAGCTTTGGTGCAAGCCTGCACATATTTGACTTTGAAATGAAACTTCCCTACTAACTTCTTTTTTATTCCTTTTATCTCAGTCATTTGTTTACATTTCTCTTAAATTCCCTTAAAAATGGTCAATGAGTAAACAATTTACTGAAATAGAGGTAGAGGGAGTATATTGTAACTTGTAAGTGGAATGTTACAAACTAAATGACATTTCTTTACCTCACCGATGTGGACTTCAATTATATGTTATACACTTATACAGTTATACTCAATGTTTAGACATTTTAGTTATACACTCACAAGTCACAAATCTCGTGACACAATCCCATGGAACAGTGAAATATTCAACTCCTTAAGTTCATTGTATGATATCTCAATAAAAGAAAAATAATCTCTTAAATATTTATACATACATAGTACTCGTAATAAATTATACTCTGTAAACAATTACTCTCTCCGTTACCGTTAATTATTTACACTTTGATTTTTTTGTAAAAAAAATTTGAAAGAAGTGTAAACAAATGACTAAGACAGAGAGTGTAAAACTTTCTTTTGTTTTGTTTTAAACAATTTTTTAACAAATTAAGACTACTTCGTACATGTTATCCTTATCTTTTACGTAATGTGAAATTTTGAGTTTTAATTTTTTTACTCCAAAATTTTTTACTTTGTATTTAACTAAGTTATCCCCATATACCTATTTAAAAAAAAAAACACGTTTTCTAACTATTTTAAATTATATAATACGGAGTAACATACGGAGTAGAAAAGATATAAAGAAAAAAAGAACAAATTCTTGGTAACAATGGCACAAAAATGGAAGGCGCACAAACAAGGGGGACAAAGTAACGAGGAGGATGATGTTAGTTCACTCTCAAGTCTCAAGTGTCTCATGCACACATAACGTACACAGTAAAGATGCTCTCATTAATCAATCAATACCCTTCCTTTTTACGTCTACTCTTTTGTTATTGATCCAAGACCTAAATAGTAAATATATTCCCGAAACTTAAATATCGTTCATTCGTCCAAAGAATTTTCGATATACGAGTAAATATAATCGTGTCTGATTTTATTTCATTCGCTTTTATAAATGACATTAATATTAAATTTTTATAATTTTTTTATATGTATATATAATTATAAATATTATCGTTACAAAATATCCATTGACAAATACGAAGTATAGAAGAACCTTTCATTTGATCTTGAATACAAATTCTACGGTGAGACTGTCTTACCGTATGAGACAACCAAGACATAGTTACTTTTGAAAACGTTTGCACACAGTAACTATAAATTGATAGTAACATATATAGTGTACGAGTGTTCAATGAAAATATGGTCAAACATGATATTGACATGTGTTAGATAAATCATGTGACTAACATTATGATCAAATAATATGAGAGGTAAAAAAAATTACAAAATTAAAAAGAAAAAAATAGAAAAAAAATTAAATTAAGGTTAATTATTTTATTGAAATACAGTGTGTCTCATACTATGAGACAACGTCATCGTAGAATTACTCGATCTTGAATAGATCGAGTATAAATTATACAAATGGAAAATTGGGAAATATTCTTTTGGCATAGGTTCCTAGGTAGATTACTTAGTTAGTTAAGCATCTTTTTATCTTCTTAATCCTTGATTAGAAGTTTTGTATTACTGAAATTTGTCCTTTATAAGATTTTGGAAAAGGAGATGGTCATTGCTTGTCTTTGCCAATGTCACGAACATTAGGGACAAATTTGTGATTAAGCTCAATAAGCTCTGCGAGAGTATATATATTATATTCTTAAAAGAAGTTGTTAAGTAATAATTAGATGAAAGTATGAAACTTAATAATGTTTATTTATGCGCAAAAGTGGTGAATGGTGATTTACCATATTTACTTCAGTCAATTATGAAATTAACCTTTTGAGTTTTGAAGTCTAAAATTTACAGAGTACTCTTTTTTAATTCAGTTTATTTACTCATTTATTTACCATTCTATTTTTGAATAGAGCGTAAATTAATCATTTGTAATTTAATTATCATCCAAAATCATTTAGGGGAGTTTTAACTCTCCAAGGCAAGAGTATGCGAGTTTCCAATATCCTCCTCTTATGAAAAAATAGATCGATAAGTATTATCAATAACTCTAAATCTAAATAAAAAAAACTTACAATAACTCAGATGGTATAGCCTGTGTTTAATGGTTGTTTTTAAGGCAAGGGTTCGGACCTCCTCACCTTCAATTTATTATTAGATTTTCTCCCTAGGTTATTAACATTTATCTGTGAAATATGAAGTTTATTTACAAATTACAATTTATTTTTAGTTTTTGTTCTTCTAGACTTTTATTATGCAATTTGTAGTATTATAAAAAAAAAGTTGTATGGAAATAGTGTTGCCTCAACGAGTCTACGCTCTTTCAGCTTTTGAAGTAGTATTAGGTAAGATGGCATACGCAAAGTTCGTACTTTATGCTAATCAATTTTCTAAATACTCCGTAATGCTTACTTGTATTACTTTAAACAAACATAAGCACCTGAGTGCATGCTAATATGCTACTTTAGCTAATTCAAATTATTTTATTTAGAGGGATACTATCCATCTTCTCTTTTATTTTTTTCATTTAACAATTAATTTAACAATTAATAACATATGCTAGTTATATTTTAAGTATATGTGAGAGGATAAATAGAGACTGCAAAAGATTCGCTTGGAAAGAGACCGTTCTTAATACTCGTATTTCTCTTTATCTAAATTAAATTTTCCCTTAGAGGTTAAAGTCTTAGGAAGTTAAACAGATGGAAACTTCTCAGTTGCACTAGCGATGTGGGATCATGGGCTCTAATGCCATCTCAAGGACTAACATTGATTTTATATTTTAACACGCCCCCTCGTGCGAATGTATTTTTAGTTTAAAGTGTGGACGCAATTACAGACTCATTATTCCTGGAGTTTAAATTCCACTTTGAAATGGAGAGGTGGTGAGTGATGAGATTCAAATCCGTGACCACTATGCACAAGGCTCTGATACCATATGAGAACCAATTGAACTCAAAATATGTTGGGATATTTCTCATGGTTCCCCTAAGGTTTGCCACTTTAATTTACCTGTGATGCTTTTTTTCATGCTATAAAACTTTGACTGAGCTTCACTTGTAGCTACGAGTTTAGAAATTGACAATCGTTTATCCTAAGTCTTATATCTAGTTAAGACGATCAATTTGAACATCAAATTTTTCAGATTCACAACTCGTGACTAGTAGATATGGTCGGCCGAATTTTTTTTCGATAAAATAACTTTGACCGACCATAACTTGAAACTACGTGTTCTGAACATGGATTTTTCTTAAATCAGATCGAAGAGCTCGAAAAGACGATTGATTTGAAAAATAAAATGGTCGAATTTTGAATTCGTAACTATAAGTTATGATCACTTAATGTTTTTTTTTTTTTAACAAAACAGCAGATCATGTGCAAAAAAATCAGAAAATCTGCAGACTGCATTTAAATATCTCAAATAAGTTCTAATGATTGGAAACCTAAAATCAATTATATACTATAAAGATGATAATTTGACAATCTTAAGTTTAATTTATAGTGATATTGTATTATTTAATCATCTTTCCATATTAATTTCAAATTGCCAATTTAATCATTGATACGATTAATTTCAAAATGCACGTAAGAAATCTCAAATAATATTGAAAATATTTTCCTATAAACAAGTAATTTTATTTTATTTTTCTCAAAATGCTACGGAGTACGAAGCAAAAACGCTTTATATAATAATCATATTGTTTACATTGTGGTCTTAAAGTACGAGGTACGGCAATTGAGTACAAAATTTTGAGAAAAGAAAAGTTTTTATGGATGGCCAAGAGTTGGTCGTTCCCTACATATAACACCTTTAATAGAAGAATGGGAGAAAAGTAAGAAAGGCCATTTTTCGAATTGTCGTGTCACAAATTGTTGATTTAAGTCTTTTGTTTTCCAATTACCATCATGACTACAAATCAATATTATAAGTAGTGCTCTTCTTTAACCGTAACTTTTTTATAGGATCGATACTTAATTTTAAAATTATTGATTGAATATTAATTTTATAGGACAAATCTTTTATTTTTATCTATTTAATTTGCTCCTATTTTATCTAATTCTAGTTATTTAACATGTCTTAAATTAAGACGAATATATCTGTCTAATTTTCTACTTTTAATCTACTCCGTATCATTAAAATTTAAAACTTATCGTATAATCGTTGCATATAAAAACTTGTGCTCTTCATATTGCTCCATTTTTACTTTGGACTAGTTTTTTGAATAATAATTAATAGGAATAATTGTCAGGAATAATTCAATCTGATCCTTTTATTGCATAAATAATTCGAATTCAAATTAATTCACGAATAATTTCAACTATTGAAAAATCATTTCAATAATGTACTTTGGCCAATTTCAGTCTTAACACGTAAAAAAATGGTGAAACCGACTCTAACTTTACCGCACTTTTATTTTAAGTAAAATTCAAACCGATTTCACCTTTTTTTTATCAATTAAAGCAGGTTAAAATTGGTCAAAGTACATTATTGGAATGATTTTTCAATAGTTTGGGATTATTCGTGAATTAATTCAAGTTCGAATTATTTATGTAATAAGAGGAACAATTTGAATTATTCCTGACAATTAATCCTAATTAATATGAAGTAACCAAGATTGTAATTGTTGAACTCATCAATGTTGTGATTATTTTCTATTGATCACGTGTTTCGGGGGTCATAATCAACATTTCTTAATTTATATACGGAGTACTATATAAGACGTACCCCGTATCATTTCTAAGAAATTAGAGATGGAATGTAATCGTATTTCATTTCTCAATGTTCAAAAATTCTTTCCAATTTATTTTGCATGGCTCTGACTCATAATAACGTCGGTCATATATAATCACAAATTCGCAATGACTAGTTTAATTAATTAAATATCTAATTTTTGAGGTCCAATTATTAGTTTAGCATGTGTCCATAACTAATGAAGTCATGACATGGTAGGTTAAATTGTACTCCCTCCTCATTACAATGTTTATCACATTTACTTTATACACGGTTTCCAATGTTGTAGTTTGACCGTACTTTTCTTTGGCCGTAGATGACGTTTTTCGTTGAAAATATAATTTTTGAAAATATGTTTTAACAACGAATGTGAATATCCTATTGCTATATTCTCATTATTTATACATTTTAAAATATTGACGGTCAAACTTTTAACTCTTAAAAAGGTAAATGTGATAAACATTGTGATAAGAAAGGAGTATTTAGGAAGTTCCGAGGAACCAAGTTGTGCCAAAGAGATGTAAGGCTATCTTTTACGGAGTAGTTAGTTTTAATTTCGATTTTAGCTTAAGCGTACATGAGTTTACTCTTTAGTTAAATTAATTCGATGCAATTTAACTTTCAAAAGGAAGTTTAGTAACTAAAAATTATCTAAATCTCAATATAGTAATTAGGACATTGTTTATGGTAACTCGATTATTATGAATTTGATACAATATGAAAATTTTGTCCAAACGACCAGGTTAACTTTTTTCTTTTCATTCATATACCCTTTGCGAAAAAAATACACTAAATTACTGGACAACATGACAAGACACGATAACAAAACGAGCTAGATTCACAAGAAAACAAGTACAACCCAATACCTAGTCTTATAAAAGACGGTCTAAGTAACATACTACTTTGTTCACCCACATTTAGGCTAATGACGACCATGTGAATAAAGTAGTCTAATAGTCTAATTATATTGTACATACATATGCATATTGTTGAGTATAAATACTTGTATCATACAACATTTGTAATTACAGATTAATAATATACTCACTTTATTTACTCTTTCTCTCACTATAACAAACTACTCTCTGCTTTCTCTCTCACCATAATCTTCACTGATTCAAGCTTGTAACAATGGTGAAGTTTACTTCCATGGAGTATGATACCAGACTTCATATGGTATCATTCGCCTAGGTTTCGATCCTCCTTTTTTACGCAAAATTCCTCTGTTCACTGTTTTATTTCGTCTCCGTTTTTCAGTTCGTTTTCTCGGTATCTTCTTCTCTTCTCTTCTCTTCAATTTTCTCTTTGATTTGTTTCTCTGCTCTTCTGTTTCTCTTTTCTCACTGATTTTCTGCTCTTTTTCGTCTGTTTCCTCGTTTTCCCCAAATCAATTTCGTTTTTCGATTTTGCTGTTTTTCGTTTGATTTCTCTCGATTACTTCTCTCCTCATCTGTTATTATGGCGGATTCTGAGAATTCCGGTGGTTCCTCTCTCTACGATCATCTCGATGATCCTCTTTACCTCTCTGCGTCGGATCAGCCGACTCTTCAGCTCGTTTCTCCTCAGTTCGCTGGTGATGATTTTGTTCACTGGAAACGTGAGGTTTATCAGACACTCCTTGCCAAGAATAAGGAAGGTTTTCTCGATGGCTCGTGCAAGCTTCCTGATAAGAAGGACAAGAAGTATCACCAGTGGATTCGAGTGGATCTTACTGTGAAGAAATGGATTCTTAACTCTATCATAAATGAGATTCGTGATTCCTTGCAATTTGCTGCTAGTGCTAAGATCCTCTGGGATGAGATCATTGATCGCTATGGCCAGTCCAACTACATTGAAATTTATAGGGTTAAGAAGCGTCTGAATTCTTTGACTCAGGATAATACATCTGTGGTTGAGTTTTACAGCAAACTCAAACAGTCCTGGGACTTACTTGATGATCTTGATCCTCTTACTCTATGTACCTGTGGTGCACTTGATGCCTGCACTTGCTCCATGCTCAAGAGACAAGTTGAAAGAGAGGTGAATGCTAAGCTCATTCACTTCATGATGGGACTCAATGAGTCTTATGAATCTGTCACTACTAATCTCCTCTCTTCAGATGTTCTCCCTGCTATGAATAAGGCTTTGGCCTTATACCAAAAGATTGAGTCTAAGAAACAGGCTCCATTGTCTTCTGACTTGTCTTCTGAGATCTCTGCTTTTACTTCACAGTATTTAGGGTCTTCTTCTTACTCTAAGAAGGCTAGATTTTCTTCTGATGATGGTTCTGATGTCAAAGAATGTAGCTACTGCCATCATCTTGGTCACACCAGGAATGAATGTTTTAAACTCAATGATTGCATTCATTGTGGGAGGAAAGGCCATTCCAAGGATAATTGTTTCAAGGTCAAGTATGGCTCCAGTTTCAGGGGTGGTGCAAGAGGTAGAGGGAGGTCTGGTTCTCGAGGAGGTTCTTCTTACAAGAGAGGGGCCAATAATGTTGATGTGGTGGATTCTTATGATTCTTATACTTCTTCTGATCCCTTGTCTGAGGATGTGCAGGATTACACTCCTCTCCAACACTCTGGCAACTCATCCAACACCTCTGCTCCTTTTGATTCCTCTATGATGAGTGGACTTGTGAATTCAGTTGTTGAGCAGGTTATGAAGGTCATGACAGACAAGAACAAGTCCACCACCACCACCCTTTCCTCAGCTAATTTTGCAGGTATAATCACTGCTTTCTCTGCTTTTAAAAATAACTCTATCAATGATTGGATCATAGACACTGGAGCATCTGATCACATGACTTCTAGTCTTTCACTGCTTCATAATGTACAGACATTGTCTAATCCCATTCTTGTTGGGTTGCCTGATGGTTCTGTCAAGCCTGTTCAGAAAATTGGAGATTGTTTCTTGACTCCTACCATCCTTTTGCATAAAGTTCTGTTAGTACCTGATTTCAAGCATAATTTGTTGTCTATTGGCCGTTTTGTGGAGTCTTCTCCTCTTTCTGTGATGTTTGATGCCCAAAAATGTGTGTTCCAGGACCCTTCAAGTGACAAACCTCTGGCTATTGGGAGAAAAGAGGGAGAACTTTACTGGTATAGGTCTTCAACAACATTTACTCCTAAACACAGTCCTAGCACTGCTGTAGTTTCTTCTTTTCTTTGTAAGCATAATTGCTCATTTGATACTTTTCATGCAAGGTTAGGGCATACCTCTATAGACAAAATGTCACATATCTTACATCTAAATAAAAAGAGTTTTTCAGATTTCTTTTGTGAAACTTGTGTTCTATCTAAGCATCATACTTTGCCTTTTTCAAGGAGCACCTCTTATGCTCCTACTCTTTTTTCTTTGGTTCATATGGATGTGTGGGGTAAATATAGGAAGTCTTCAAGGACTGGTGCTAGTTACTTTCTCACCATCCTTGATGATCATTCCAGAACTACCTGGACACATTTGTTTCAAACCAAGGACCAAGTCCCTGGGCTAATTACAGCCTTTCTTGCCTATGTTGAAAATCAATTTGGTGTCTCTGTTAAGACTATTAGAACTGATAATGGAACAGAATTCTTTCAAAACACATGCCATGATTTGTTCAGCTCTAAAGGCATTGTACATCAAAGATCTGTGGTTGAAAGACCACAACAAAATGGTAGGGTTGAGAGGAAGCATAGGCATCTGTTGGAGACTGCAAGAGCTTTGAGAATTCATGCAGGGCTTCCTATCTTTTTCTGGGGAGACTGTTTACTTGCAGCCACTCACTTGATCAACAAGATGCCAACACCAATTCTGGGTTGGAAAACTCCTTTTGAGGTTTTGTTTGGTACTGCCCCAGATTATGATGAGCTTAAGGTGATTGGTTGTCTGTGCTTTGCAAATTACACAGGAAACCATACTGATAAATTTGCTCCAAGGGCAAGAAGATGTGTTTTTCTTGGTTATCCTTTTGGACAAAAGGGATACAAATTGCTAGACCTGTCAAATAGAACCACTTTTGTTAGCAGGGATGTGATTTTTAAGGAAAATGTCTTTCCATATAAGAATCCCACTCCTAAGCCTACAGAAGTTTTGCCTCCTTCTGTAGTACCACTGGTCTCTGATTCTCCTATACAAAGTTCACAGCATCTTGGTGATATTTCATCTCCTTCCACTCCTCAGCACACTGACTCTGTCACTGATTCCATCACTGATTTCACTGTTTCCTCTTCAACACATTCTCCTTCTTCAGGTGAAGGTGCTTTGCAGCATGACTTTTCTGCTGAAGGTGAAGGAGAGGGGGAACTTCATCAACCTTCTCCTAGAAAATCATCTAGGGCAAGAGTAATCTCTTCCAGATTAACAGGCTATCATGTTCCTGTTAAACTTCCTATCCAAGGAGCAGCTTCAAGTTCCATATCTGATTCTCAGGGTATCATCTCTGCCTCCTCTTCTTTTGTGGCTTCCATCACACAATCCTTATGTGATTTTGATCCTGAATACATTTCCTCACTGAATCATGTCTTGGGTGAATTTGAACCTGCTTCATATTCTCAAGCCAAAGATAATGAGGCCTGGGTACAGGCCATGAATCAGGAACTTAAGGCTTTGGAAGACAATCACACTTGGGAACTAGCTATTCTTCCACCTGGTAAAAGGGCTATAGGCTCTAAGTGGGTTTACAAGATTAAGCACAGAGCAGATGGTTCTGTAGAAAGATACAAAGCAAGGCTAGTGGCTAAGGGATACAATCAAGTCAAGGATAGGGATTACAAACATACTTTTTCCCCTGTGGCCAAGTTTGCTACAGTCAGGATTGTCTTAGCCCTAGCAGCAGCTAGGCATTGGCCCTTATTTCAACTAGATATTAACAATGTTTTCTTACATGGCTTTCTTGATGAAGAGGTTTACATGACACCTCCAGAAGGTTACTGTAAGGCTGATCAAGGGCAAGTCTATAGACTGAAAAGATCCCTGTATGGGCTCAAACAAGCTTCCAGACAATGGAACTTGGAACTTACTAAGTTTCTTCATTCCCAAGGGTTTACACAATCCAAGCAAGATTATTCACTGTTTACCAAAATTTCTTCAATCACAGGCTCTTATACTTTGGCTTTGGTCTATGTGGATGATGTTTTGCTAACTGGTAATGACAATGCAGAGATTGAAAAACTCAAGATCAGCCTGGACAAGGCTTTTACTATCAAGGATCTAGGTGAACTAAGATACTTCCTGGGGCTTGAAGTTGTTAGGAATGAAAGTGGTATTTTGTTGAATCAGAGAAAGTATATCCTAGATATCTTAACAGATCTCAATACTGAGGGTTGTGGTACAATGTAGTTTCCTTTATCAAAAGGATTGAAGCTCTCCCCTCAGGTTGGAGAATTACTTGAGCACCCTGAGACTTACAAAAGACTCATTGGTAGGCTTTTGTATCTCAATCTGACTCGGCCTGACATCTCTTATAGTGTTCAACATTTGAGTCAGTTCCTCTCAGAGCCCAGGAAACCTCATTTGCAGGCAGCCATGCATGTAGTTAAGTACCTTAAAGTGAATGCAGGTCTTTTTTACTCTTCGGACTTTTCACTGGATATGGTTGCATACAGTGATGCAGACTGGGGACAGTGTGCATTCACTTCATGGTCCCTGAGTGGTTATTGCATCTTCCTAGGGAGTTCTTTGGTTTCTTGGAAGACCAATAAGCAAAAGACAGTGAGCAAAAGCTCTGCAGAAGCTGAATATAGGAACATGTCTTATACAGCTTCTGAGATTGTATGGATTGCTAACTTGCTGAAAGAGTTGCAGGTTGATGTGGCTACTCCTATACTTTTGTTTTGTGATAACAAAGCTGCTGAGCACATAGCTCACAATCCTGTTTTCCATGAAAGAACAAAGCACCTGGATATTGACTGTCATTATGTTAGGGATAAATTGCAGGAGGGTCTTCTTCTCCCTCAACATGTCAGTTCTGGGAATCAATTAGCAGATATCATGACTAAGGCAGTGGGAGCTCAGCAACATCTTTATCTTTCTTCCAAGCTAGGACTACGTTTTACATAGTTGTAGTCTAGCTTGAGGGGGGGCTGTGAATAAAGTAGTCTAATAGTCTAATTATATTGTACATACATATGCATATTGTTGAGTATAAATACTTGTATCATACAACATTTGTAATTACAGATTAATAATATACTCACTTTATTTACTCTTTCTCTCACTATAACAAACTACTCTCTGCTTTCTCTCTCACCATAATCTTCACTGATTCAAGCTTGTAACAATGGTGAAGTTTACTTCCATGGAGTCTGATACCAGACTTCATAGACCACTATTGAGTATTTAGTGATACTAGTCTGACATTGGTCTAAATGACAGACCGTCTGTCACAAGAGTTAGTCACGACCTAACTCATTTGAGTTCAGATCATCGTCTATCCCACATTGGTGTCCCACTTAGTTATCTTTTGACACATGATCAAATTACGTATTTAAATATTAATGATGCATGATCAGTTGACGAGATGTCAAAAAGAAAATGTAGTAGACACATGATGAGACATAAAATGGATCATAGGATCTCAACTCTACCAATTCTAATCAAACACATTTATTGTCACCACTTCGTGTCACATTTTATGTCCCATACACGGAGGATTTTGACACATAATTATTTATCATGATCAATTTAATTATTTTTATGTCAAAAGCTGAAGTGCAAAAAGAATAAAGCAATGAGACAAACAATGGGACGTGAAAATAGGACATCGAACGCACTCCATATAGTTCACTTTTTTTGGTTATCCATTTTACAAGAATCACATAGAGTAATTTTAATTAACGATAAATTTCTTTAACTTTAGATACACAAATTTTATTTTATTTTATGAAAAAGAAAAATTTTATGGGAATATATCATAATATGCATCCTATTCTAGAAACATACCTGATGGGGAATGATCAGCTGAGGACCAGCAAGACCGCGTCGTGCCTAAGTCAAGAGGTCGTCGTACGGTTCACTTCTCAGACCATAAGTGGGGACATATGATTGTCGTCTCCCCTGGGGCACAACCACCCTTTATAGGCGAAAGATGTACCAGGCTTTATCTGGCTATCTAGATTTACTACAATACAATACTATAGGATAAGATGATAACTATTCACTGATATAAAGCATTAGAAGACAAAGTAAGAAGTTTATAAATAAGAGCTAAAGAGCATAAGGTCAACGGTAAGGATTCATCCACAATTACATCCAAAATGTATTACTTTGATTTTCTCTCTCTAGACTCAAAACGGATTTAACACAGGCCGTTGACTTAAATATCGAAGTGGTTTTCCTCGAACACCCTCAAGGTTAGGTTTGCTATAATGTGTATGATGCTAGAGGTGAGAGAGCTAGGCGAGACCGAAGCCCACAAATCAAGAGAAGTTCATTTCGAGTAATTTATTAGTAACCTACTTAATTAGCACCCGAAATAATTGACGTCATCTGTGGGGAAATAACTAAAGTCATGGTAGAAGATATTCCAAGTTTAAGCATGCACGAGGGAGGAACTCCTTGGGGCAAAGACGAAGGAGTACAAGAGATTAACTCGCCCTTTCTTAAGAGTAACTCTCACTCCAGAGCAAAAAAAGCAAGTGGAAGAATTTATACAAAAGGTAACAAAGAAGAGCTCAGAGAAGACTTGCATGAACATTTAAATCTGAAAAACCCGCTGAGGAGCATAAAAGTGATGATTGATTTCCCGCTATTGCCTTCGATGTTGGAGTACCCCTACCAAAGATGAAGATGTGACCGCCTAGTATGATGGCAAACTAGATCTTGAATAACGCGTACGTAGACGCGTATGAGAACCACATGATGATGTGATGATAAACTCTATTAACTTTAGATAATTTTATTTTAGAATTTACTCATATTATAGTGTATATTTATTGTATGAAGTTGTCATCAATGATTACTAGATAAATATGGTCTAGCATTACAAGAAAAAAGCATTTAGGCGACCAATTAGCCGCCAATTTAAATTAGCGACTAGGCCTATTTCGACCAATTTAAAGCTTTTTGCGACCAATTTGGCCAAAAATTCGTTTCGCGACCAATTAAAGACTGTTAGCAACCAATATTATGGGTTGCTAAATTAACTTTCTTGTGTAGTGAACGGGTTGCGCCTGGACTTCAACCGAAGCCCCACCCAACCCATGATCAAGTATACCTACCTACTAGCGCAAGCATGGAGAAGTGGTATTTAAAAAGCTTGGAGATGGACAATACATTTGACTTTCCAGATATGACGGGTTTTAATGATTTCATTTTGCGTCCAACCCGACCTGACCCGGCCCGGCCCAGCCCGGCCCATCATTTCATAACCTCCCACAGTCCCACCTATTTCACTCCCCCATAAATTTGATTCAACACCTTAACTCTTTCATTCACTCTCAACATCACATGATCACTTCATTTCTTCTAACTTTCTCCCTCTAAAATCTCTTCTATTATTATTTTCATGCTTCAACAACTTCTTCTTCTTCTTCTTCTTCTTCTTCAATTTTTGGTTTGATTTCTTTGATTTTAATCGTGGCTCATTTCTTCATTATTTCTACACCTTAATTCCCACCTTAATAAAAACTTTTCACATTATGTAAATTTGTTGACTTTAATTTTCTCTCACATCACCCTTGAAAAAAAAACAAAAAAAACAAAAAAATTGATTTTGTTTACTTTTACTATGAATCTATGATTTTGATCATGTTATTCTAGTTTTTACTACTTGTACCTTTTACAGTGGCCACCATTTATACTAAACCGTAAATTCAACTTTATAAAAACCTACAAATCATGTAATTTAAAACAAAAAAAAAAAATATATATTTTGATTTTAGTATAAATTCTATTATTTCTATAATAAAAAAAATAAAAATAAAATAAAAAAATGGGAGACGTTGAGAACGGAGGAAACGTGGCGGTGAATATCGAGACGGCACCGGCGACGCCGGAGGGGACGCCGCTGCCGCTAATAACGAGTCGGCGAGTTGACTCGGTGTCGTACGAGAGATCGTCGATGCCACGCTGTCACTGCTTCCCGAGTGGGCCGACGGGTATGGGTTCGGGTTCGGGTTCAGGCCCACTTCAGTCGTGTTTCTCGGACTTTAAAGCCTCGGACGTTACGCTCACTCGAAAGGTAAACTAACTCATCTCAACGTTGTTCGTGTGATGTATTTTTTTGGGGCCCACTTTTTGTTTGTTTACTTGGACTTTTTTTTTTTTTTTTTTTTTAATATTTGTTTTTCCCGCCAATAATTGTGAGGAGGCCTAGGTGTTATACTGTTATTATCATAATAATAATTAAGTTTGGTTGCATTTATGTTTGATCTTAATTTTAACGAGACTAATCTTGAATTACGTATTTTGATCGGTTAAATCATTAGCATGTGATCAACATTTTCCACATAATAACATGGGTTAAATATCAATAATTTGACTAATCGAAAAAAGTTTTAACTTATGTATTATATCAGTATACGAGTATTATTTTGTAATTAAGATGTTAAACAACATTTTATGAAGTTGAACATAATTAGATGTTTTTGTACCCATTTAATAATTAATAATTTTTATAAAAAATAACTACTGTTGTTATTTGGCAACATGATCAAACAATATTATAAAGCGATTTCAAAAAATCAATGTGAAGTAGAATAATACGGTGCACAAATAATGAATTGACTACTTGTACATACTAGCTTGATAAACGAAGTCTCGATATAAATCGAAATTTATAAATGATGAATATTACAAGAAATAAAATATACGTCATGTAAATATATAATGACTTGGAACGTATTATTGTAGTACACCCGTAGTACTTAAATAGAGATCAATGCAAGATATTTTAATTAAGCACCGTCAAGGAGTACATCAAGAGTTGAAATTTTAAGATAAACTTGTTTTTTATTGCTCTTAATTATATCATGTGGTTGTAATCAAATTTTAGGTTGACATAATAATATTTGACCTTCAATGTATAGATGTGCTTAAAATAACAATGATTTGTGAAATTATCTAATAGATGATCCCTAGAAATACCTTATTCATTGGTTAATTTTGTATTAGTAAGTTATGCGACATACGGTTTTTTTTAGATCAGTATTATTAGGATGAGTGTTACTAACTAGTAACTACTCAAAAGTGGTCACCATACACATAAATGTGGTTGGAAAAAAAAAAGTAGTCTAAAAAAAATACCGTCTTTTTTAAGACAAAGTGATCTTGTATTCACTCTTTAGTTACGCCGTTACGGAGGATTAATTAGGATGTTATGAACAGTTCTTCTATACAGTTTCTGGAATTCTTTTCCATCAAATTATAATATGGTTAAATTTTATGGCTTAAAGGTCAAATATAAAGAAGAATAATATTATATTTTTATAAATTATGAGAGGAGAAAATAAAAAAAGAAAATGGAGCTAGCAACTCTTGGTTTTCTAAAAATCAAGTGTACATTATTTTGTTCAAATAAATAAAATAAAATTTAATTTGATAATCATTCATTTATTTATCAAAATTGACTTTTTAAGTCATTTTTATAGATATCAATAATTTAATTAGATTGCTTGTCTAATGTGGTAGTGTTGTTTTATTTTATTGGGATATTTTTCATGTTATTATTAAGATATGTCACTTGATACTTTATGTTTTGTTAAAAATGGCTATATTTTGTAGTTACGAATTTAAAATTTGACATTTTTTATTATTATAATAATAATCATCTTTACGAGTTCTTCAATTTAATATAAAAAATTGACACATATGCACGTAGTATCGAGTTTTAATCAAACAAATTACCTTTTTGTATAAATAAACTTGTACCGATTGACCATATCTAAATAATCTAATGGTCACAAATTGTGAATTTGGCTTATTTGACATTCAGATTGATCTTATTCACTAGCTATACAATTTAGGAAAACAGTTGTCAAATTATATATTTATTCTTACTAGAGTAAAGCGTAAAGTGGCTAATCTCAAGAGTACCGTAGAAAATATGTTATTATTTTTAATATTTTTTCAAATAATTTTTATTGATAGATTTTATGTACAGAGTATACATATAAAGTTTAAAGTATAAAGCAATATTATGAAGGAGTTAAATACTTTTTAGATTTAGAGGAAAAAAATTAAAATGGTCAGATCACTAATTTAACCCACATATTGATCTGGCTGAATATAATTGAAGGTTCAATTTAATTTAAAAACACATTTATGAATTTGTTTCCAGATTAAAGGTATGTCTGGTTAGAGAGCCGTAAAACAAAAGGAAATGCTTGATTACTACGTGAGGGTTGGGGGATTGGAGAGGGAGATCAATGTATACAGATCTTTCCCTCAAGTTGAATGAATTAATCATTTCGGGCTACTTTTGTTGGAATATAATGTTCATATGTGAGAGTCCCATGCATATTGATTGTAGAAGATAAGTTTGTGTGTTTTATAACGTCTAATGGTCCTCTTCTCATTGTCAATTGATTTTGGGAAAGCGCTTGAACTTGTAAAGTGGACTCGCTTTCTTCCACTCGGGTTTACAAGTTTAGACAAATTGAATGAATTACACAAAGTATAATTAAATTTGGTTTGAATGTGAATAACACTAAAAACATGAATTATAATATTTCTTTCTTTTCGGTGAATTATTTACACTTTGTGCATCTAAACTAGAGGTGGCCAAGGGCGGGGTAGGGTCGAGCCAGGGCACGCCCTTTGGAGGCAACGGTCGGGCTTTAAAAGTGAGGCCCTAGCCCGGCCCTTAGGAGGGCCTGAGAGGGCCGTTTAAAAATTAATATACGGAGTACTTTTTTGGGGGGGCGGGCCTAGGAGAGACGGACTCCAAAAATCGAGCCCTAGCCAGGCCCTTGAATTTGGCAGGCCTGAGAGGGTTTGATAGGGCCGGGCCGGGTCGGGCTCTAAAAACACGGCCTTTAGAGCAGCCCGGTCCGGGCCAGGCCGTGAAGATGACCACCTCTAATATAAACAAATAACCGAGATAAAAGAAGTATAAATACGCAATAAAAAAAGACGATTTAATTTTCTCACTAATAAGATATATTCAGATTGGACATCGTAGTAATTGGCTTTGAATGTAAGTTTTGTGTTGGGATTGCAAGTTGGGGACGGTAATTCTAGCAAATGAGTAGGCAATTTGGATGCTCCCCTAGTCTCCTCCTACTCCATAATAGAAGGTCCAAATTATTGAACAAATAGTCAAATCGATGTCATGAATATTGCTATCTAGCTGCTTCATTGTCATTTAGCAATCTCACGAATACACGGGTTTAACCGAGAATGTCTTGTCTTACTGATTAAAGTATAGTTACCAATAACGATAGATCACATGTTCAAATTCTTTTGTCGTCATTCTGCACTTGAGCTCATATTGGATCGAAAAACATGTAAAGGTCTAACTTTCACATTAAAGTGATTATTTCTTCCTTTTCAAAGGTTTTCTTTAAGTTTTATACGGAGTATAAATTTTCGCGAAAAAATGCTTTTAATGAAGACGTAAGCC
The DNA here is from genome assembly GCA_023091065.1 of Dianthus caryophyllus. NCBI lineage: Eukaryota > Viridiplantae > Streptophyta > Magnoliopsida > Caryophyllales > Caryophyllaceae > Dianthus > Dianthus caryophyllus. The sequence goes on from JALGRB010000016.1 coordinate 16,370,939, forward strand.
TCTAGCTAGTTTTGTGCTTTCCTTTTGTTTGCGGCTTAACATAAGCCTCTAAGTTGGTAGGCTGGTAGCTAGGTCTGATATCCACATGGAGTTGTATCGAGTTGAATTTGGGTTAAATTTAAATGATCTTACAGTTAAAATGTAAAAATTTCCATTATTATTTCAAAAATTCATCCATAATGTTTTCTTGAGTTATAATCCTTTGGTCATATAGTCCATGATTCCCTAGGAGAGTGGATGATTTGAAGTAACAATGTACGGAGTAACATGCAAATCCATTGATGTGCACAAATGTCATCTTCGATCAATTATTAACTAAGAGGTTGCTAGAATTAAGCCACATGCACTTTGGATGAGAATCTATTTTTTAATTATTTAACATAAGACATTTTAGCTGTAACGTAAATTTGAAATTAATATTACTCTCTCTATTTCACTCATTTGTTTACATTTTTCTCAAATCTCCCTCATAAAAAAGTCAAACTATAAACAAATCACTGGAACGGAGAAAGTACAATTTTTCTAACACTTAAAAAGGATACGAAATTAAAATTAATCAAAATTTTAAACCGATTGAATATTTTAAACAAATCACTGCGGCATTAACAAAACTATTTTAATTTATGTTATGTTAAATCGATTGAATATTTTAAACCGATTAAATATTAAGGGCAAAATACTTGAAAATATTTTTATTTTAAATTTTGAATTAACAAAACTATTGTTATTTATGCAATCATTTCCGCGGCATTACGTGATTTAAAATTTTAAATGTAGGCTGCATGACGTGCGTGCGTTGTACTTGGACGTCCAAATTTATAGGCGGCTTTGTTGGCTTTAATTAAAACTATCTTCAACCTTTTTCTAATACAATATCTAAAATAAAAACATTTTAAAATAATTTCATTAATTAATAGTTGTTGACATTTGCAAATTAAAACGAGAAATTCTCAAGTTCTTCTGGTATGCCATGTTGCAACTAATAGAATTCTGTAATTAGCAATTGTTTCCAAAAATATTACTCCCTTTGTCTCAATTATTGTTTATTTATATTTTTTTCAAATCTTCCTCATAAATAAGTCAAAATGTAAACAAATTACTAGAACGAACGAAGTAAGAAATTTTTTAGCTCAAATAAAAATGGAAACTTCTTATTGGCTTGGGTGTACAAATTTGATGCACCGAGGGAGAACCGACCTAAGAATTTTTGAAAACATTAAAAATCAACATGTATAAATTTAAATGATTTAAACAAAAATATGAAAATTTACGATGTAATTTCTCACCATATAAAAATTTACGTGACCATTGGGATTTGGGACATACAAGTACGGAGTAGTAAATATAGTACTCCCTCCATTCTAGCCATTTAGCCCCCTTCTTTTTTTCATCATTTTTAAAAAAAAGTGAAAAAAGTGGGGTAGAGTGAAGAAAAAAGTAGAATAGTTTAATTAAAAAAAATTAGATGTGAGTGAGAAAAAGTAGGTATGTGTGAGAAAAAGTGGGGTATGTTAGAGAAATTGTTACTAAAAAGGGAAATGAGGCTAATTGGAAAAAATTTCCGAAAAAGGTATATGGGGCTAATTGAAAAGAACGGAGGAGTACACGTTACTGCCATTTATGAGATGCGGGACTTGATGTTCATATTTACGTAGAGAACAGTATTCCGTACTGTTTAATGCTTTTAATCCGTTAATTACTCTACTAATCTACATAGTGGAGCACACTTTCTTACAGCTTTCGTGTAGATACATTGAAAAATAGCTAATTGTGTCTACACTCTACATTATTGTTGCTTGATCACCTAATTTATTTACGAGGGTTAAACATAGTAATTAGGTTTGGAAGTAAAAAACAATCAAAACATCATTATTTTAACCGTGTAAAAATAGTAGACCTAACAAATAAATCAAGTTCTAACTGGTTCGTGCTCGTGTCACGTGTAAACTGGTCACGGATTGCAAACCCCAGCCAAATGAATTCTGTGTCGTCCCTGTTGACGCAATTACATGAATAGGTCATCAATCTAAGCCTATATATTAGTTTCGTATATTCGTATTAGGTTCGAGTCATGTTTTTGTGTCATGCTAAATTTGGAATTTCTAAATTTAATTTTATGTGTCGAAGGATATAGAAAATTTAGGGTTAATTTGGTAAGCAGGTTATTTATATCATACGTGTTCGTGTTTGAGATCTGAGTTCAACCCTAACCCAACTCATTTAAATATCGTGTTGTGTTCGTGTCAACTTATAACTCGGCAATGTAATTCACAGCTAGCTGCAGAATTTGTTGGAACATTCATCCTAATCTTCGCGGCAACAGCAGGCCCAATAGTGAACCAGAAGTACAATGGAGCTGAGACATTGATCGGGAACGCCGCTCAAGCGCAGACTAGCCGTGATGATCATAATCTGTCGACAGGCCACATCTCGGTGCTCACTTAAACCCGCTCTCTCACCATCGCCTTTGCGACTCTCCGCCACTTCCCTTGGGTCCAAGTCCTGCGTACATTCTTTGCGGCAGTCGCGGCTTATCCTAGCCATTTGGCGCTAAAGGCGTGTTCACCCGTTCATGTCCTGGTGGCGTCACGGTTCCTTATCGGTGTTGGGCCAGGCTTTTGCTCTCGAAGTTTCTCATCACTTTCAACCTCATGTTCGTTGTCACTGCTTTATCGCATCGACACACGCCGCCAGTTAGTATTGTTTGATCAAACATGTTTATACCAGTAAAACATGCAAGCATACGTGTTCAATGATCGGCTTTGGTTTGTGTCAGGTTGGAGCATTAGCAGGCAGTGCAGTCGGTGTCACAGATATGCTCAACATTCTTGTTGCAGGGTTAGTAGTCTTTGAATCATTTTCTCACCTTACTTATCTTCGTCTTTAATTTCGCAGTTAATCAAACAAATTGTTGCACAATAATGTACTCACTCTGATCGGTCAAATAGTAAACAATTGACCAAATTTTCCCTCACAAAATTGGTCAAATGTTAACTATTTGATCGATCTGAGGGAGTAATTAATTGTTGATGGAAGTGAAAGAGTTTAGTGTCCACTGTCCTATACGAATAATTAAATCTGTTTGAGCTATCTATGTGGTCGATATATCTTGCTATTTCGAATAATAACTTGACGTATATCTGCACTGCGTGCAGACCGTCAAGTGGTGGATCAATGAATCCTGTCAGAACACTAGGGCCAGCAGTTGCAGCGGGAAACTACCGAGCATTGTGGATATATTTGGTAGCGCCAACATTAGGCGCGTTAGGAGGTGCAGCCGTGTACAAGCTGGTTCAGCTGCAGGCTCACGAGGTCGAGGCTCCACGCCCCACCAGGAGCTTTCGTCGCTAACAAATACCTAAGGTGTGCCCTGAACTAGAGTGCTGGACATACTTCTGTTGTGTTATTACTACTGCTTGAAAGAAAACAATTTGAATAAATAAGGCATTGATCATATTTTGTGCCCTTAAAACTGTTGAATTTGTAAAACAATTTGGACATGTATGATGTGTGTTTGTATTTGTTTGTAAAATTGTTTTCGGGTTGTAAACTTGTATTTGTATTGAACTACTAAGTGATTGTGTATTTGTCAGTATTTCAAATCTATAAAATGATATATGTGTGACTTTGTATTATTGCGTACGAATTACTATTCGAATTTCAACAACGAAATTGGTTATAAATAATTTGTTACGACTCAAGATGCTAACTACTCCATAGAAGTTTAAATTTGGACGTTGTCGCTGTATGGAACAAGTTAAGGAAACGACTCCAACATAATGACTCTGAATGAAGCTTATATGACGCAACATAAAGTATAACCTAATTTCTTCGATTAATTTATTTCCGCAATAATTTGTCTATAATAATAACAATTATTTTGAAATTGATATAATTTGCAACCAATTAGCTTAAGTGAAGATGGTCATTGTTGAATCAACTTCAAGGGTATTAGTGATTGATTAGTGACAAGATGCTTACATAGCTCTAGCATGTCACTAGAGTCTTGCAATCACATAAACTTCAATCTCTTCCATCAATTGTTTTCTGGAATCTTCAGTCATTTCCTAGCTTTGTCTACTAAGTTACACCATAAAATTCCACACATAATCAAACACATTCAGGTATAGTGATCATGAAAATGGTATCGAGTGTTAGTGGGTCATAGGTTCAATTCCTTTACTGCTCTCGTCTTGTGTTTTTTTATTACACCAAAGGAATAATATTACAAATACATGTTTGACTCAATTTTGTCAATACAAGAAAAATATCATGATTTTATGAAATAAAGTTGAATAGAATATTATGTTTATTATGCGTTGATTTCAAGTGATTTGAGTAATGTGAAATACTGAAATTCTTTCGTTTTTGACAAAAAAGCACAATACGATTATGCAAATATGCATTATCTTCAATAATTATAGGCGCGAGCACCAAGTCGACCTTAGACTAATAAACAAGAAAGAAAAAACCTGAACTTGGACATACTGTTAGCCTACCTAAGATATCCCCATCACGTGGTATTTTCGTTCTTACTTAATATATATAGATACATTTTAATTATAGATAACGAATACGGAGTACTCCGTATGAAGTAATAACAATATTACACATTATGATCAAAGTGAAGATTCATCATCGAGATCATCAACTTTAACTAAACAAGAAAGTAAAAACCTAAACTTAACATCAAGCAACCTACCACATGCCTTAACTTGTTTCTCTTTCGACAATTTCTTCGTAAAATTAACCGTTTTTCTATCTTTGTCCACGAAAAATCGTACCCAAAACCAACTTTTGGTCTTTTCACCTGCATTATCACCCTTCTTTGAGAATGTATAACTTCTCAGATACCTTTGCCTGCAAGCGAAGGTATCATGGTACGAAGATGACGGTGATAATAATGAATTCGAAACCATATTATTATTATTTTCGCCATTTCTTTTGGCTAATTCCTTCAAAAACTCAGCATCTGAGTGAGGCCATTGATAGATATTAATAAAGTTTACTTTAATTGGAATTTCATTATCTATTAAACAATTTTTAACACATTTTGTATTCATTTTTTTTTTTGTTGTGTCTATGTTTTGGTCCCTCAAAAAATGTGGAATTTATAATCGTACAAAATTATAATGTGTGGAATATTATTTTAATTTTATTATCCATTTCCTTATATGGGTAAGATTGCAACAACTTTTCTTAAGAGTTAAGATGGTTGTGTAAGGCAAAAGCAGAATAAAATCTGAGCATTATTGGTTTCCAAATTATAGAAATCAAGAGGTAAGTATTTAGCATGAAATTGAGAAAAGAAAAAAAAAAGAAAAAAGAAAAAGAAACTTGTCTAATTTCTATATATATGTTGATTTGGTGAGATATAAATTAATGTTAGTGATAAAGTAATCCGTTAGTAAGAATTTATTAGTGTACAAAATATGTCAATATTTTATTCATGTATTATTCAATGTTTTGGTCTCGAGAGTATTCGATGTACATACATAACCCGAACCCTTGTAATACGTATATATAGTTAATGATATCGTAACTCCAGAATCACGGGATTGCACACTTTTACAGGATTGGCCATTATATCATGACTAAAAAGATAAGAATTAAGAAGAGGCAACCACGTAATAAAGTTACTCTTATAAAAAATTAAAACACCTTTAATTATGTCAATAATTTAATGCTTATAATAATATTTCATTAACTAAAGCTAAAAAAACATTATAAAGCGAGTATTTGTAATATAAAGAACATTTATAAGAATCGATTTACGTATGTTATGCTGATATGCAAGATTTATCTCGTCCCTATCACTTATGTCGAGTACAATTACAACTGTTCATGCATGAGTCATCCCATCCAAGAAGTTTGTCTCGTCTAACCCATTTTTTAGTGATTTGAACAAATAATTTAGGAAAAAGATAATTTATTGGGCAAGTTTGGCTCGACCTGCCAAGATAAATGGGTCAGGCATGGAAATTATCAGAATCTCGTGGACTAACTCGTTGGGCCCACTTAGTTTATTCAATGATTTTTTTAATATATATTTTCTTTATGAATTTAATTCAATTGAAATATTTTATTATACGAATGCAAGAAGTGGAAAAAACAAAAACTATGAGATGGGTACAAAAAATAGGCTTAAGAGAATTATGTATTTTAAGAGTTTTGACTAACTTTGTTACGTAGTACTAAAGTTACTGAAAATTTCTTTATTTTAATTGCTTTTTCAAGACATACATAGTGTCCGTAATTTGGGCGCGGGTAGAAGATTGAGCCTGAATAGTCGGAACGGCCAAGCCATTTTGTAACCGTGGGCCAAAGTTAATATTGGTCAGGCTCGTGTTCGACCTAGACCTCAAACGATCACCTTTACTTACAATCTTCATACTTATATCGGCCTCATCACCCGGCAAACATGTACCTACATCCACTCTGACACGGGTAGGTGTAATTGTTGGGGATACTTGGTGTCCGTCAACAATTGTGCATTGATTTCGTAGAAGTCATGAACCATATCTGAGATTATGATAATCGGATAAATTGGGTGGTCATAATGTCTTGCTATCAGTTTACTCAGGTCCAATTGGGTCACACAACGATATCCTAATGAATTTACATACGGCTAATTGATATAATTAGATTAGTGCATTAACCTTTCGGGTTAGACCCGAGAACTTGTGTTTATACTATAATCTATAGTAGATTGGGAAGCGGTCTTGTAATGCGTGTCACATTTGTGCATGCGCGACAAGTGGCAATAGGTGGGCATACATTGGCCACCTTATACATGCTCTCTGATTGACTTGTTTTGTGCATGGTTTTTGATTGGCTATAAGATGATGATTATGTTGGAAAAATAAACATCACACATGCCTTAAGTGTGCATAAATTTTCAGCATGCAAACATAACAAAAACACACCCAAAACACCACCAAAGTACCGAGAAAGAGAGGAGAGAAAAATAGAGGAAAAACTTGGTTTCTCCTCTATTTTTTATAAGCTTAGAGCTTACTTCTCTTGCACAAGTTCACACACTTGTACTACGGTTCTAGTAAACCAAGGGAGGAGAAATCCAATGATACTAGTGGAATTCAATTGAGGAGCAACATTTGGAGCTCTCAGTTCAATCTCGACATACCGGTGGAAATCACGCTACGAAGGTATAATTCAATCTTGTTTTAGTGTCTAATTTATTCCGCCTTAGTATTAGACACACCTTCAGTAATGCAGTACCGACTTCGGCCCCTTGTATTTAGAGCTAGTCATTTGTGCTTGTGGCCCAACCCTGCCTAGTAGGCCGCTATTATAGCGACACGACCTAACCCGTCAAAGCCCAACCCGACCCGCCCAAGCAACGTATTGTTCCTAGGCCTTGATGTTTAAGGTTTGGCCCGCCGGACCTCCCGTTTTCTACATTTTTGTAACAAACGGGCGGCTTTGGACTTGATTTAAAAGCCTGACCCGGTCAAGGCTCAGTTGCCACTCTAACGGGTCGTGCCTAGGCTTGAGTATTGAGGCCCAACTCGTGGCAAGCTTGCTTGACCCAGTTTAGTCCGTGGCGAGGTCTACTTGTATCTACATTAGTATTTTTATCCTTAGTTGTACTTTTCCGCGGTGAATCCCGGTAATAAACAACAATTTTACTATTTCCAAAATATTTAACTTTCTATTTCAAATAATATTTTTTTGCAATTTCCACTTTCCATAGCACACTTTTTCAAACTCTTTTAATTAGGAATATTCTCACTTGTACCTTCCATATTTTTCATTTTCTCACATATAATTATACCCCTATTTTTGTAAGAAAAAACTTTATTTAGCAATTACTTTTAATCACGATTTCAAAAACTGGTAAGTTTTTTCCATATAATAAGTCTTTACAAGATCTTTCGTTTGAAAAAAATCATCTTTTTTGAACTTGTAGAGTTAGTTTTAGTCGCTAAAAGTTTATTGCATCAAACGATTTTGACCAGTTATAACTCCCGACTAAAACTTTAACAAATGCTAATTCTTTTCCAAGTAAAAGATCTCTTAAGGACGTATAACGTGAAACCAAAATTATTACTTTTTTTAAATCTCAAAAAAAAGTTATCATTGGTCAAAGTTCTTTTTAACAAAAAAAAAATCTTGTGAGAAACGAAAAAATTCAGGTTAACACTCCCCAAATCACTTGTTTTGTTGGTGTCAATTAGAAATGGCAATGGATGGGTGAAGCCATATCCATATCCATATCCATATCCATATCCATTTAGTTTATCGTCATTCATATCCCATCCAAATCCACTTAATATTTTTTCATCCATCCATATCCATATTCACCGGGTAGAGCGGGTGGAGCGGGTATCCGTTGGATATTTTTATGCGCGTAAAATTTAATAGAAATATATCGTAAACAGAAAAAATGAAACGATAAAATTAATAGGTGTACGTCACCCAACAAATCATCTATATATATAAGAAGACAATAAAAAAAACCAGGCAAGATTGATTTTGCTAACAGGATGTATACCAAATAATTAGGAAAAAAAATAAATTGATATTCGACATCGGTATATCGATAGTTACTAGCGATATTATTAGTAATAGTGGTGCTAAATTTTTAAAGGACTAAAGATTACATTTACAATAAAATTTTTATAAAGTTTGCATTGTTTTTTATAAGAAACTTTAAGGTTGTATATTTTTATTCAAATTAATTATTACAATGTTTTATATAATTACATCTTTATTATACTAAATGACAGTTCTCGCTGACATTATCAATGCTACATGTCGCGATTCTGTGCATTTTTCCCCCTCCAAAATGCAATGCTGACATCATTCATCATACTGTACTTTTTAAGTCTAGATTCGTTATCTATGATTATCACTTCTAAATAATAATGTTTACACGAATATTATGCATAGAATAATAAAAGTCTAATTTATTTAACAAAATATATTGTAATATGAATCTTAAATTAATTACGTAGTACAATTTTTTATTTTAAGATTTCACTTTTTATTATATAGATAATTATAATAAATCAAAAATTAGTAGCTTTTCTAACATATTGTTTATAACTCCATATTAAAGTTTCAAATAAGTATTTGGAATAGCTAATTAAATTTTTTAGCAATATATTTATGATGAATTCATTACTTGCTTATTGTATTTTATATTTTCTAATCATAAATAAATGTTGGGCAATTTTACATATAACGTCGATAATACAAAATTTATGCAGCTTATATATATTTTAGCTATTTTATATGGAATAATGAAATCTTTGTTTATTCATTACTCTATATATTTACAGTAAAATGATTATTATGTTACCTTTTATTTATCACTTATAGAGTCAAGTTCAATTAAGTTGCTTAAATATTTTAAGTTCGTAAGTTTCAATCTTAGCCTTTGGATTAACAAGATCAATGATTGAGATTAAATCTCACCAAAAAGTGGGGAAGGCCGGTCCACACCCTATCGGCCGACCGTCTGCAGTTACTTTTTTTCGACAACAAGCTTAATGCGTTTATGCATAACAGTTTCATTTGTACAGTACAACAGTTTCAAATTTTTCCAGTACAACGTATGAACTTTAATCCACGGGATCTAAGCTAGTATAAACATTAGTTATAAATAATACAAGTATAAATCTATAATAATCGTGCATTGATCCACGGGATCTAAGCTAATATAAACATTAATTAAGGATATCCACCGGGTGGTTAAGCGAGCGATAGACTTTAATCCATATCCCACACTAAATTCACCCATATCCATATCTCACCCTAAATTAAGAAAAATTGTTATTCATATCTCATCCATTTAATTTCAGATGGATGGATGGATATCCACTGGAATAGGGTGACGTTGCCATCCCTAATGTCAACGAGTAGTTTCTAGTGTTTTACTACAATGTCACTCTTTAACGTCCTTTTCTTAGTTCGTTTATATTATCCGTTTCTTATAAAATTATAATTTTACAAAAAATATTTTTAAATAAAATATTTTACAAATAGTCAACATGTTGCTGAAAACAAGATCATTTCTTTGATTTGCAGCACTTTGTTTTACATTTCATTGCAATTTGGGACACTTTTGTTTATGTTTTGTAGGTCAATGCACACCAACTGTTCGACGTTTTGTCTGAAAGAACTGGTACTCACTTGACTGCGTAATATCGTGTCATGGTGAAACTTCTGAGGACTGTGCTCTATAATGCTGCACTAATGTACAGATTTCCCGTGTTCGCGAGTCCCTTGTCCAAAACACTTAATTCGTTTTGTTTTCTTACCCACCGATCTCGCACTTTCTCCCACAAAACATTGCAGAGTCAAGTCTCTTTGTACTTCTCTCGCGCTAAACTAATTGACTCGATACGTTTATGTCTTCGTTCAGAGTCGCCTGACTCGATTGTTTTGGTACTTAATAACCCGAATTTGGATTCATTTGTGGTCACTAATGCATTGCATTCCGCGCCTTCCCCTGCGACTGCACTGTCATTTGTTGAATTACTTAAGAGGGTCCCACATTTTGTTCATACCCAACAAACCCTTAATGCAATCGCCAAACTTCTTGCTAAAGCAGGTCGTTCTGCGCAGCTTAAGACGCTCATTGATGCCATCAATGACCGTAAATTTCCCGGGGTTCAACCAATCAGTTTAACCGACTGTTTAAGGCTGTATGCTGCTGCAGGAGACCTTGAATCAGTGCTTCGTGTTTGGGATGAGTTACGGTCCAAGAGAAAAGGTGTGTGCGTTGAGTCTTATAACATAGTCATGGGTCTTTACGTGCAAAAGGGTAAAGACTTTGAAGCTGTTCAAACTTTTCTAAACATGATGAAAGGAAGAGTTTTTCCAAACTCGAGAACTTTTACAATAGTTATCGAGCATCTTGTTAACTCGGGAAATGTAGAGAGGGCTAAAGAGATTTTTGATGTGTTGCCATTGATGAGGGTGAAGCGTACAACAAGGCAGTTTTCGATTTTGGTGAAAGCATTCTCGAGTCTTAAGCAGTACGATGTTGTGAAGTGTCTTCTTAGAGAAATGAAGATGGAGGGCATATTGCCCCCGAGATGTTTGTTAACTTCGTTGCAGTGTATTGTTGAAGCGGGATTTCTGGAGGGGATTGAGGATTTGGTTGAGGAGATGAAGCCTGATGATCGAATTAAGAAAATAGAATTGTCTGAGATTCACGAGAGTGATGAGACCTATGAAGACGTTGATGACTGTAATATTGCTGATGATATTGATCAAATGAAGTTGAAGCCTTGGTTGGACCCGAGTGCGTTGGCCAGTGCATTACGTGAATGGCGAGCTGAAGACGTGTCTGCTCTTGAAGACGCTAGAATTGTCTGGACAAGCCGCTTAGTTTGCAAGATGATTCGGTGTTTTAAATCGCCTCAAACAGCTTGGCAGTTTTTCTGTTGGGTTGCTGGTCAACCTGGATTTTTACACGATATTCACACTTATTCACGAGTGATTACAAAACTATCGAGTCAAGGGATGGTTAATTTGGTCGATGATGTACTGCTGAAAGTAAAGAGTGAAAATATTGAACTCCCCTTTGACACGCTCAGACAAGTTATTGACTTCTACGGTCTTTCCAAAGACGGAGATGCTGCCTTGAGAATTTTCCATGATGCGAAAGAGATATGTGGGTTGATTAGTGAATCTGAAATGGTGCTTTTATATTCGTCGTTACTGCGAACCTTACTGAAATGTGGAAGGGATCATGACAGCATACATATCGTTGAGCAGATGATTTCTCAGGGAATTCCCCCTGATTCACAGACGCTGGGTTTGATGCATCAATTTGCAGTGAAGGGTGATCTCAAAACAGTAGGAAAATTGTATGATTTGTTTTCGACAGGTGGCGTCTGACCGATGCTTACGTGTATAAGACACTTATCCACGCTTACTGCAAGTTTAAAAGACCAACGCCATGCGCTGAGGTTTTTGGAAGACTTGAAGAATGCTGACATGATGCTCGACAGTGCAACAAAACTGCTCGTTACATGTCTGTGGAAAGAAGGGAGACTACGAGAAGCCTCTGTTGTTCAAGGGAGTTGTAAGGAGACAAATGACATCCTTCCACGTCTTTCTTCTAGTCGTTTATTCAATATCAAATCTGCTGATCTTTTGCATGTCCAGAAGTTATATTGCGACAGCTTTCAGGCTATTGCCGTTCAAGACCGTCATTGATGGAAAAAATGTCAAGTTCTAATGAGTGACTGCTGCTGAATTTTCAGGTAATCTTTCTCTTTTAATTTTTGTTTTCGAAGAAATGTGAACTATGTTTGATTTACGGTTCTTCCAGTGACTTTGTCCTTTTATATTCGAAATATACCGGCATTAGATGGTGCCTAATTCTTTTCGTAGAGGCCTTACAACCACCTCGATATTGAGACTAATTATAAAAATCTGCAAGTCTGGTTAGGGAGATGGTAGATTCGACACGATAATTTTATTTTGGAGTTTGTTTTCTTATGTAATATTGTAATATCCACCATTTCATATAGTACATCATACCTTTTTCTTATGAGTACCTTTAGCAACAAAATTCCGAAACCATAATAGCTTGAAAAATGTTGAAACAGAAGACGTCTTTGGACATTCTGAAAGTGTATATAATTTCACTTGCTGCTTTTGTATTTTTACAAAGCTTGAAGCCTTTGAAATTGCTGATGAATTGAATTGTGTAAATTACTGTTACTTTAAAAAATGGTCTTTGATGAGCGATTTTGATCTTGTATAGGCTTCTAAGCATTGATTTTCTATCGATATTACTGAGCCGATGGCAATGGAGAGCATTTTAAGACTAGTCGTTTACGTCTTTGGGGAAAACACGCGGTATTACAGAGTAAAACTCACAAAGTCTTAAATATTACAGAATATGTTGCATCAATGAAAGGGTAGGCATCAAACTTAGTCCAAACGTTCCTGAATATTTATATATTCGATCAACTAAACTTATTATATCTTTCTAGTTTCAAACTAAAACTTCGAGAGTTCTCGAGGACTTATTCAATTTCCTTTACTTACCAAACAAGTCTTTGACAAGTCATGAACTAGTTGTACTGGCAGAACTGGACCCCCAGATCATTGATGCAGTCAACGTCTTCGACAGAACCCGGACAATCTCATCCATAGACGGGCGACTTCCTGGGTCGTTGTTCAGGCAACGATCAATCAATACGACCATAGACATGGCGACATCACTAGGGTAGTCCTCTCCGAGTGAATAATCAATCAACTGTCTCAACTTAGCGTTTCCTTCTCCCTCGCTTACTAGAGGTGCTACGACCTCTGATAAGTGAGCCTTAACACCTTCATATAGAAAGGTGACATTCTTCCCGCTAATCATCTCAAGCAACAGAACGCCAAACGAGTACACGTCTAGCATGTGAGAGCCCAACCCACATTCCACATACTCGGGAGCTAGGTAACCCTTTGTTCCAACAATATGCTTCGTCAAGGTGTATTCACCATCGTTCCCACTCACCGGCCTAGCCAGGGCAAATTTGGCAATCTTGGCCCGAAAATTGTCGTCAAGAAGAATGTTGCAACTCCTAATATCCTTGTGGATAAGGGGTGGGCTTGTGTAGCTATGTAAATAGTTTAGTCCCGTGGCTACATCGAAAGCCGCTTGCATTCTCTTCCCCCAACTCAATCTTCGACTTGAACTCTCGTCAAAGATCCACTCACTCAAGGCTCCATTGACAGCATATTCGTAAACAAGGTACCAAACTCCATCATTGAAGCAAACACCCAATAAATTAACAAGGTTGAAATGATTGACCTTGTTTAGAACACTAATCTCTTTACTAACGTCTCCATTCACCTTCTTAACAGCGACTTGATTACCATCAAGTGTGCCCTTGTACACCGATCCTTTGATCCAGTGATTAGAGTTAAAATCGTCTGTTCCGCTTTGCAAGTCCTTGAAGCTGTATACTTTCAACGAAGCAATCCCGGATAAGTTTTTCAAAGCATCAAGGGATTCAGTCTCAGGCTTTATAGCTTGCTTAGTTTCCTGCGCTTCAAAGCTTTGCGATGACGGTAAAAGATTGGTTTTTCTCCTGCGGCCTCTCATCAGCGCAAACAGCAGAATCATGCCTGCTAGTAAAACAAACGCGCCTCCTACAACCACGCCTACCCCGAAATACGTCCATTTCGTGTTTCCGCTCGTACTAGGTGGCGTGTTTGACACAGTCGGGGTTGAATCATTTGACGGCAAGGGTGATGGTGAAGGTGGCAACACGAAAGGTGGATACTCCATCACTGAACTATTTGGCGGGTTTTGAAGTGGCAAAAGAAGTGTTGTGAATGGTTGAATGACTGAATCCTGCATAGATTTCTCGTTGGCCTCTAGGGTTTGGCCAACGTCTGCACCAAATTTCGTGGCGATGCTCGAAATAGCATTGCCTGGCTGTATTACAAAGCTCATAAGGTACTTTATCCCCTCGTTAACTTGCTTTCTCGTAGGACACGCACACCTTAAAGGAATTACCAGCTTTTCATTAGGAAATATGTCTGCTACATTTCGACTGCGTTTCTGACTTCTTATAGCATTACAGGTACTGAGGCCACCGAATGTATTATTACCTATGAGGTAGTAATTATCGTCTGCACGAACAAGGTAAGTGGTGTTGGCTTGATAGAACTTACCAGCGCAAGAGCAAGTCACTGGAATGATAACCTCTGTGTTTGTTGCCATGGTGAAATTTTCCGAGACATTTTGATTGATGTCGGAAATCTTAGACGCGCTGACTGACATAAGTGCGGAAATGGAGGCAATCGTGTTGTAAGGCGGTATGGTTCTGAAAATGAGGTAAGACTGGCATGTCTTGTTCACGCCGTTACAGTTGTAGCCGAGAACAGACGATGTGTTGTCTGATTTAGCACAGTTGGTGGAAGCATAAGGTTACTGTGCAGTGATCAGTGAAAAACACGAGATTAAACAGAAAACCGAAGCATAAATCCAGGAGTGATTAGCCATATTTGACTTGAATTATGTTGGGTTATTGAAATATATGATGGTTTTGTTATTGTTAGCTTTTGAGAAGATGCATAGTATGTTGTGATTTATACTGAAAGGATGAAAGGAACATAGTATGTTCTGATTTATACTGAAAGCAACTTTAGATGTTGAGATGTATGTCGGGATATATAATAAGGTCGTTATATACTACGGAGTATAACGTTTTATTTGATAATTTGTACGGAGTATTATGTTGACGATGTTTTATCAGGAAAAGGTACACAAATTGGTGGTTGATTTTAATGTGTTATGGGAAGAAATGGAATGTACCCAGTCAATGAGCATTATATACTAGGGGGCGGAGGGCCAAATAGGGGGTAGAATTTAAGTCAAGTTAAAAATTCGGAAATCAGTAAAAAAAATTTATCGGAAAAATCAACTTTTTGCGTGTAGCACTCTGCCTAGGGTTGTCGGATTATGATCGATAGAAGCTGCAGAAGGGGTGGAGGAGCATGCGGTTTTGATTCGATATAATATGTGAAAACTTTTACTCCATAGATCATGACATATTGAACAAACAATAATATACTTACCTTCACAGGATAAATATTACAGTAATATTTTTTATTATTTTTTTTAACTGTACAGGGAAAGGTACAGGAAATTTCCGCGTTGATGAATTTTATTACAAAAATGAATTGAAGGTACTAAAACTAGTCAATGATCATAATAATTATTTGTTGGGTGTATTTTTAGTTACTTGAGTACCAATCTTCAACATTTCAACCGTATTAGGCGGAAAGGTCAAAGGTAAACCAGGCAGGGCAAAAACACGTAAAACGGTTTCATATCGCATTATCGTGAGATCTACACGGATTAATATCAAAAGAAATTGTTATTGTTATTATAACTATTATTCATTTATCAAGTGAAATGTTTCACAATAAAATTATTTTAAAACCAATGCATATGAAAATTTGTCCGTAATCAAATAAGTTTAATTTTATTCATGTTTACTTTTATTTTATTTTCCAGTTTTTAGAGGTATCATTTTTTTTTTTTGGGTGAGACGGGTTCTTGGAAGATGATTTTGTTACCCTCAAAGTAATACAACCGTGTTACACTGCGAATGATATTTTGCATAACCTCTCTTGAAATAGCGATCTAAAAACAAGTTAAAAACAAAATTTTAACTATTCAAGCATATCATATTCTTTTATATTCAAATTGGATACGTCCGAGAAAACAAGTTTTTTAACTATTCAAGCAAACATAAAATCAAACTATTTTATTCAAAGGAGAATGCACAGCAAATGAACTAAGTTGAACTTTGAATACTTCATTTGAACTTTGATATAGCACGCTTCAAGTAACTCCGTACAATTCAAGTCAAACACACTAAATTGTCGTTCATCTACGTCTGAAAGCTCTGACTAATTTTGGAGTCACCATAGTGAAGTCCTCACTACTGTGAGTCTGTGAACTACCGACCGACAAAAGCAAATAATACTAGTATTAATTTGCGATGAGTCGATGACAATGGAGAAAAAATTTATAAGTTAACGGTTACTCTTGTATCACTAATTGTATTGGTTTAGTATGAAATTCCACTTAATTTTAAACTCGTATGCATGCCTCACTTGTTCTGTAAGCTTGTTGCGGAGAGTGACTAAAAGCGCAGCGTGTGCCAAATCATCGGCCACACACAATGGACACAACGTTAATTGTCGTGCATCCCTATCGGTGTTCGGCCAAATGTGTTCTATAACAGATTTTTACTGCGTATCGTTCCACATATCAATCAAACATGATTATTGTTTAACCACCAAATCAAAAAAAATATACTCCGTAGGAGATTAAATACCGAATAACATGATCCCCGAGGTTTTGGTTTAGTACATCAATTAGTTCAACCACATAGTGATCACGTTGACGATTTGTGTAAAGAACAAAATCGTTTCGCAACATGTCCTAGGTCATAACTCATAATGTGACGATATGGTAATATTTCGATATGGTAATATTTAGTAAATAATGTATTACCTTAGTTTGTATATTCCTTATATTAGTTTTTCCTAATTAGATAGATTTACCTTGATAAGCAAGTCAATGTTATGTATATATAGTAGTCGTATGTTGTATAATCGATTCATTGAATACAAGAAATCTTTCCCATATAGATTTTATATGGTACCAGAGACCTAGGTTGTAATGGCTGGCGACAATAGCAAGAAGAATACGATGACGCTCCCACAGACATCACCATTCTTCCTTCACCCATCAGATGGGACTAGCATCATGATCACGCAGGTCGTCTTCAAGGGAGAAGATTACGACAATTGGGCTGATGCAGTTCGAATGGGCTTTGAGGCAAAGAACAAACTGGCTTTTCTCGAAGGGAAAATAACAGAACCAGTTGTGCCCGAAGGAGCAGAAGAGACGCTTGAGCATGTAGCCTGGCGCCAATGCACAGCCACCGTCAAGATGTGGTTGAGAAACGTGATTGATCCGACGCTACATAGTAGCATCGCTTTCTCGGGTACAGTAGCAGAGATTTGGGCCGAGTTAAAAGATAGGTATGCTACAGGAAACGCGCCTAGAGTCTATCAACTAAAGTCGGAATTGAATGAGTTGAAGCAGGTGAAGAAGAGCATTGTTGAATATTACACCAAACTGAAAGCAATTTGGGACGAACTGGCTAGCTACAGCCGTGTTCCAAAGTGCACGTGCGGAGCGATTAAAGAAATTCTGAAAGAGAAAGAGGAAGAAAAGATCTATCAATTTCTGATGGGTCTCGATGACAATATGTACGATGGTCTACGCACCAACCTGCTCATGGAGGAACCGATACCAAGTTTGAGTAAAATTTATGGTATCGTGTTGAGAGAAGAAAGGCACAAAGCAGTTGTGCGCTCAAAGGAACAGAAAGGCGAAGAAACTAGTGCATATGCGGCTCGGAGAGGACGACCTGACCATCAAGAAGGAAAGCAGAAGATGCACGAAGGTAATGAGAAAGAAGAGGGTTGCACTTACTGTGGCAAGTGGGGACATGAGGAGGACGATTGTTGGCGAAAACACGGACTGCCGCCTCACATTGCTGCACGAGGAAGAGGACGAAGAGGAAATATGCGCGGTAGAGGATACGGTCGAGGCGAAGGCAGAGGAGACACTCGACAGCAGGGTTGGAAAGCCAATGCCGTGCAGGGAACTCCCGGTGCATCGTCAAGTCAAGGAAACAACAAACAAAACAGCCAAAATATTGATTCAGCAGGAGATCTGGGACTGATCCGAGAAGAGCTTCAAAGTCTGCGCAATATGTTGAAAGCAAGCCAGGAAACATCAGAAAAAATGGCAGGTAATGACAATTGGATACTCGATACAGGTGCTTCGCATCACATGACTGGTAAGCGAGATTTAATTAGCAACCCGCGTCGAGGAGCAAAAGCAAACGTTGTCCTACCCAACGGAGAAGGGAAAATTGCTGATGATCATGGGAAAGTGTTTTTGGATGGAGGATTAATTTTTCATGATGTTATATTTGTGCCAAGTTTGACATGTAATTTGATTTCGATTCAACAACTAACAATGGAAAGGCAATGCGTTGTAACATTCTATTCTAATTTTTGTGTGATACAGGACCGCTCTTCGAAGAGGATGATTGGAGCGGGTAGGGAGCATGGTGGTGATTACTATTACTGGAATATGGAAGATCACGCCGCGTATCATGTCAGAAATCAAGACGAAGTTCGATTATGGCACAAGCGACTAGGTCATCCATCTAATAAAGTTTTAAGTTCTGCTTCTTCTTTAGTTGGTAATACTCTTGTATGGAACGAGAAGGATTTTTGTGATGCGTGTTGTCGGGCTAAACAAACCCGATCTGTTTTTGTTCGTAATAATAAAAGAGCTTCGAATATTTTTGATTTAATCCATTATGACATATGGGGATCGTATGGGGCAAACGAATTAAGTGGTGACCACTACTTCTTAACCATTGTTGACGATTGTAGTCGAGGTGTATGGGTTTATTTGATGAAAAATAAAGGAGAAGCGGGAACACTACTGATGAATTTTTGCCAAATGACAGAGAGACAATTTAATAAGACTGTCAAAGTAATCCAAACAGATAATGGGCATGAATTCCAATCATTGGCCATGTTAGACTATTACAAAAGCAATGGAATTATTTTGCAAACAAGTAACGTAGGAACACCGCAACAAAACGGTAGAGTCGAAAGAAAACATAGGCATATTTTGGAAAAGGCTCGGCCCTACGTTTTGAGGCAGGATTACCATTGAGTTTTTGGGGCGATTGTGTATTAGCCGCGGTTTACCTTATCAATAGAACACCCACCCCACTTTTGAATGGAAAAACACCATATGAATTTCTACACAAGCAGGCTCCACGTTTAGGACACCTAAAAGTGTTCGGTTGCTTGTGTTATGCATACAATATGGGTCGGACTAGAGACAAGTTTGGAGAACGGGGGAGACGATGTGTGTTTCTTGGGTATCCTGCCAGCAAGAAAGGTTGGCGTGTCTACGACTTAGATAAGCGTGAGTGTTTTACATCGAGAGATGTTAAATTCATTGAGCATGTGTATCCTTTCCGAGAAGAAGCGGGAGGTTCTAGGAAATTAAGCAAAGATGGCGGCTGGAACACTACTCAACAGTCACCATTTATCAATGAGGAACGAATTGAAATGGTACACCCACAGGAAGAACCTGAGGCGGTGATTAATCTGCCAGCAAACACGGGAGGCCGAGAGGAAGGAGAAAGGGAGGAGCAGGCACCCGAAACTAACCCACCATCACCACAGGTTGCAGTTCAGATGGGAAGGGGAGCCCGAGAAAAGTTTGAACCGGCTTGGAAAAAGGATTATCACTGCACTACAACGATAGTAAACACTGCCGGCACCAATCCACAACAATCAGACTCTTCTAAGAAAGGTACGAGTTACCTAGGGGTGGCAATGAGCTGAGCCAGCTCGTAGAGCCCTCGGGCTCAGCTCGGTCAAAGCTCGGCTCGAGCTCGGTCAAATCTAAGCCTGAGCCGAGCTCGAGCCTTGTTTTTATAATATGAGCTCGAGCCCGAGCCCTATAGGGCTCAGCTCGGTTGGGTTCGATTAGGCTCGAATATATTCATACACATAAAAATATTGTTTAATTTCCTAAAACTTATATTAATTCTTTTCTAATATAATGTTAATTTATTTTACGTTTTAATGCATTATATTCTTCAATCAAATATATCGTATTGATTTTTGAGTTACTCCAAGTAGTGGTACAAAGCTCGAGCTCGAGCTCGAAAAAATTATACGAGCCGAGCTCGAGCTCTTAAAATATTATACGAGCCGAGCTCGAGCTCCAATTTAAAAAGCTCATTGAGCTATGAGCCGAGCATGAACTCAAAAATTTTGATACGAGCCGAGCTCGAGCTGAGGTGGGCTCGGTATCGGCTCGGCTCATTGCCACCCCTAGCGTTACCCATTATTAGATAGTGTTGCTTGTAATGCTTACTCTGTTGTGCACAAACAATTCTTGGCTAACATTGCAGCAGTCCGAGAGCCACAACATTATTGGGAAGCGTCGAAAGATCCAAAATGGCGAGAAGCAATGCGCCAAGAAATTCGTGCACTTGAAGCAAATAAGACATGGGATATTGTGACATTACCGCCTGGAAAACGACCCATCGGGTGTAAGTAGGTCTATAAGATCAAACACAAGGCAGATGGGAGCATTGAGCGGTATAAGGCTCGCTTAGTGGCACAAGGCTTTACCCAAGTCGAAGGGATTGACTTTCATGAAACATTTGCCCCGGTCGCAAAGATGGTAAGTGTACGTTGTTTACTCACTGTTGCGCTTAATAAAAATTGGTTGATTTCGCAACTCGATGTAAATAATGCTTTTTTACACGGAGATTTACATGAGGAAGTCTACATGAAATTGCCACTGGGTGTTGAGATAAGTAATGGCTAGAAAGTATGTCGATTGTTGAAGTCTATTTACGGTCTCAAACAAGCGTCAAGAATGTGGTTTACTAAACTTGCGGAGGAATTACAGCATTATGGCTTTGAACAGTCGTTAGCCGATTACTCTTTATTCACATACAACAAAGGGGGAGTGTATCTCGCGGTGTTGGTGTATGTGGATGATATGATTTTAGTCGGAGATTCACAGGAGGCTTGTGCTAAGTTCAAACTGTTCTTGGACAAGAAATTTGGGATAAAAGACCTCGGAAAATTGAAGTATTTTCTAGGCATAGAGGTTGCTCATGGAAAGAAGGGCTTGTTCTTGAGTCAACAAAAGTATGCTCGGGAAATTATTCACGAGGCCGGACTAGAAGGAGCAAAACCAGTAGGTTTTCCGATGGAGCAGCGGCACGGTCTTGACTTAGCTAAAGGATATGTTTTACGAGATTGCACCAAGTATAGGAGACTTGTGGGAAAGCTGGTATACTTGACTATTACAAGACCCGAGCTTGTGTATTCTGTCCATGTACTTTCACAATTCCTACAGGAGCCGAGAAAAGAGCATTGGGAAGCAGCTTTAAGGGTTGTGAAGTATGTCAAGGGAACGGTGAATCAAGGTATTGTATTGGCAAGGGGACGGAGATTAGAGATGGTTGGATATGCAGACTCGGACTATGCTCGTTGTGCGTTAACAAGAAGATCGAGGACAGGGTATTTTGTTAGCTTAGGTGGATCACCTATCTCATGGAAGACGCGAAAACAAGTGACGGTTTCGTTATCTACGGCAGAGGCAGAGTATAGGGCGTTGGCGAATTTGACATGTGAAATTATATGGCTGAAGTCGTTTCTTCGTTTATTAGGTATGGAGTACACTGAACCAGTAATGGTGTTTTGTGATAACGAAGCTGCAATGAAAATAGCGAAAAATCCAGTGTTTCATGAGAGTACGAAACACATAGAGGTAGACTGTCATTTTGTTCGCCAACGAATGATGGATGGAACGATTCGAGCATGCTGGGTCCGGACGGGTGAGCAACTAGCTGACATTTTTACGAAGGGGTTAGGAAAACAACAGTTTGATCATATCGTAGACAAGTTGGGCGTTTGGAACGGGACACTTCCAACTTGAGGGGGAGTGTGACGATATGGTAATATTTCGATATGGTAATATTTAGTAAATAATGTATTACCTTAGTTTGTATATTCCTTATATTAGTTTTTCCTAATTAGATAGATTTACCTTGATAAGCAAGTCAATGTTATGTATATATAGTAGTCGTATGTTGTATAATCGATTCATTGAATACAAGAAATCTTTCCCATATAGATTTTATACATAATGCTCAAGGATATGATAGAAAACTAGTTGTTATCTTCAAGTCAAACGCCAGCTAAATAATTATCATAATCTCATATTTTATACTCCGTAGTTAACAAATCCATCATTGACGAATATGCTTACATGATTTGAAAATCAGACAAGCTAATATGTAAGAGTTAACTAGGAATCATTCCTAAAAAACGATAGATAATTAAAGTCGTCGAGTCAATTCTCTACCTTAAACATTAAATACCGAAAGATGTTGTTAGCCTTGCTCGTTGAGCACGATTTCTTCGAAAGACACGAGACAATGAACCAACATATTTTCCAAAAAAATGTTCAAAAATAATTAACGAGCATATATACAAAATTTACTGTTGAAAAAAAGGTGTCGAAGATGTGGTTACGTTCTTGACGATGTGTAGAATGTCTTAGCGTCTGTCTCACCACGGTCCTAAGCATATGTAAAGAATGGTAAAGAAAAAGAGAAGAACCATACTGAACCAATAAACTAGGCAGCGCCAATTGCATGTACAAATGATACCACCCGTTTCACGTGCCTCTATTACGACAAGTAAAATCCCGAGTAGCAGACATAACGCACCCCCGGCAACGCCCTCTCGTAGTTCATAGGCCAACCAGTCAGGTATGACGACAAACAGAAGAAATCGTGCAACTGCAACAACATATCATATAATAGTAATAATCGTAGTACTTGTTATTTATTTACTGATCACTTTGTCGGTCAACAGTTTACGAATTCTTTCTTAATTACCTGGAAAAACCCAAGGAAGAATGTAACTCGCAGCAATAGCAAGAAATGCAACCCAGCTACCAAATTGTCCTCTGCAACATACCGGACACGTCTTTTAGTTTATTTTTCTGTTAGCTGATAAAATCAGAGATGTGCTAGGGGATGTGTAGAAGCACCGTAATATCTGAAAAAACACGCCTGGTAGACTCGTTACGAGAATTAGCGCCAGAAGTGTGGCTTGCACTCCCGATCTTCTCCCGATTAAATTCAAAAGTAGAAGTAACCTACAGCAAATAAGTGAGGTCATAAGGTTGGTACATCTGAAACTGCGAAAACGTGATCATCAAACGAACAACGAATTGAATTAGCCATATATACATACTCGCCAACCAAGTAACTTTAGAGTAATATTACAAACCGTAAACTTAAGGTATGGTGCCAGAAATGTAATTCAGACAGCGGAGCAAAAATTTCACTGGATTATCTCGCATACCAGTATAACAAATTTTAGTGAATTATTCTGCTGTAACAGTGCAGAGCACAACGATTCCACTGAACATATTTTAATCTCCGCTGAACATTCATCATTAAGTAGACGCGTGAAGAAAGAATATGTTTCCGATGTATAGCAGATCGAGGTGTAGAAAGGTATGCATACAAAACGCCATACTGATACTTTAGGCAAATTATCTTGTGTCGTAAGTCGTAATCATGAAATACATTTGTGACTCGTAAGTAACTCGTTTGCTTGAGCCTTTCACAGCATATCAAGTAAGAGTAAGACATACTCCCTTGACAGTATACACAGTAAAATAGGGCCGCAAAGTAAAACCTCAGAGAACAGTGGACTAGAACCGCTTGTAATCAGAAATCGAATACAGTATGTCTGCTTTACATTTGGAGACGTAAACGCAGCATGTTAAATTCCACGGGCATGGGCCACACCCGAGAGTATGAGAGAGTCCGCTTATAAGGTTTAGGAGGTTCCATCCTAAAACCAATTGGCAATAGTAGGAGTAGCCCTAAGCCTTATAAACAAGACCAACTCTCATCTCACAACCGATGTGGGACGCAATGTGGGAATTTATATTAGGCTGAATCCATCTCCAACACAGCACTCAATTTGAAATTAGCGCTGTCTCATATCGATAGAATTACGTCGAGAAGATTAGTGTACTAATTAATTTACTACTCTTCCACCACCGTGTGATCATAAAGAATTGAGTCGCAGTCGCTCGTATAATAATTAAGACAGTCACACGTTTACTACGTCAACTAAAAATTTAAACTGATAATTAAGACGCAACACAAATAATAGTACAAAAAAAGACTATGTGTGTGAGAAAGAAAGAAACAAACAAACATGGAAGCAATAGAAGCACCCCAACGAAAGGCAGCCCTGCTTCCGGATTCGGAACCGAATTCATCGACCAACGCAGCCGCCACGGCCTCGACCACCGTGTCCATGGTTGCGCCACCAGAAGTCCACTTGTTGTGGGATTTAACCATGCAAAAATGGTGATGTTATTATGTGATTATTCATTCAATCATTATGGTTTTAATTTGTGTGATTTTTTATCAAACAATCAAAGGAACCAAACACGTGCTTGAAGTGGTTGTTGGTCGTAGTTTTGTGGGTTGACGTTTTGGTGATTATTTGTCACGAATGTTTGGCGTACAAGCAATACTTGGGCCCTCTTCTCCTTTAATTTTCCTCATTAAATGGATCATTGGAATCAACCCAAGCATATTCTTTACCTTATTTGTTATTCAGTTTTTAATAGGTGAAATTGCAAATAACTACTTTTTAAAACCACTTTTTTTCAAATAACTACCTTTATAATTTTTTTTTCAAATCATTACCTTAAAACGTATTTTTGTTTTCAAATCAATACCAGTTCCCCGGAAATCTCATTTAACTAAAAAAAATAAGGATGGAAAGTGCTGAAAAGTGAAAGAATCATTGTTTGATTGAATAATATGAGAGAAAAAATTAAAAACAATGGAAGAAATTTTAGGTAAAGAGGTAAAGAGGAGGAAATGAAGAGGTTGAGTTAAATAGAGGAAGAAGGGTTAGAAAAGGGTAGAAGGGTAAAATGGGTATTTGACATGGGTGTTTCAAATAAAATGCAACAAAATTTTTCAAAGTGGTCGGAATTTGATAAAATATGACGTTTTTCGGGGAACTGGTATTGATTTGAAAACAAAAATACGTTTTAAGGTAGTGATTTGAAAAAAAAATTATAAAAGGTAGTTATTTGAAAAAAAATGGTTTTAAAAGGTAGTTATTTGCAATTTCGCCTTTTTAATATGAAACGATTTTATATTAATTTATTTTTAATACGAAGTAAAATGTACTCCGTATTTGTTCTAATATGAAGTAATACTTCCTCCATTCCGTTTGATTCTATACGTTTGACCAAAACACGGTAATTAAGGTAGAAGAAAATCAAGTGGGGTAGATAATGGAATTACTTAAATACCCCTACTTTATTGTTTGCAAGTGGGTTGAGTGGGTATTAGTGAAGGGTATATTGGTTTTTTAGTTTAATAAAGTAGAGACTAAAATAGACATGTATAGAATTGATTGGAATTTCCGAAAAAGGAATATGTATAGAATCAAATGGAATGGAGGAAGTATTATTTTGGAATAATTGTTAGGAATAATTCGAACTAGTACTCTTATTTCATAAATAATTCGAATTCGAATGAATACACAAATAATCTCAACTATTGAAGAAACAGTCCAATAATGTACTTTGGCCAATTTCAATCAACTCGTAAAAAATAGTGAAATCGACTCCAAATTTTCCTCACTCTTATTTTAAATTAAATTCAAACCAGTTTCACGTTTTTTTTTATCGATTAAAGCATATTGAAATTGGTCAAAATACATTATTAGAATGGTTTTTCAATAGTTGAGATTATTCGTGAATTAATTTGAGTTCAAGGACCAATTTAGATTATTTCTGGCAATTAATCCTACTCCTTCCGTTCCAGTGAATTGTTTACAGTATAACTTTTTTGTGAAGGAAATTTGAGATAAGGGTAAACAAATGACTGAGACACAGGAAGTATTATTTTTCACTTGATTTTTTATGCTATTTTCAATTAACTACTTTGATAAATTTTTTTATCAGTTTATATGTAAAATTTATGAAAAATAAATTTAGACAAGATTGCTGTAAATGTTTTACTCCGTATTAATGTACTCCCTCCTCATCACTATTTTCTTCCCATATTTCATTAAGGGAAATACCATTTATTTCTTCCCATTTTCTTTTTTAATAAGTTTTTGTTAAGACCGTCTACTTACGTACATTTTATTTTGATTTTTATATCCTTTTTATTTACTAAATTATTTTTATAACTTTAGTTTTTAGTGTAAAGTATTATTCAAATCATAAAATCTATTTGCATTTATTAGTTTTCAATTTTTTAAAAAAGTTTCTTAATCCACGTGCAAAATCAAATGGGAAGAAACTGTGGGTGGGAGGGAGTACTTGTATAAGAATTCTATATATATTTTAAATACAGTAATTCTCCTGTAAGGCTGAACTAACACTAAGTTAATGTAAGACCAAGGTACAAATTGCAGTTAAAGGGGTACAAAAGCATGAAACAAATCTACTAAAATCACTAACAGAGGTACTAAAAAGAATTAGTAACAATTAATCGTAATTATCACTTAAATAGTACAAAAGCTATATAATCGGGTACAAATGAGTCGGACTTACAATAATTTATTGTAAGTCCTGACTTACACAAGAATTAGTGTTTTACATAATGTCGTTTGAAATTAGTACAAGACTTCAACTTCCAAAAATTCGAGTGAAAGCAACGTATCAAATTAAAAGGAGTAGAGAATATTTTTTTCCCCTAATATAGTGTACTTGAATCTCATGTTTTGAGACCGATTTCAAATTATAACTATGTTTATTGGTAGGTTTGGTTAACCTACCTCCAACTAGGTTTAAAATTAAAATATTAATTTTTATTTTTTAAACCTACCTCAAACCTACTTCACTTTTGTAACACTTTATTGGTAGGTTTACAAAATATACATACCTAACTTATTTTATTCACATTGAATCATATTCTAAAAACTTACGGAGTACTTTTTTAATTTTGAGCTTTAGTAAAATTTTGAAAAAAAAAATGATATTAAAAAAATTTCACATAATATATTTGGATTAATTAAATTTAAATTATAAATAAAAAAACAAACATTGCTAAAATTAATAAGGTAACGAAAGTATGTCAAGATTGGTCTCTAATCGTAGGGAATGATTTAATATGAACATTTATATATATTTTATATTATTTTGTTTTACAAATTTGAAAATATAAGCAATTTTTTTTTTTTTTTTTTGAGACCAAATATAAGCAATTTTTAAGAATATACAAAATGTTTTAATGCTAGAACCAATCAAATCATGTCATTTGTACTAGGTTTAGAAGTTTTGAAGTAGGTCTAAATTGGACCTAGTTGAAAGTAGGTTTAGAATTTTATTTTAGTTTTCCTTTTTTTTTCTAACCTTTTTTTTCTAAACCTATTTGTAAACCTAGTTGTAGACCTACCAATAAACATGGTCTAAGACCGTCTATTTAAACCTATGCCCTACTACCAACTTTTTATATCTTTGTTTTTACTTGTATTAATTGTTTAGTAAAATCATTTAACAATTAGTCTCTCTTAAAACGGGTCAACCCGTTTTAAGTTAAGACGGGTCAAGTACTAAGAATAAGACAAAAGACAAGTGGGGTTAGAAAGATGCAATAAATTTGTTTTTTATGTGCAAGTGGAGGGTACTTGACCCGTTTTAAGTTTAAAACGAGTATGTTGATCTTAAACAAGAATTTGTGATCATTTAATAGGGAGCTATTGAGGTTAGCGTTCCAATATCCTATACGTTATTTTTGGTTGGGTAGAATAATGTTGGGCTTTGGTTCATCTATCTAATTTCAATTTATGAAAAAAAAAAAAAAATCATATCACCCTATGATATAACGGTGTATTATTTTTTAATTGCGAAAAAAATAACTACTAATTTTAACTTGATAATCATTCATAGGTCAGAGAGACACTTGATATTCACATTCAAGATAATAAAATAAGTTTCCTAGTTCAAAATTTTAAACTTAAGTCTGATCTAATCTTGTAATTTATTTAATAGCGATAACTTAAAGTTAATAGGCACGAAACAAAGAATACAATAAATAGCAAACATCTCACAAAAAAAGGTACTTGAGTACTATACATTTTGTTCGAGTAGGCGGCCAAAATATACATACATAGTTGGACTAGCTAGTGTGTTTTGGTGATGATTGGAGCATCTCTTTACGACAGTCGAACATCCTAAGTTTCGTTGTTCCACCAGCTAAAGCTATAGCCCAAACCATTAGGTCTAGAGATGAGTGGCATTATCATTCATGCCGTCATCATGTATCAATTTAAAAAGGATTTTTCTAACATGTATTTAAAGCACGCAAAAAATGACCTAATTTTAATCATCTAGAAAAGGAGGGTTTTGCAACAAGTCATAGGGAGCCCAAAGTGAGTCCAATGGGCATGGTCGACCAGCGTCAAGTCTAGCCCACGGCTTTCCTTTTCCACTCCAATGGAGTAGACTAACTGGGCCAGGATGAAGATCTCTGCAAAGCCCGCGAAAGTTATCGCCGCCAAGCCCATGTTGGTTCCATCTATGGTCTACCGGGGCAATTTTACCTGCGAATACTAACAAAAAAGGCGGTAAAGAACCCAACTCATAGATCCGCATTCTCTTTTGGAGCTCCATCCATTCCGTAATTTTGGTGGTGAATTCGCCTTTTCTCCACCTCTCTAGATCGATCACCATTACTCCTGTTTACATGGTCAACAATAAGCAACATATAATACACTCATTTCCTAATAACTAAAGCAGACAACTCACTTCTATACAAATTGAGGCAGATTCATTCGAATCAGTCAAACAGAAGCTGATTTAGTCATTTTAAGTCGAATTAAAATCATTATATTATGGTCAATCTCGGTTATTTGGTTCAATAACTCAGCTTACAATCAAAGCTACAGTAGTAGTTAATCAAATCCATCAAATCGATATTAAGTTGGACGATTTCAAACTCGTCTTATCAAGTCGGACTATTCAATTCGAATTAGGTAAAACATAGCCAAAAATCTACATGACATACCCACTCATTGGCCACATGATTTCAAAATTATAAAGTACTCCGTAGAGGAATAAAGTTGAAAAACAAAAAGAAACAAACGCGTAAATAAGAACTATATGTGCAAAATGATGTGCAAGAGTACAGTAAAGTTTACTGTCGACACAATATGTGAATGTTACTTGTGATTACTCGCTATCGAATTTGCTTCACGACAAGTATAAATTATGCACCTTCTGACATCTATTTTATCATCACTAAAGACGCAAACCTAGGCCACTAAATTTGTACAATAATTTTTAAGATTCTATAAACTTACCAAATTTTGATTTTGTACCCTTTCAAATAATGGTAGATGTGTTTTTGGTAAAAAAATAATAATAATAAAAAAAAAAAAAGTTTACAAGAATTCCATGTAAATTTAAACTGTGAGGCAAAGTCAAATCATAGTTAAAGACAAAACACGAAAATAAATCTACTAAAGTCGAATGTATGATTAAAAATTTTTAGTAACAATTAATCATAATTATCACTTAAATAGTACAAAAGCTATATAATCGGATACAAATAGAATTAATAAATAATTAAAGCAAATAAGATACTTCGTATTTTTTACAAAATAATCTAATGATATTGACGGATGTATCCCTCATTTGCAATAGTACTTAACCATGTAATTATGTAAATATTCTAGACATGTAAATGGTCATTGACACTATCGTCTCCCATATCGAATGAAAAATTATACATTTACAATTTACACAAGAAAAAAAAAAATCAATTCAAATGAAACTATACTAGCTATGCGTACAGCGTACCAGTACCACTATATAATACGTGAGTGACGTTACAATCAACTACCGAGTATATCACACGCAATACTTAGTGACAATTCTTTAATGAAAACATTAATGACAAATTTCAACTATATTTTATCGTCGTATATTTATAATTTTATCACTACTGGAACATTTTTTTGACAATAAATGACAGTAATATTTAAATCTCATAGAGTGCTCATATGTATGGTTAAGATTTTGAAAATTTAACTTCACCAACAAATGAATAGTGTCCTAGAAAGTTAGAATCAAAGAGTTCATAAACACCTGAAGCACGATACCAAACACAAATAATTTATTTCCAACCATAACTAAATTTTACAGAGTAATATCATAAAATAGACTTAATAATGTTATGATGAATTTCAATCATCATTATTAGATTTATTACACTCATAGCAAGTAGACCGTATTTATATGGCGTATGGATCCTCTCCAATTGTGAAAATCACTGGAGGTCAAGTCTTATCATATCTGTCTGCGCGTCTTACACATGAAATATCAAGGCTACAATTTATTTTAGTATGGTATGTGTATTGTGGCCTGTGGGCATGCATGTTAACTTAACACGAAGTAACTTATTATTATCTAAATTAAACTTTTTCACATAATTTATTAAGACGACAATTTGACGTATTTTTTTCACCCGTAATTCTTCTGTAAGATCAGACTCACATTAAATTAATGTCAGATCAAAGTATAAATTGCAGTTCAAAGGATACAAAAACGTTAATCATAATTATCACTTAAACAACAACTATATAATCGAGTACAAATAAGTGAACTTACAATAACTTATTGTAATGTCCGACTCACACAAAAATTTGTTTTTTTCATGTATATATATTTATTCAAAAATCTTATACTCTACGATTTTTTGCGTATAAGATTTTTCAATCTACAAAATAGTATATATATATATACATGAAAAAACAAATTTCATAATGAATTTGACTACAATAAGTTATTGTAAGTTCACCTTATTTGTACTCAATTATATAGTTGTTGTACCATTTAAGTGATAATTATGATTAACGTTTTTGTACCTTTTTAACTGCAATTTATACTTTGATCTGACATTAATTTAATGTGAGTCTGGTCTTAGAGAAGAATTACGGGTGAAAAAAATACGTCAAATTGTCGTCTTAATAAATTATGTGAAAAAGTTTAATTTAGATAATAATAAGTTACTTCGTGTTAAGTTAACATGCATGCCCCACAATACACATACCATACTAAAATAAATTGTAGTTTCGATATTTCATGTGCACGTGGCATTAGATTAAAGTGACTTTAATTCTCCAAACATTTTCACAACTGGAGAGGATCCATACGCATTTATATGACCCCTATTCATACCGTTCAACTTTTTTTAAAATCTATAATTATTCATTAGATTTACCATCTACATACGTCATACGGAATATTATATTATTGTAATAATAAAATGTACTCGTACTAAGTAAAAAATATGAACCTAGGGTCGTTAGAATAGCAATAAAAAAAAAAAAAGGTCGTACCATCAACTTAATTAAATAAACTTGAATTTATTAGATACCATAAATACAAAGTACTCCATTATTTATGGCATGTTATAATAACGTACGTATATGTAGTAAGCCACGGAAATTACAGTCCGTAGAAAGTAGAAACAATAACTAACGAGGTCTTGGTCTAGTGGTGCCAGAGGCTAGACTTGGTAGGGAGAACTGAGGTTCGATCCCCCGCAAGTCCGTTGGGAGGAGTTTAAAACCTTAACCCCGGGACACGCTCCGAAATCGAATTAGTCGGCCCAAATGGGTTCGAATATCGGTTGGGAAACCAAAAAAGAAAGTAGAAACAATAGGAACTCACTTTAACATGTGACAACTTTTACGTGAGACCATCTCATCCAAGAATTTATAAACATATATTCCCTTCATACTTTTGATTTAGCCCCATTAGAATTTTTACCATTTTGAAGAAAAATGGAAAAAAGTGAGGTAAGGTGAAAAAAAGTACAATAGTTTAATTAAAAAAAAATTGAATGTAAGTGTGTGAGAAAAAGTGGAGTATGTGAGAGAAAATGTTACTTCCTCTATTTCATTGAAATCCCTCTATTTCATTGAAAATAAAAAGTCAAGGGTAATATTGGTAGTTTGGTTGAGTGGAGTCCATTTTAAAGGATAAAGTGTGTGTGGTATTTTGGTAAAATGAATATATTAATAGGGGTAAAAGTGTTATTTTGATTGTATAAAGTTGTCCTAAATAGTAATGAAATTTAAATGAATGAAATTAGAAAAAAAGAAAGTAGAAATTTAATTGAATGAAATAGAGGGAGTACTAAAAAGAGAAATGAGGCTAATTGAATTTTTTTTTTCGAAAAAGATATACGGGGCTAATTGAAAAATATGAAGGGAGTATATACTGTATATTTCTCGGGGGAATAGCTCAAACGCACCGTGAAAATAATGCTACCAGTATTTATTCGTCGATAGAAACTTAGAATAACGAATTTAGGCATATTGTCATTATCACGAACTTATATTCGAAATTCAAAGTTGAATTTGAGTGAGACGGTTTTACGGTAGAATAAAAAAAAAACAAGCGTGTAGATACGGAGTATAACATACCAGTATTAAAGTAGCAAGCATTTCTGCCCTCGAAGGTCATGGACAAAGCAGGGTTAGACCAAAACGACGGCGTAAAGTACGACCGAAAATTGGCATTACAATACTGCGGAGCAGCCAGCACAGCAACCTCCCCCAGTGACGTGGCAGCCAGCTTACCAATATCGTCCACGAGCACCACGTCATTGTCTAAGTACACCACACGCGCCACGTCAGCGGGGAAAAGTGTTGCTAAGTAATTCCTTGCGTAGTTGAGAGGACAGTCTAAGGAAGACCTTATCGAGGTGGATATAAGACCCGCCACATTCTCGTCGTTAAGCGTGTACATGTTGAATGTGAGGTCGGGGAACGAGTTCGAGATGGTGGCATTGAGGTTGTGACACGAGGCAGGGGACGAGTCGGCAATGAAGTGGAATTTAAGATTGTCGGGGCACGAGGCGTGGTGTAAAATGGATAAGATCGCGGCCATTGACCCACGGAGGTACGTTGCGTCCAGGGTCATGGCCACGTGGACGTGGTCGTGAGGGGAACAATTTGGCGCGTTGTAGAATTTCGGGGCCTCTTTGAATCGTTGGTGACACGAGGAGGATTTCCTCGCTATTGCTGTTGCGAGGTAAGGGGTGGTCGGATATACGAGAAGGAGGAACAATAATAATTGGAGAAATGAGATGTTGAAGGGTAATTTGGTCATTTTAGTTGGTGAGGTGTTAAATTAGTGAAGTGACGATAGTGTTAATTAGAGTGATGAAAAGGGAAAGGCAAAAGGAAAAGAAATAGAGTGAATGAAGTGTCACTAAATGAGGAGTGAATACGCGTGAATTATAAGGCAGATTATTATGGTAGGGACAATTTGTGGCCTTAATATGGGACTTTATGTGTACCAATTGGACTTATGACGAGTTTTGAGTCTTGTTACGAGTATTTCACAAAATTTCCGAGTTGAAATTTCGTACTTCTTCTGTATTACTCATTTGTTTACATTTTATTTCAATCTACTCATAAAAAAAGTCAAACTGTGAACAATTTACTTGAACGGAAGAAGTAAAATTTTAGTACTTCGTAAAATTTTAGGACAAGTTATGTTTTTAACATAACAATTTCTTCACTAAAATGATTCAGTTAACTATCTATGTGAAGCGTCAAAGATACAAACTATGTTCTCTGTATGAATCACTAATCTACATGAAGTACTTTCAATACGCACATAAATATAACTACGTTCTTTGGTATAAAATTATTAGTAACATGATTCACAAAGACCATTAAAGGAAATTGAAATCAATGAAAACAGTATTCAATTTTTTTTTTTCAAACGAGGAATAACGTCAATGTCTCATTTTTTTTTTTTTTTTTTTTTTTTGTAAATAAACGACTACATAGATACTAGTATTAATTGTTATATCTTAATTGTCTACTCTATAAATACAAATGCAAAAGCCTACTTGAGTATTGTTTAACAGTAAATTTTATGTCTCTCTTTAAAATAACAAAATACAACAACCGTAATCATTAACAATTAACAATCATACATAATTAGAACAGAAGGAGAACTTAAAAGTGAATACACATGTTAAGTTATTTCACATCACAATATCCTATGTTAAATTGTTAAGCATCATATTTTCACATCAAAAGTAAACAAGCTTCAACAATCACATAACATAATCGAGTTCAAAGCAAAATTACCATTTCATATTTAGAGTACTTGGTAAAAATGAGAGTAAAAACAAAACGGATATGTTGTTTTTAGTGTGTTTAATCATCATTACATCACAAAATAATGGAATTAACTTTAATAAATAGAGTAAAAGAGTGAGACATCAACGAAAGTGATAAAGAACACAATATTTGATGGTACGATAATTTGTTAGTTTCAAATTTCAATCAACCTTACACAACATCATTACTACGCTACAATGAGTAGTAAAGGTAATATGGTTTTCAAGTTTCAACGACCTATGTTTGAGGAAATTTTAAAAATCTTTGCCGTAAAGCGGAAAAAATGCTAATTTTAAAAAGTAGTCTACGACATTCGATTACATTCACTCTCTTCAAAACAATATTACATCTACAAAATCCCTCATGGAAGATTATTTCGAAAAAAGCGATATAATAGAGACGAGTATGCAGAAACGAAATATTTATCACTAAAAGTCTTTGTTCTAAAAACCCTAGCCTCCTTTTCTCTCTTCTCTCTCCTTGAAAAAACCCTAAATTTAATTTGTTTTGGAGCTTACCACCATTAATGGTGGTAAGCCCTAATTCCTCCTAATTATTATCTATTATTATATAATATATTTTTAATTTCTCAATAATAATCTCCCTTCATATGGGAGTTTCGTCCCCATCAATTGATGGGTTTTCGTTCTCACTTATTGGTGAGTCTTTTGTTCCCACTTATTGGTGGGTTTACCTCCTAATAATTGGTGCTCACGGTGTCTCGTGGTATCACGGAAAATCAAAGGTCGCTTGAGTTTTCATAGGGTGATGCAATTGGCGAGAAATTTTCATTGTATACAAATTAATTTGTCAAGCGAAAGATCTACTTTTAAAATTTTGGGAAGAACTATAGACCCCCTCGTGAAAGGCTGTAAAAAGAAACAGCGATATAATAGAGGGTGTGCAGAAGCGGCCATTATCAAAATTTATGTTCTTTGTTTTATTGAGTATTTACTTTGTTTGGTTAATTTAATTTTGAATACTTTGATTGTTAATGCCTATTGTAGATGCCGTATGGCTTCTGATTAATGAAATGATTTTTCCGTTTCAAAAAAAAAAAAAAAGTCTTTGTTCTAAGGAGAAGAAAATTATTTTTATAATTAATCTTTCTAAAAATATAGAACACCATTAATATGTATTTATGTTCCTTTTTTTACTAGGTGAACTACTATACCCTTTTTACTTCAATAACAAAATCTTTATTAGAAATTTCTTAGAAAATATTTAAATAAGTAAATAAACAATGAATTAACTTAAGGCAAGTTAAATAAATATCCGCTAGACAACCAAACATTCATTGAAAATTTGAAAGTCATGTATGGCCAAAAAAAAGGATCGTCAAACAGTAACATTGAAGATCACGCATAGAGTAAATGAAATCAACATTGTGATTTCGAGGAAATACTATACACGGTATACTCCGTACATATAATCAAAATCAAGTCATTCGATGTGTGTATATCTAATTCAGTAATTTCGTACTCCGTAACAACTATGAGTGCAATTACTATTATGGTCACAATAATCCTCATTGATTAGATTGTCACACTTTAAAGATAGTGCAATTTTTACAACTTGCTACGAGTAGTCCCTAAAACTACAAGTAGTTGATTATCATAATTCACGCTACATTACATTACATTACATTAAAATTTAAATTAAGTAAAGTGTGTCCCAATTGAAATGACTCAATTAAAGAGTAACTACAAAACTTATAGTCATTACCAGCTACCATAGTAGATTAGTGATAGTGGAATAATCAAACACAATGTAAAGACTAATCTATGAGCCTCGTCAAAACATATCTTGCTTTCTTAAGATCTTCATAATTTTCTAATATTCCTAAATTTAACCCAAACCAAATAAAATACGGAATATTTCGTCATATTCATATATCACTTAAACTTGAACTTCTCATTGGGAGAGGACGATGATATGATCTTCTAGTTATACTTCATAATTTTCTTCTAATAAATCGTTGTACGCTTATAATAGGCAAACCAATAGTGAGTAAAACTGATTGTACACGTGCACTTGTTTCATGTGAGAATTTGTAACTTTAAACCTATTATACTCATTAAATAGTTTTAGAAATTTTCAAACTTCAAACTCGAGCAATATAAGATGAAGACAACAAAGTTCTTACTCCGTAGTTGATAAGAAGCGCAACAAGACGATCATTTGATTTGGCAACTCTACACAAAAGACCGAGTGTAAAAGTTTCGAAAGCGACGGACACCAAGATACAGAAGATAAGAGAGCACGTATCATAGCAGGAAAGCACAATAACACAAGTTACACAACTACTCCACTGAGAAAACCAGACACATAAATCATCACAAATAAAACGGGTCAAAAATCAGTCCACAATACAGGGTAAAAAACATGATGAATAGTTTGACTGCATAGTAAATTACTTCATTAAACCATGTATTCAGATATTTTATTCGTCAAAGTTTCTATAAATAAAAAAATAAAAAAAGAGCATTAAATGCAAATGCCCAAATTTACGGTTACATTACCGTCGACATAGGGCAGAATTTGCTGCTTAAACTTGAATAAAAAGTCTATTTAATCAATTTCCTCAATTAATGCCAACACTTGCTAGATTTGTACGTTTACCAAATGCTACTATTTCTATTTAATGCTTTTCTAACCTTGTATTTATTGTCTTCCCACGTGTCTCACTTTCGATGTTTCCCTTTGCTCCGTTCACGGGAAATTGACCCAACTATAATCCTATATTCCTATGTACTGATTAAATTTAACTGAAATAAATTGAACTGAGTTAAAATTTAATGATGAAACAAATTAAACTGGACCATAATTTATGGTTAAAATCATATTTATCAATGGTTTCCTGGTCCTAAATTATACATTTAAATATTATATTTTTTGTTAAATTTCCAATTTTTATAAGTAGGTTACATGCTCACATCAACCTCAGACCTAGATATTATAGTTGGGTAAAATTTTTATTAATATTTTACTATTATTTATTACTTCCCTTACCTTTTGCCCTACCTTTTTCCCCACCAATAAAATTGGTCTAAGGTCGCAAAGGGTGCGAACGCGAGGTTAATCGATTCGATCACCCTAATATCTTCTCAGCTAAACCCATGAATGACTAGATCCATAACGTGATAATGACTTGACTAGATTGATACGGAGTATTTAATACTTCCTCCATTCCATTTGATTCTATACATATTCCTTTTTTGGAAATTCCAATCAATTCTATACATTTCTATTTTAGTCTCTACTTTATTAAACTAAAAGACCAATATACCCTTCACTAATACCCACTCAACCCAATTGCAAACAATAAAGTAGGGGTATTTAAGTAATTCAATTATCTACCCCACTTGATTTTCTTCTACCTTAATTACCGTGTTTTGGTCAAACGTATAGAATCAAACGGAATGGAGGAAGTATAATGTACTCCGTACTATCTTAATAATGATCAAGATGAGGTGGGCCTAATTGTTAGAAAAACATCAATTAATTTACTAGTCAAATGGACTTGAAAACACCTAATGATGTTATTAATAACTAAATCAACGGTGCCCCGAGGAAACCCAACATAAATCGAGCCCGATAATGACGTGTACGACTAACCACATTTGAACGCAAAAGATGGTTTTGATTAGGGATGTCAATTTCACCCGAATTCTTCAAAATTTGATCTACCCGATCCTAAAAGACGGATGAAAACCCGACTTAAATGGATGACTGGTGGATGATGGATGAAGCGGAAGATATCATCCATCCATCACCCGAATTGTCACTCGATTAATAATTTTTCTACGTAAATTTTTTTTTTTTTATATGGAAAAATATTATACGAAACCATCATAACTTTTTTACTCTTCAACCTATAATTAATTAACATGTACACTTTTTATCTTAATTTAAACACTTCTTAGCTTTATTTTTTTTTAACGAAACAATACGATTATATTTTATAATCTTCATATTACGTTAATTCATCATCCATTTTGTCACCCGATTCACCAGCAGATGACGAAGCGGTGGATGTGGATGATAAGTTCCACGGATGACGGATGGATTAGATGAAGATTTTTTTTAGATGGATGGATGCGGGTGACGCTTTACCCGAACCGAACCCAATCCATCGCCATCCCTAAATTTTGATTCAAACAACCTAAAGCCATTAAAATTAGATCCTCATTAATTAACGTGATTATTAATGACCCGATTACTCTATGAAGCATGTCGAAGTCTGAAACTAATAGTTAGAAGCCCATAATCAATCTTAGGAATTGTGAGATTTAAACTCGTGATCTCAAGTCAATAAGAGTCTTATACCATGTCAGAAACTAACTTAATCAAAAGGTTAGGCTGGTAGTTTAGAGACTCGTGATTGATTTTTATACTCTGACATTAGACATTTTTTTTTTGTCATTGTAAACATGAATTATTATTGCACCTCAAAACATATTACTATTGTAAACATTGCACCTACTGATTTCAGTTCCATATTCTGATATTCAGCACTAAAGGGCCACCTTTAGGAATAATGGTCGTCTAGTGAACAACATGATTGCTTTGTATACTTGTTTTGTGACTTGTGAGTTGTGAGCAACAAAAGACTTAACATATTAACCATACATAGTCAAAAATCAATATGCTAAGTGCTAACCCATGACACTTTTTCTAAAACCAAAATATTGAAATTTCGCATAAAATGGCTGTGTCCGACACTCCAACACGTTTTGGACACAATACCCCTATCGGTGACGCTATGTAACATATTCAAATGAAGCTCAAACCAAAATAACCAATACTCCCTCCTTTTGTTTTCTTCTCGTTTCAAATTATGTGACGGGAATTTTCAAGAAGCAAGAAGAAAACAGAAAAACGGAGGAAGCGTTACGTCGTAACCAATCAAATAGCAACAAGAAAGTCATAATCTAACATTTTAACCACAGTAAAAAGAGAAGGACTGAAAGATTTGGCAATCACTGTCAAAAAATTTAAGATGTGGGCATTCTGGGCAACCCAGGCCACTGAATAAAATCATAAATGAGAAGGCCAAAAAAAAAAGGTGATTTTAAAAATAAACAAGTCATCCACCCAAACAACACACGAAATTACTTGCTTGCCGACGTTCATGCAGCAGATTTGTGTGGGGCCCTCTTATGTTAACATTAGTCTCTGAATACTTTTTAAACTTTAGAAAAAATAAAAGAGTGGGAAAATTTAAAGGTAAAAAAATATGCATGATTCATGTGTGTAATGCTTTTTCTAGAGACACAAATTGCTAGAAATATCTCTCTATAAAAAGCACTAAAAGTTACTCTCCACCTACGAAAAAGCGCTACGTAAGCTATGTTACTCAGACTCGGTCGAGTGCGACATGTTAGTCAAACACGGTCATTTTGTCAAAAAGTTCCATATATGTTTTTACCCTTTTAAGTTTAAAACTAGTTCAGTGGCCCGTGAAAATCACGGGTTTTCTTAATAATTTTCGTATTTTGTCTTCTTTTAAATTTAAAACCGGTTTAACCTTATGTTAACTACAAGAAAAATTATTCAGGCGACCAATTAGCAATCAATTTAGATTAGTGAGTGGACTTATTGTGATGAATTTAAGGTCTTTTGTGACCAATTTGGTCATTGAATCCGTTTTGCGATCAATATAAGGCTATTAGCTACCAATTTCGTTGGTTGTTAAATTGACTTTCTTTTATAGTGTTTGTCTGCACTGTTTGGTAGATTCTGATTGGTCAAATATATTATTGGAATAATTTTGAATAGTTGAGATTATCGTGAGATTATTTTTAGTTGTGATTATTTATGAAAGATGGGTGTGTTGGGTTTTTTTTTTTGAATTTTTCTTGTTATTTATGTAATAAAGCGTGTTTATTGACTATTTATGAATGTGTCTACATAGTCAACATCGTTAATGTTTTGATTTTTAACTTGCATATATTTCATTACCTGTTTTTAGTAGTCAGTACCTCTTATTTGATACATTCAAAATATTACATGTACCATATTGTATACATATAATTTCAAATAATATATACACTGTAGAAAGTGTACCAAATATTTCAAATTAGGTTTCACTGCTTGGATTTTTGAGGTAATAATTAAAAAAAAGGTAATCTTTGAGAAAAAAAAATTAATACACAAAACACCTTCAAATCTACTTTCAATATGCTTAAGTTAAGTTAAAAGAAAAATGAACAAACCAATTAAACTATAAATCCTATAATAATTTTACTTTATTTTTCCCCAAACATAAATGAATAAAAAATTTGTGCCAAAAAAAATATACCAATATAATCATCCTCATTTTTTTTTTTGAGATTCATCTTGCAACACATATAAAAGAAATTTGTATGTTAAAATTAATTTAGGGGAAAAAAAAAATCAAAACTATTAAATTCAAACCCAAAAATTTAAATATAACATGATGAGAAGTAATGAGTTTACTAATAATGACTTGAAATTTTAAATAAAAATAATGCATTAATTATTTTCCTATTAAAGAAATACATTAATTTTATAAAATAATAATTCATCGATTTTGATTCTTTTATGTTAAATCTTAAAATAAGATAACATGAAAATAAACATGGGAATTATGAAAAAAAAGCTAGACACAAGATTTATCTACTACTTGAATAAGTTTATCTATTATTTTATAGGTTTTGTTTATTTAATGATAACTTTAAAAAAATAAAAAATAAAAAAGGATATAAATTTTAAAAAAAATTAATCAAATTAAAATAATTAGAATGAGTTACTTGTTTCATATAGTAAATACTTTATATTATAGATATATAATTTTTTATTACATACAATAAAAAGTATATCAAATGATAACAATTTCTTGTTAGATTTTTTATTCAATGAAAAAATAGTAATTCTAGTAAATGTAGTTACCTTATTCATTTCCTCAAAAAATTAAGAATCACTAATTCATAAAAGAAAATCACTAATTCTCATGTAAGACAAGTCTTACAATAAATTTATTGTAAGACCTTCTCACATGAGGGTGGTTACTCTTAGTTTTTTTTTTTTCTTTCTTTAATTAATAACTTTCATGTGTGACTTACGTTATATTAACGTAAGTACGGTCTTACACAAGAATTACTCAAAGAAAAG
Organism: Dianthus caryophyllus; assembly: GCA_023091065.1. Taxonomy (NCBI): domain Eukaryota; kingdom Viridiplantae; phylum Streptophyta; class Magnoliopsida; order Caryophyllales; family Caryophyllaceae; genus Dianthus; species Dianthus caryophyllus. The sequence continues at coordinate 16,412,432 of JALGRB010000016.1, forward strand.
TACATTACAAACATTTTGATTCCTTTTACACATCAAATTAGTATATCAAGTTTAAAAAATAATGAACCCTAAAACAAAAATATAGAAATTAAATAACTGAACTTGTATTTGTCCCTCAATTTCTAATACTTAGATTTTTTTTTTTTTTTTTTTTATCAAATATACTATATTTTGATACATCCTCATTTTTGTGAATTTCAGATCACATATAAAAAGTTTGTTAATATAAATGAATTAAAAATAAAATGTAATTAAATATAAAAACATGAACATCTATAATAGATCGATAAATAACTTGTGTGAGTTGTGATTTTGTAACTTTTAAAAAAATTGTATATAATGCATTGATTTTGTAAAGTAATATCTATATCTTTTGGTTCTCTTACATTAATATATTGGTTCACAACAATTAATTCAAACAAATATGAATGTTATATGAATTACAAAAGTGAGTAGATGAAAGATTTACTTATTTTTTATTAAGTTTTTTCTTTTAAATGATGATTAAAAAAAACTAAAGATATAGAATTAAAACAAAAATAAATATTGAATAAAAAATAATTTCTATCAATTAAACTCAGTTTTAGGCGTTACGTGATGACTTGGATGCGTAACGAACCAAGCTTGTCATTTACTATCGCATGACATAAAAACTCTATTAAGCTCAGTATCCATCTACAACCTAATATTTATTGATATATACGGAGTACGATTTAAAATATTTGATGAAAAATAATTTATTGTGCCCCTACAAAATTATCACGTCTAAGATAAATATTAAGCCTAGTAGAGTCCTTCTGTCATAGGATGATAAAAATAAAGCTTCATTCTGTACCAAGTAATCATTTAACGCTTAAAACCGAGTTTAATTGTCTGAAAACAAAGTTAGGGGATACACTTACGAATAATGGCAACAGGTAGGGGTAGCATGTATGTTTTAGATAATGAAGGGGTATCAGGGATTGAAAGTAAAAATTGAAGTGCTGTATATAATATCCCTAATTTAATTTTGATGGATATACGATCAAAAATCTAACTTATGCATTGTATATTAAATATGTTACTCCGTATTCAATAAATATATTGCTTTGTAGAATTCCATATGATACTATTAATAAACCAAATATATAAAATTTTAAATATGTATAGCGAATATGAAATTATGAAAATTATACTCTATGATTTAAGATGTGGATTTTATAATTTTATGCCTCGGGAAAAAAAAATTGAAATCATTAATTTTTTAATTTAATAGTTTACGCTATTTTTGTTTTCTTTTTTTACTTTATTGTTTCTATATATGAATAAATTGTGCTTATAATTAGGAATAAGGTAGATGAAAAGTTTTATTTTTTTTTCTTTTTATTTTTTTAAATTATTTTATAATAAATGACGTAGGGTCAAATACGTGTACGAATAACCCATTGACATGTGGCATCCAATGTTGGCGTAATTAGAAGCTAAAAATGCTTAAATGGCTTGATAATATGAACTCTTAGTTTAGGTTTAAATTTGGTTATCCATCAACTTGCTTTTTAATATATTATATAGATGATACGGAGTAGGTCAAGGAGTCATTCGTGTAAGAGTTCAAGTGTTGAGACGAGTCAATTACGTTTTAAAATTTAAGCGTCAAAATAAATGAAATGCAAGTATATTAACTTGATCGATTTGCAAAAGGTAAAATAAGTGTGAAGGTTTACCTGAGAAACTCAAGGAAGTTCGGCCACTTAAACGACTTCCCTGCTGTGTTTACCCATACCGCACCCAGACCCAGGTATGTTAAACTTCCACGGCATCATGTAGTGGCCGATTTAAGAAAGATCTGACTGCGGCCGCCACATTTTGGCACCACCGATCCTGTTCATGAGGCAGCGATGGAAAACTGGACACATGAAATAAGAATGATCGAAGACGTATAAAATATGATAAAAATATCTATAATGTGGGAAGAAATTCGGGCAAAATGGATTGAGGTAGAGAAGACGCGAAGATTAGTTGTCTGTCGTTAGCATACACATCTCAGTGACATTTCCTTATCAAAATTTGACACTAGTAATGACCCGATAGTCGGTGCTATACTTGCATACGTCTAATTGGCGTAGGTAACCTCAGAATTTCCAAAGAAACTGCACAACTAGCTCTCTGCAAATCGTCGTAACCTCATTTCTCAAATGTCCATTAGTTGCATACACTTCCCGTAAACCTACACTCCACATATTCAATCTTACGCTTTCTTAGCTACAATTCTCAAGCTTCTAAAAATTTGAACAAACTTCCACGTTCAATACCAACATTCATTTCATCAATCAAAAAATTATCAGCCACAAACATAAAACATCATGGGATCGTCTTCAATTCACACAGTCGATTCATCCATAACCTTCAAAATTGAGACCTCAATTGGTTTGTCGCATATAGACACATCACAGGAACAAACTCTCTTCATCATATCTTCAATAGTCCACAAATCTCGTTTCTTAATTTCATGTCCTCGATAGCATACATGTTGTAGTCATATTCGTTTATTTGAACATGACAGTCTACAGCCCAACAGTCTGTCCCACATCACTGCACACGATTAATTGCTGTGTCACGTAAAATTATCAGTATACCCCTATTCTCTATCAAATCCCCCACACAAGTCCTCTGCTGCTTTCCAAGTTCACGGTGAATTGGGTTTGAGGATTTCAGTTCGGTGTCTGTTTTAATAGCGCAGACCGACTCCAGTCAACTATCACCAGACTCACTCATTCAGTCCATGATCAACTCCAGGAGATCGAAAAAGAAAACAACACACCCAAGTTTCAATTAGTTGAAAAACTGATCAAGGAATAAACACAGCATGAACCTACGAGGAATGACTACAGGAGCGTTAAATACTTATTACTCCGTAAAAAGCAAGGAGCCAAGACGATACAAGTTCTTGCATGATCTAGCAAAACATAACAATTTAACACGCTCGTAGCTATTAGTAGCAAGTCTCTAATATATATATGCCAAATTCTCGAGCAAAAAGTTCAATGTACTTAAAATGGTTTGTGCCACACTACCTTCTGTGTACCAAATTATTTGAACAGCCGCCTTACATAAACACCTAGCAAAAAAAACCAACGCGCGAGTGCTTTACTAAAACTTTCCATTGGTTAAATCCAAAAATAGCAGAGCCGTCACTCCAGCTAGAACTTCGCGTGTACATGATATATGAACAACATGATCAGTTGCAATAACGCAGCGACGTATACCTCAAAAACAGAGTGAGACTGATGAACAAGGCATCACAATGTTTATGACCTACACATAATACTTTCGGGTTGTAACAAACTTATTTCTCCATGTAATCATGTCGTATCAAAATGCATTAATCGCAAACCAAACGACCAAATAGAATCCAAACAATTGACCTGTAGTGCTTTGAACAACTTGTTCAGACTCGTATGAAAAATGTATTACCATGATAATGCCCAGCAGCAAATGTTCACAGTCAATACGAGAAACCCGATCATTAAATCCATAATATCCATGACTCGAAACTAGCAGATAATTTTTACCCCCATGACCATGCACGATCCCATACATGGAACTATCGAAAAACCATTCAAAACTACGACTGAGCATTGCCGCGGAAAACCCACAACTCCCAGAGTTGAAGAATTAGGGATTCCATACCCAGAAACGGCTTCGTTACAGGAATTTCAATACGAATCAGATCGTCATACAAGTACGATGACCATATAAAATTATAAACGGTTTGATTCTTAATTTTTCATCAACTATTAAACAATTCAAAAAAAACTCAGATGACAACTTCAAATTTCAAACAACTTAAGACGAAAAGGACGACAAGATGAGGTATATAAGAATCAAAAGTACAGTAGGTGTAGAACATACAAGGGTCATATTTGATGATTTTGTGTAACAGAAAAATGTGATGAAATAATCCAAACATATACAGCTATTATACTAAAAAAAAAAATCAACATCAAATGCCACTGCTATTTGTTTATGCATCACTAGAAGTTGATGTATGATTTTCAAATTGATTCAATTTTCAAAAACGAAGCCCTAATTTTATAAAGATGGAAACAAAAGATATAAAAACCATGATAATCATACGATTAATCAGCTGATATGAAAATTATCTAAAAGTTTATAATTACGGAGTAGTTGTTATGTTGTCGATGATATATCAAACGACCCAAACCCATATAGCTAATGATCTCGTACCAGACCAATTAGCCATTGTTTTTAGGCCCAGCCCAAGGAAACTAAAGTCACGAGGCCCATTTGTTAAGCGGGGTGAATCCTTTAGTCCTACTACTCTCAATTCAATTTCATCAGGGTCGAACGGATATGGGTTGGATAAATACGGGTTCGAGAAATATACTGGTCGAGTGTATTTTGGGTTACAAAAATACGGGTTTATATGGGTCGGATTAATACAAGTTTCGGTTCTGGTTAGGGTCGAAATACGGGTTATATTAGCACCTTTTTACATATATTTATTTATATTATTTATGATATTAGAAAACATAAGTAATTTTTTATTTAACATATTTATTACTTGTTTCACAAAAACTACTCTGTATTAACGAATTCTTTGTAAAATAATTATTTAAATAATAATGTGACAAACCCACTCTCAAAAATAAATATAAAGGTATTTTATCTTAAAATCGGAAACTAGATACATATTACATACCATACATTTCCAAATATATAGTATAACACGTTAGCATTATAATTTAATTTAGGGAAATTTCTTATGGTATCCCGATATTTGATACTTTTTCAGTGGTATCCAACTTTTTAACTTTGTGTCTATGACACCTCTAAAGTTTGAGCTTAAGAGCATCCACATTGATGAGGCTCCCCATATTTTCTCTCTCATTTTTTCATTTACCCTTCCCATTTTACATATAGTTCTCTACCTCAAAAAGGTTCGCCAATAATTTCTTTTTTCCTTCATTTGCATGACCCACCACAACTTTCATACTCCCTCCGTTTCGGTGATTTGTTTACATTTACTTTATACACATTTATCGATGTGAGGAGAGAGGTAAATAAAAAAAAACTATAAAAATAATAATATAAGTACAAAGTGGGTAAAATAAAACAATGTGATTGGTTAGGAAAGTGTAAACAAATGACCCGTACACCCATAAATGGAAAGTGTAAACAAATGACCGGGACGGAGGGAGTACATACAATCTAATATAAATTATTAATTTATCTTTACAAATTGCGGGCCAAAATATTTGGGAACCCTCCTAAATTTGAGGGGTTTCCCATATTTTTTGGTCACCTGTCCGATATTATGGGACACCTTCCCCATTGATGGACCTCCTCAAATCCTATTAGTTGGCACTTTTGGGGAACCTAGTTACCCACCAATGTGGGTGCTCTAATGCATAACATAACCAAAATGATGATGCTATTAAAAGTTGAAGACGTATCGTTAATTAGTTTCTAATTAATATTAGAGTTTAAATAGTTAATTTCTTTTTTTTTTACACATGGTACCCTCAAACTTTTTAAGTTGTGTATACAGTAACCTTGAAATTATAAGTTTTGTACATGGTACCCTTCAAAAATATTAAAAAATATTTTTAAAATTAATAATATTGGAGGAAAAACCAATATTTTAAATAAATATAATTCAAATCATTATATTTAACGCCGTTATAATAAAAGGGCAAAAACTTAGTTATTACGAAAACGGAACCAAAAACTTAAATTGATTGCGCTTCTTGTTATTACTAAATTCAATAATCACGAAATTTTCATCTTGGGCCATTAACAAACGGGATAATTCACAAAAATATACCGAATTATGCATGACATTCTCAAATTATATCCAACTTCAATTAATCTTAAAATATACCAAACTACTGAAATTTATTTCTCAAAGGTAGATACAGTTTATATGGATCGAGTTATATTATTGGACGGAGTACAAAATTATCATTGCTAGTCACGGTATACTTTTAAATAGCACAAAGTCTCATGTGACTATGTGAGACATCTCGATCACATGTTTAGATAGTTACTAGATAGATTTGGTTATTAAAAAATAAGTCTCTTAATGTGAGACGGTCTCACAAGAAACCTACTTTTTAAATAGTAAGATGATACTACGTACTAAAACAATAATGTTAATACAATTATAGTTTTATACCACGTATACGAGGTTCATTTTTTTGACACACATTGATAAGAAATGTACTCGTAATTTTTTCTAGTTTTATATATTAAGTACTCTCAATGACAAAAGTTAGTAGTCCGTAGTATGTAGTGTAAATTCAAAGCTGACACAAGTTGGAATTGTGGCAAACGTACGAGTTTGATGAACGAATATATGCAATGCATGCATGCATGCATTCATGCATTGAGATTGTAAGTAAGTAAATAAAAGTAGGCCTTCCTCAGTAAAAGCCTTCATTTTTGGGGTTCAAATTTTCATGATATGGTCAAGTAAAAGCCTTTGCTAGTTACCGTCTTCCTTAGTTCTAACCTTCCCTTGGTAATTATAATATTTGGTCCCCTTTTCACTCCTCTCTACTCTTTGTTCTATATGTGGCATTCTTATATAATGTCAGTTTTTATCAAAAATAAATATAAATAAATAATCACAATATAAATAGTGTTATAAATTGGTAAATTGAATTTGAAATGTATCTTAAACACTGTTTACCTATCAACTTATACAGTTTTATAGAATATGATAGATTAATTAGTTCGTTTTAAATGTAATTTTAAAAGACTTGCTCATAAGATTAACATAATTGTTGAATAATAAGAGTACTTGTATTCCACTAAACAAGGCCAAACCGTCACACCGCATATACATTAACGTATATATCGAAAATGTCCTCTTTTAATGGTTAAGACTCAAAAATGGGTATTTTGTGACAATGAGTCACAGCATTCACATAGTCACAAAGTCACAAGTTCATTCCCCCCCTTCCCCATTGTAATGGTCATGTGCTCCTATTAGTGTACAAAAAAGAAAAAAGAAAAAAAAAAATAATAATAATAAAGATTATCTGGAACATTTTATTTGACTATCAATTAGCTAATATGGTAACTCATTATAGTCCATAGTACAATGAAGAATTGTCATTATAACGATATGTAATGTATTAGTCAGTATTATATTGCCAATTAATTTTACAATGGAACATTTTTGGTCTAACGAGTGAGCTTTTTTTCATCCGTTTATGGGTGTCGTCCAATTTTGGCTTTTAATAAGTATATATATACTCCCTCCAATCTATTTATATTTGCATTTTCTATTTCATTGTACTCCGTATCATTTATTTACCATTTTCGTTTTAGAGAAGCTTTTTACACTAAAATCAATGCACGTGTTTCCTAAAATGGTGATCCAACAGTAAACGTAAAGAAATAACGCCTAGTCTTAAGATATATGGTGACCACGATTGAGTATTGTATGACACTAACTGCCTGTCACAAGAGTTGCTCAAGTAACAAATAGATCGGAGAAAGTAATACTCGTATTTTATAGGAAGTACTAGTCAATATATATCGATCATACTCCATGTCATAAAACCAGGAATAATATTCTCCAATATCCGACGACTTGAATAATCTCAACAATTCTAAATAATAATAATGTGAATTCACAAATCACAACAATGAAGCAAAAGATATCATGTAAGTTGTGACAATGTAACTTGTAAATGATGTAACATGAGCTATCAATTATAGAATATAAATACTACTCCGTATAATTTTTCAAGTTACACGTACCCATATTTCAACACCAAGTTGAATGTGCAAAAATACAAGAAATTGTTGGCATTATAGCAAGCCATATATTTACTTGCTGTTTTCACAACTAAATGAGCTGCTACGCTACACATTTTTGATGTTTCTTAATCATCAACTACAGTATGTTACTTGCTATTATAGGGTGTTTAATTTGACTAGTCCCCTCTTGTGAGTTGTGACCTCTTCAATTTTGTACAAACGCACGTAGCGGCAAAATTAGGATTTAAAGTTACGGAGTATAAGATAAAGATAATTGAAAACTATCTAAAATACAATAAAATAAAGTAGTTTTAAGTAATAATACTTGAAAATATTCGATAAAAGATTAAATTGATTAAACGTATAGACTATCAATCGATCGTTTTAATTGACCCAGTATTTGCCAGTAGGAGCGGCCAGTGGCCCTCTTAAACCTTTGAAAATTGTGAAAATTTTAATTAAATTTTGTCAAAGTTTAGCTAAGTTATTCATTAATGAAAGTCTTGACTCCGCCACTTTTGCCAAACCCCAATCGATAAATGTCTTAATTGTTTAAAAACAGAGCAACCATCAATTTGTTGCGGATGACCGAACTACATGGCCTACAACAATAATGAGGAATTGGTTACATTACTTACTCCGTATTTTGTTAAATGACGATAAACACGAGTAATTCCCGATTAAATTGAAAGTATTAGCCTACTATTTTACTCTTTTTCTTTTATTCGTCATAAATAGTACTGTAGGAGATAATGATTTAGGAGTATATCTCAATGATTAAGTACCACCCTAAAAAAAAAAAGGTTCATCGATACAAAAACTTTTAGGGAAAAAAAAAAAAAATAGTTCACCAAACAAAACTGATTTTCTCTCAATATCTTTACACAAAGCCGCGGGTGACAATAATCATCAGATAATATCGGAATTACATTTTCTCTTAATTAGATTAATCAAACAACAATGAAAAAGAAAATTGCAAATTTTGACTTTATTTTTTAAAATTCATCTAATTTACTTGATGATGATGATTAAACTTGATCAATCTAGCATCATCTAGAGAAGGCGGCGAAGAAGCGTTAGGGTAAAACATTTTCCTAAGCTCGTTATACCTCTCGAGATTGAATTCCTGCGCTTCCATAAGACGCTTCTGCTTAGCGTTGAAGCGGCTTTGAAAGAACCCTTCAAACGACGGTTCCTTTGATGTTCTAAGGAAGAATGTATAGCCAATCATAAAATAAGCCGAGGTCACGTAAAAGCAAATGGGTTCCATCACATCCCACGAAAGTTCCCAAAAAGTAAGCCTCATAAAGGCTGCGGTTTGGACCACCATGTACCCTAACCCGGCCCACAATTCTCGACGGACCAATGCCTCTGCCTTTTCGTCGATCTCGGTTTTTTGCTCCTCCAACGCCTCCAACTCCTTCATCCTCGGGTCGTTAGGGTTCACCGACACCGGAGGTTTCACTAGGTTGTGTATGACTTTAGCTACCTGTAACCAAAGAATTTGGAAACAAAACAAAGTTGGGTAAAACTTGGCTACACCTAAATCGTGTTTCCGTTTTTAGCTCACAAGCACTTTTATTATATCTATACGACGAACAGACGCATACAACAAACAATTTTCAAACTAGAAATACGACCTTCCCATGATTCAAACTCGTAACCTCAACGTGTGCAGTTAAACAAGACTAGTAGACATAATTGTCCTAGCAAAACCGTTTATAAAACGAAATTAAGTTATATTTTTTTGAATTCTCTTATATGATCCCAATTAATAATTACTCTTAACAAATCCGGATTCCGTTTACGGTATCAATTGGTGATAAATCAAATGTGAATGCTTAATAAGCAAACACAAATTCATGAATGAATAATTAAAAGCGTGGAAGGCAAGGACGATGACGAATTAACGTGGAACACACGGACGATGACATTTCGATAGTCATTTTCACGCAAGAAGACATATCCTTCATTATCAAAGATATAATCAAAAAAATTTGGCTGATGAAAGCGTCCAACTTTGCACCGCTTTCAACCCAAAAGCTCCGAAAACAAAAATATTGACCTTTGTTTTGTTTTAAACAAAAAACATTTAAATCGTTTTTGAAAGAGATTGGTCGCCGAAAAAACAAATCAAATCATACGAATATTTTAGAAAAAACGAACAATGTTCTCGATTTTAATTTTGGGAAAAGAAGCTAAACTTATAAAAACTAAAAATTATTATCGAACAAAAATAAAATTAAAATTGAATCTTTTTCTTCAAAATAAAGACCCAATGAATTTTGTATTTTCCTCTCATAGTTCCTTCCTCCCTCCTCTCTTTCTGGAACAATTCGTTCTCTGTTTCGCCGTCCAAAATTGACCGAAACCAACCCCACCAAAAAAATCCCGATCCAAATCAACATGATCCGTATCAAATTAACCTTAAAAACTAACCGAGTCACCCCTATTGGTCACCAATTAGACAAATCTAAATAACACCGATCCTAATCTGACTCGAATCCAAACGCGGTCAAGACCACCCGTACCAAAATACATGAATGACAAACTTTATCCAATCACCCACGAAATAACCTAAACCAAATACAACCGAACACCCAATCGTACAACCCAAATCCAAACAATTCCCGACAATCACCCGAACCCAAACCCCCCCAAGTTATACAAACCTAACCTGAACCGACTCAAATGATCCATTTACCCGACCCAAATGACCCGTTAACCCGACTAAATCGAACATTTTCTGGGATTTTTTTTTGTCCAGAAAAAAGTAAAAATGATTTAAAATGAAGAGTAGTAGATCGGAATGGAGTGTGGAGCCCTTTATAGATCTGGCGTACCAATGTTCTAATCTCCTGTTCACCAAAAACAAATCAAAAAATCACATCAAATAAATTCCAATCAGTTTTCGGCTTTTTTTTTGAAATTATCTCTACTTTCACATTTACGCTTTCAAACCCTAAATCAAATCACATTCACAACAACAACACCACCATTAAATGAAAAAAACAATGTAATTAACGAATTGAAATCAATCAAATTGAATCGAAATCGAAATTGAAATCGAAATCGAGGGCGTAAAAACCAACCTGATGAGGACGCAAACAAACGGAATTTCCGAGAACAATCACAGAACCACAATCATCCAACGTTTTCGCAAAATCAATCGCTTGTTCTTTATTTCCCCCACAAAATTCCTCAACTAACCCTAAAAACTCCTTATAATTCACCCAATCTTTTCCGACGTCGTTTAGTTTCGACCTAATCATCTCCGCTTGCGCCGCTCTCAACACCTTCCTCACCTCCCCCACCGTCAACCCCTCTCCGCCGCCTTCCTCCGCCACCGCCGGCGGTGGCGCATGCGGCGCCACCAGCCCGTCCAAATTCAACCTCCCTCTCGTAATGTCCATCTCCCTCAGCGTCTCCGACAACGCCGCCCCCGTCATCGGAAACAACCGCATCGACGGCGGCGCCGCCGCCGTCGACTGGTGAATCGGCCGGCCGTTCTTCGTCGGCGGCGGTGGTTTTCCGGCAGTATTCCGGCACACACTGGGCGTTGAAAACCTAGAAAGATTGAACAATCTCTGAACTAACGTCTTCTTAAACGCCATTGTTGTAAATTTTTTGTGAGCTTAACTTTAAATGAATTAATTAAAAAGTAATAAATTACAGAGACATTAAATATGAAAGTAATTGAATTGAATTTGTTGTGAGAGTAAAAATGGAGGTTCAAATAAAAATGAAGGATGAAGGAGAAGAAGTGAGTTGAAATGGTATATATAGGTCCCAAAGGTTGGGGAAGATAAGAAAGACAACCTAGCTATTTTACAACAAAAATTAAAATAAAATTAAAAAAATGGAAATAAAAACGTTTCTTTTTTTATTTCCAATTTTTTTTATTTTTCAGTTTGTTGAGGAGTTAATTTGATTTTTACGAATATGCTTGGCCAAAATGGGGAGATATTCTTTTACGGATTATTTTAATTTTAATTTTGTGTACTTTTTTTTTTTTTTTTTTACGAGAAGAAAAATCAGAACAAGTAAGGGTGGGGGTAACCGTACACGTGTTAGGCTAACGAGGGAGTCATTTGTGTGAGACCTTGTGACTTATTTTTGTGTACTTTCATTTGTTGGATAGATTTTCTAAAAAAAAAAAAAAAAAAAACAAATTTTTTTTTTTTTTATGGAGTTGAGTTCAAGTGCATCGTTCATGTGCTTGTATGCAATATGCTTTATAGCCACGGCGAGTGCGGTGGCCAGTGGTGTCTTTTTAATTTTTTATTCTTTGGTTAGGGTGAGATTTGGCGCAGGACCTCACACTTTGTTACTCAGGTTAATCCAAATTCCACCTGGGCAACCACCACTTGGTTAAAAAACAATTTCTTTTTGTTCGGAAATATGAATTTATGTAAAATACTTTGATAATAAATGTAACGGTTTTTCTAACGTGTGCCTTAAGGGTACACATTAAAAAACTAAATTTGGAAATATTTTCAAGATAATCTGATTAAACATCAAAAGATAAAGTTTTTATTACCATTTTTACTATCAATTATGAAAATATATTCCATACTTAACTCATTAAGGTGTGCCCTAAGGGCACACGTTAGAAAAATCGAATCACGTAATATAAGAGTTATTGCATGAAAAATTGACTTAGATTTTACGATGTGATATCATAAATAAATAAAGATATAGCTCGAAGTAATTTGATTTGAATGAATTATAGCAAACGTTGTCTTATTTGATTCCTTGTCCAAGTATCTGTATGAGTCATTTGCTTATTTTTCAATTTACAGAAAAACACAAATCGAAAGTTTTTTTTTCTTTTTTTTTTTTTTTTTTCATATATGGATTGGAATAATCAAAATAATTACTCTGCACTAAACTAAAACGATATCAATTTTATCTAAATAAACGGTTCATCGATGTCAATCACCAAAATAGAAAGACAAACATTTAAACAAATGACTAAAATAGATAAATCAATAATTGTAGTATGAAATTGGACGAATGTAAAATACAACCTCTTTTTTTAACAGTTCCTTTAATTTTTTTTCTCTAATCAAATTGCTTATTCTATGTAACATTGCACATAATCGTAACTTATACGTACTTAATAATACTTAATATGTAACTAAAGAAAATAATTAAAATTTATATTATTAATATAAATTGTAAATTATCGCTAATTTAAATGATTAATGATCATTATCCGTGTGGACACACTCGCTCCTCATGTTAAACACGAGGCATTGAATGTGTAGCAATAAAAAAACACGAGCCAAAAAAACACGAGCCATTGTAATTTGTAAATTACTAAATTCCATAAGAACAAAAAAAGTCAATATAGTAATCTATTTACATGAGAGTGAGTTACATGAGATAATTACATTTAATCTATTTAATTAAATTCAATATTTGTTGTAATAAAATGCTGACGATGATAATTTTTCCAAAAAAAATAAAAATTGAGTGCATTAATTGCATTTTTATGTTGTTTTTATTGGTGGAAATTTTTATAATTTATTTATTTCGAAAATAGCCGTTTTTTCACGCTAACGTGTAGCCACATATGACATAACTCATGTATATCAGAAAGCAATTCAATTAACATTGACTAGATTAAGTGTGATTATGTGTAAAAACAGTTTGAATTTGGTCTAAATTAAGGGAAATATTAACATTTTAATAGTATAAAATTTTAAAAGTAGAAAATAATCTTTCTGTGTTGATTTATTGTAATTATGACAAATGATATCCTTTCTTTTCTTAGGTGATTTGTAAAAACTCGTCACCTTCCATTAATTACTCAACACAATTCTTTATAAAATTTATTTACTTATATTACAAAGTTTATACACAGAAAATATCTGCTTAGTTGTAACCTTCACTAATTACAACCTCATATTATTTTTATTTTTATTTTTGGTTTTTCAGCATTTATTACGTTTTTATTTAGGGATAAGGTGTTTTCATACCTTTTTTATGATAAATTAATGTGGAATTATTTATATGGAGTACAATTTGAGATAAAAGAAAGTATGTAAAATAACAAATAGGTACTTGTACTAAGATTTAAGATTTAAAATGATTACGGAGTATTTGATTAGAATAGTTATCATTATGACGTTATCTATATAACAAATACAATGAAAATTAATTAGATACCGTGCTACAAAAAATCACAATTGTGATCAAATAATTGATTATGGTAAGTTATCTGAGTGTTGATCTGTGAATATATCACAAGATCATTTTATAAATTTAAAAAAAAAAAAACTAAAGTAATTTAATACAGGTATTCAAATATATACAAAAGTACTCCGTATATGTTAAGAAAAATAAGGTACTTCGTAGAAAATATTTTATGACTTTGTAAAGGTAATTTGAACAATATATGGAGTACTAATTAAACTTGACAGACTTTTTTTTTCCTTTTTTTTTTTTTTTTTTTTTTTTTTTTGGTTTTTTGGCGAAAGTATTAATTGAGTATCTTAACTTTGAGAATTGTGAAATTAGGCCTCATAAGTTACAAATGTAGTTTAAACCCCATAAATTTAATTTGATCAGACGTGAAATCCAGTCAATTTTCATTTTCAACAAAATTGCATATTTAAATAATAATTATATATCTAAGTTATCACAAGAACAATAAAATATTACGAATTTTCAAATTTATAGCTATTTTATCAACATAAATTTTAGAATATATTTATTAGTTTGATTCAATTCTTATACAACTTAATTATTTACATGCGAGCAAAGAATACTGTGTTGATAAATTTAAATTTGTATATTTATGTAAGTTATTTTTATTAATAGTTAAATTAAGCCAATAAAATCATTATAAATTTATAAAAGCGTCATTATTTTCCAATAAATTGTGTAAATGAATATAAAAATAATTTTTTAACGTGAATCATGTAATTTGGTTAAAAGATTAGAAAATAGGTTGAATTTCACTTTTTGTCAAACTTATGAGGTTAATCACCTTTTTTTTTTTTTTTTTTTTTTTTATCTTAGTTTAAACTTATTGAAATTGACCCGATTCCAATAAGTGTTCAATTTCATTTCAATAAATTTAGCCTAGTTTCAATTAATGTAGCCCAACTCCAATTCATTCTCCTTCACTTTAATACTCTCAAATTTGCAACGGAAAAATAACCTTTAACCGAAATAAGTTCAACTCATCGCTAATAAGTGATAGCCGTTCACTCCAAATAAGTTTGATCAACTAAGTTCGACCACTATTCAGACAAAAAGAATATGTGCCTTCCTCCTTTAATTTTATTCATTGAACTTCACTTTTTTTTTCTTTTTTTTTAATTATTATTATTATTATTATTATTATTATTATTATTATTTGTTTTTTATATTTTTACAATTTTACGCATTTATATAATCTCGTAATTTCGAAGTATGGTCTGTAAGGATATTATTGAGAACATTAATTCTCATGTAAGACAAGTCTTACAATAAATTTATTGTAAGACTTTCTCACATGAGGTGGTTACTCTTAGGTTTTTTTTTTTTTTTTTTTTTTTATTAATAACTTTCATGTGTGTCTTACGTTATATTAACGTAAGTACGGTCTTACACAAAAATTACTCGATTGAGAAACCTCTACTTTTTTTCGTTTAACTAACCCAATGCCATGTGTTGCACAAACATTCAAATTTTCATGCCCAAGTGAAAAGTGTCACTCGATCTACTAATTCACAAGTATATATAGTATGGAGTTTGTTAACAAAAAAAATGTATTTAATTTATTATTTATTGCATTATTATTTATTATGTATTTTTTAGTCTAGGCTTAACTCAACCAATAACACAAAAATGATTAATTTGTATTAAAATAATGTACAAATATTTTCTCTACATTAAATAAAAAAAAAAAAAAAATATTTAAATTGTAAGCAAAGAACAAAGATAATTAATTTGTATTAAAATAATTAATTTGTATTAAAATATTTTCTCTACAAATATTTTCTCTACATTAAATACTCAATAAAACAAAGAACATAAAACTTGATAATGGCCGCTTCTGCACGTACACCCTCTATTATATCGCTGTTTCTTTTTACAGCCTTCCACGAGGGGGTATATAGTTCTTCCCAAAATTTTAAGAGTAAATCTTTCGTTTGACCAATTAATTTGTATACAATGAAAAATTCTCGCCAATTGCATCACCCTATAAAAACTCAGGCGACCCTTGATTTTCCACATACTCACACCAGAGGATAAATTATTAGGAGGTAAATGGGAACAAAAAATACTCACCAATAGGTGAGAACAAAACCCATCAATCGATGGAAACGAAACTCCCATATATATGAAGGGGGATTATTATTGAGAAACTAAAAATATATTATATAATAATAAATAAATTTGGAGGAATTAGGGCTTACCACCAAAAAAATTTTAGGGATTTTTCCGAAGAGAGAGAAGAGGAAAAAAGAGGGCTAGGGTTTTACTAAGAGATTATACTTCGTATCTAGATACTCCCTCATGTTAGAAAAAATTCTTCAAAAGAAAGTTTTACTACAATACCTTAAATGAAGCCCTTAATTATGCCTTTGAAATTATGTTAGTTGTTTTTTTTTTGGGTTTTTTCCAATTGTACCCCTGTACTATTGGGTTTTCCCAACTATACCCCTGCGTATATTGTATTCCCAACTGTACCCCTGAGTTCCTTAATTCGACTTTAGGGCAGTGATAGTTGTCCCGCCACAACCATTCATATTCTCATATAAGTTCGCTCTATATTACTCTGTATTAATCTTTATTTATTTCATGTGTGTATCTATTTACTTTTACTCTATAAAATTATTATTGGGTCCATATATCACTTTTAGTCACCAGTATTTCCAACGCCCCATTCAACTCCACACTGTCACTTTTTTTTTTCACATTTGTCAATTCGACTTTTGTCGATTAAATATCGTTAGCTACGTTTTTGCAAAAAATATGAAATTTAGATTTTAATTATGTATGCGTAAATTAAAGACAAATCAAATAAGATCTCACATGAATAAGTTCACTTATATAATGAGACATATTTAAAATTAAACTAGCTTAGATCCCGTGCATTTTATGCACGGTTATTAAAGATGTTATATTATTCTAACTAATAAATATATAAGTAATAAATTAATTGAAAGATAATAATATAATAATTAAGTTAATGGAGTTGTAATGTAACAATGAAAAAAATGGTAAAATATATAAAGTGTATAAATTTTATTTTTACAGAATTTGTTTGTAAAGATTATGCCTATCATTTATTTTTGCTTAAAAAAGATTTTTTTTTTTTGGAAATAGTGAACAGATTTAGTAGTTTGCAGTAAGTTATAAATTTAAATAACAATAATGGACAGTAAATATATATAATAGTTATTTGGAATTTTAAGAATTAGTTGGAAACGAAATAATTAATTAAGTTACTTAGTTGTCGATTTTATTATAGAAATAAAATAAAAAGTAAAATATTAAAATAAGTAAGTAATGAATTTAGTACAAATATTATATTGTTAATAAAACCAACATTTTTTTATGCATAAAATAAACATAGATAACGAATGTAGACTTAAAAACATATAAAATGAGAAATGATGTAAGCATTGAGTTTTGGCGGGAAAAAATTGCACAGAATCGCGACATGTGGCATTGATGATGTCAGCGAAAACTGTCAATTAGTAGAATAAAGATATTAACGATAAATAGCGGCAAAAATAGGTAAGTGTAGTATGAAGTTGAATGGAGGAAGTATAATGTTACTCTTGTCCATAGTTAGGACTTGTTATTTCACGCCCCTTTTTTACTATTTCTCGCCCCCTTTTTTATGTGAAAAGACTTAAATATCCTTATGTTATATTTTTATATTAAAGATATTTTTCTTCATAGGGGTATTTTGGTCATTTTGGGTGCGAGAAATAGTAAAGAAGGGTGCGGGAAATAGTATAAGTGAATTTTTAACCTACTATAGAACTCCGTAGTAGACTAGTAGGTTGATGCTGTGAACTTATAGAGTTATAGACTTATAGTACGTCTTATTCCATTCAAATAAGAAAAATCCTACGGAGTACGTATTTTTGTTGACCTCACATTTTTTTTTCTTTCTTATTTCATTTAATTATTTTTACTTCCTATGTTGATGCGTTTTAATTATTGTGTTTTATTGTAAATTGAAAATAGCTCTTTATAAATTTCAAATTAAGGTAGCTTAATTAGCTTTTAATTTGTTGAGTTTGTAGTTTAAATATTACGGAGTAAAGTTCAGTGGCGGACCCAGGATTTCTTCCTAGGGGGGCACCGTACCAACAAAAAATTGCACGACAAAATTGATTGCGGTTAGAAAAAAAAAATTGTGATCGGTCTTTTAAATTATCCAAATCAATGCAATCGGCGTAGATATATTTTCTTTATCAAGAGATCAAAACTAACAAAAAAAATTATAAACAACTTATTTTTTGTTCATTTATTTAGAAAAAATATTGACAAAGTTTTCAAATAAGTTTTCTTAAATCAGTGTTAAAAGTCTAGAAAATTAAACGAAAAATGAATAGGAGGTCATAAGTATAGTTTCGTCATAACGTAATTTGGTTATTTTTTGGGAAAGTTATTGATAAAATAGTTCAATGAGTTCCAATTTTTATAAATTAATTCTAATATGTTAGGAAAAAAAAAAAAAAAAAAAAAAAAAAAAAAAAAAAAATATAATACTCCATAAAACCCCAAACCTTCAACTGATAGTTAAGAGGCTCAACCAAGTAAGCTACTACAACATTATGTCTAATGCATGTCACTATTTGTACTTATTAAATTTTCCAGAAAATAAGTAGAGGGGGGACGGCCCCCTTGGCCCGCTATCCCAATCATGATTTTACTACTCCCAATAGGGAAAGGTCCTTCCCTTCGGGGTCGGTTTTGGGCGAGGAGGTAGCCTTGCAAGGTGGTCCTTGCTGATTCACACGGGATTCCACGTGCCCCACGCTACTCGGGTCAGAGCCCAACAAGAATCAGATAAAAACTGTCGTCAACTTGACTTTTCTTGTACTGGTAAAGTTTCAATACAATGCATTGGTCGAATTATATTACGACACATATTTTCTACATTCATCTATAAGTTATACATTCCGTATAATATTAAGCTCAAATTTGTCAAATCATTATTTATCAAGTCGTGAATGACTAAATGACGTTTAACTCAACTGAATAATTTGGTCAATTTATGACGAAAATCCAACAAAATAATTAGTCTAGAAGTTTGATGTTATTAGTACCATTGTCCGTAGTAAGAGTTGAATTGACGGATACAAGAAATTCGAAAAATCAATACGTGAAAGCAAATTAGAAAATAAAAAGTTGTGGTTGAAGTTTAATTAGAGAGCCGTACTTCCAAAACAATTGGAAAAAACAATAATGATTGATCATCTAAGTTTTATTACACTCGTACACGTTACATGTACATGTGAGAAAATCTCAAACACAACGATACCATACTTTCTTATATGCGACCGTCTCTCGATAGTTACTTTATCATAAGACTTCTGACGAGTGACAACGTATATGTTAAATTGTTATTTTTTCATTTTAACTTACAGATTTCTATTTATTTTAAAGTTTAAGCGCTATTAATTTAAAACTAACTTAATGTGAGACGATCTCACAAAAGACTATATAATACGATATATGTATGTTACCTATCACAATCGAATACTACTACTAACAACACTAACTATATGCTTTTGGGTGATACAAAAAATGTGCTTGCTATTTTTAAGATGATTTTTCTCACCAATTAGGTTGAGTGGAATTGCAATTTGCCAAACCATTTTGGGTAGATATTCATGAATCATGAAAAAAGTTCCAAAGTATATATGATTTACTTCATTACTTGTTCCCTCTGAAGGAATTATGTCCACTGTCCTATAATAATTAACCCGCTTAAGTCTATGTGGTCAACACGTCTTGCTAGAGACCAATGTTGATCTGATACATAAATAAGTTATGTGTCTAGTAGCTCTTAAGTGGGCCCATTGGGTCACACACAAATGTACAGGGTAGTTATAATATGAGTAGAACTCATTAATTAATTCTAGATGCAAAAAGCTAGTTTAGCCAATTTCTACAACTCTTACAAGGTTTATGGAAACCTACTTGTGATTAGGTTTATGGAAACTCAGATCTTCCTCTTTACTATATATATGGGGTTCTTGTGAAGGAATTATTCATTCAATTCAACTCAATTCAATTATGAGATTAGTCCACATATTATATAGAGAGAAAATAGTTTCTCTAGAGAGAGGTTGGTAAACTCTTATGTACTAGCATACAGGTTGTAACTCCGTACGTGTGGATACTAATGGAGGCATCACAATTGGGGTGTTAATTATTATTATGGGATTCTTATTATTATTCTGGGTTCTCAAGGATTTCTTATATTTTACATACTTCTTATTATTATATTATTCATTGCGAAGGTATGTAATTCATCTTACTTGTATTTGTTAATTCGTTCAATACTTGCGATTTGATCTTGGCTAATTGGGTTTGTATAAAACTTGTTTATGTCCTCAAAACCCTACAGTGGTATTAGAGCCAATTTCGCGTAGTATTGTTCAAATTAACTATTGAATCTTAGCTCATAATTTGGTTATGAGAGATTCAATTGATTTGATGAATTTGAATTTTTGAGATCCATTAGAAACATGTTTAGGGTTTTTCAATTTATGAATTTAATTTGTTGAATTGTTAAATTGAGTTTTTGATATATATAAAACCATGTTGTTGTTTTATTTATTGCCCTAAAACGTTTTCTAGAGGAACCTAAGATATTTATTCCTTTGTTGACGATGAAAGACTCGATTGGAATAAATTGAAGGGACAATTTTAAGAATTCAGAAACTAATTCCATTGTTGACGATGAGTTCTAATGTGTTAGAACAAGACTCGATTGGAATGAATTTTAAGAATCCTAAGAATTAATTTCATTGTTGACGATGAGCCTTAATTTAATTAGGGCAAGACTCGATTGAAATTAATTGAAAGGTTAATGAAAAGTCGTGATGAAAAATCATGTAAACCTCCGTATAAGGTCAGAACCGACCGGTTTAAGTTGAAACCTACCGGGTTCAGGTGATGCGGAAAGTGGCAGAAACTCGGAGCAAAACGGAACCGACCGGTTTAAGTTGAAACATGCCGGTTCTAAGCTGGAACCTAGAGGTTCAGAACTGGAACCTAGAGGTTGTAACTTGAACCGCAAACGGAGTTCGATGCAAACCGCCGGTTTGGCTTGTGAACCGCCCGGTTCACTTGTCAAAATGTCTCGGTTTGTTTGGTTCATAGCTCGGTTTGGCTCTTGTGCTAGTTTTAAGTGTAAACCATCGCATGTTTGAGTTTTTGTGTATATTTTCTATTTTTCATTGACTATAAAATTTGAATTGAGTTCGATTATGAATTGTTTTACAATCAAGGATTGTTTTATAATTATGAATCGAAGTGAGACTCAATTTGAAATATGAATTGTTTTGACAATTATGAATCATTGATCGGCTTAAGTGATCGGTTTATGTTGAAACCGACCCGTTTAGCGGCGATTTTGAGAGTGATTCTAAATTCGACGAGTTTTGGTGAAAACTACGAATTATTTAAATCACGATTGTGAATTGTTATACAATTACGAATTATTGTATACAATTATGAATCGAATCTTGGTATAATTTACGATTATTGAATTGTTGTACAATTGTAAATTGGTATACAATTATGAATCGAAATTTGAAGCATTATTTTAATTTCTCAAGTTTGAAAAAGAGTTTTCTAAGAGAGGAGAAATACAATGCTCATTGGAGGTCAAATTTAGTTTGACTTGCAATAACGATTTTATTTATAACAATTGTGAATTACTTGATCGATTATTAATCGAATGGAGATGAGATTTACTTATTTTTCAGATTAGGAACGGTTCCTCATGATGAATAATAAGTCTAACTCCTAAAGGTCGTATATTTGATGAAATATACAACTAATGAGTAATTACAAATTGTAAAGATTAATTTGGGTACCATGCTTTTCTTAATAATTATTTGAAATTTGCATGCTTAGAACCCATATTTATAATCCCTCCGGAATATTAAGCATTGCCTTTCCATATTAGAACACCACAATAAGTTTGCTGCGCTACGCTAAGTGACTGCTAAAGCAGTGCTTAGCGAGTCGCGTAAATTGAGTGGAAAGGTGAGTAATGGTTTCATCGCAATAAGTTTGCTGTATTGGTTAAAGTGACCGCTAAAGCGGTGCTTCGCCAGTAACGTAAAATGAGTGGATGAATAACCGTTACTCATAAGTTCTTTTTGGTTCGCTTAACGAGGCCGTCAGGTGAGGCCTGAGCCTTGAGGCAAGAGGTCGTTTTCATGTCATGATCGACTAACCGACCGACCAAGAATTACATGGAGATGTAATTGACATGCGAGGATGTCTACCTTTATGTTTTGTGTTTTGGGCGATGAGCTAAAGCTCACTCAAGACACCTAATATTTGGGATCTTGGAATAATCGTACATGTATGAGGGGAACATGTTCAATTCATATTAATTATCGTTCGTGTTGCATATATTTGGTCATATGTTATCACAATTTAATAAACGAGCAGTTTGAAATGGTTCAAACTCATTGATTGGTGTTTTGAGAAAGAGTTCTCAAAAGTGAGAGATATGATTTGTCCTTATAAAGGAATTTCATACAAGCTAAAACCAATGTTAACATACAGCTTGGACTGTGTGGTTAAAGTCATGGTGATGGCTTTACGTTTCAATTAAACAATCGTCTAATTGAGGGGAAATTGTTCCCATTAAGTGAGAAAAATAGTGAAAACTATCCAATTAGCTTGCATGTCATACGTTGATGACAAGATTATAATGATAATCTAGAATGATTGGATATTTCTATTAGTATTACTGAAAATCGTTTCAGTTATGCTTCAAGTTAAAGTCGGTTCATCATGAATGAAACATGTAACTTGAATTTCTTATTTAATAGTATAAGATGCTTTAATTAGCATATGATACTCAATATAATTAAATGTCATATCAAGAAGGCCAAATTATAATGATATTTGAGTTCATTAGGTAAATGGCTTGAGATATTGGACTTAGACGATGATTGTTATCATACCTAAAGCTTAAGCATGGTTTAATTGAGTACGTAAATATTTGTCATTAGTGGAATGATTTAATCATTGATGTAATGATAAATTAACATTGGAAGAGCAACTCCTAGAATTATCTAGAAGATCTATAAATGAATTTGAAGTAGTGACTTCAAATATGTATGTTGTGAATGTAAAAGTCAATATTTTACTTTTGGTATGAGGTACCAAATGCAGCTCTTACATTGATAATGTAGCGAGTTCGAGAAGAGTAGAGTAATGACAAAAGTAAAGTGATTATGTATATGAAATGAACACATTTTGTTTTTCATCTACATAAAAGGGATCATTTGACTTAATTTTAAAGTTTAATGCTAAGATTGGATAAATTGTTATTCATGTACCTAATATGAGCAAGGCTTGAAATTCTGGTTCATATTCAAACATGAATAGAATTTATGTGTTTTTGAGCAAACGTTGTTGTTCAAGTACCTTGCTAATATACAGTACTAAAAGACTAACTTTAATGTTGGGTCTTATATTCTTAGTAAAAGGTAACTTATTACACAACATAATGATCAGTTGAGTACAAGTCTTACATTTTGTGTTTCACTAATATGACACGTCTTTAAGGTTGTAAAGATGATAAAATGGCGTCTTCTACTTGGTTTAGTGGGAGGACGGTCAATTTATTTGATCATACATATACGAGATATGTGTGCATCAATAGTCATATCGTGAAAAAGTGAAATTCGTTTATACTTCACCACATTTACTACGTTGTAGTTTTGTGGTCATGTTCATTTAATGATGAAACGTAAATCTGAAATACTTTGAGAATTTAAAGGATATTCAGATGGAAGTATATAATCAGCTTGATGAGTTGTTCAAGTAAGGCATGCAGAGCTCAAAAAAATCATTTGTGATCATCGTAGAAATTAGTGAAATGAGTTTCACATTGAATCTTTTAAGGTTCGTTCTACTATGAGTCACTTGGATCTTAATGATATTTTGGAGGCTTATGCACTATAGAGTCTACGTACACGAGTAAGATTGTGTCCATACTAGTTGGTAAAAGACATAATATGGGATATGGATTGAAAAGTTCCTAATTGTCTTTTATGATTTGAGTTTTGAAGTTTTAAGAAAAGTTGTTTTCTAAAACTTAAGCTCAAAATTCCAACATATGCTATTATGAGGTATTTTTCAAGGATATACATTCTACCACTTATCCAAAGAACAAAGTTATATTTTGTTACGTGGATCTATAAGTTTCTATTTGAGATATGTGATCTCTAAAAGAAACGGTGGGGGAGAATATATGTCACGTAAGTTTGACCTATAAGGAAGCATTGATGGGCTAGAACTCCGTATATATGAAACATGGATGGACATAAGATATCTATTGGTTTGATGGATATACGATGTTAATAAGCACGGTTGATAATTAAAGTAATGACTATATTGGAGATTATTTACCATATGCTTAAATCCATGAAACTAGCAAATGTCGTCATAGTCTCATAAAATGAGATTTGGTGTTGAGTGTGAAAAGCAGTTTCACATCAATAAGAATGCGCTAGTTATTTGTGAAATTTCAAAATTGTTTGAAATAAGTAAATTGGAGTTAAAACCTTTGTTCTTTAGAATTTGGTTTAAAAGGTGTTTTAATCCATTTAAGACAAAGAAATCTATATATTTGTGTACATGAAGACTAGTGGGAGTGCAGATGCATTTACAGCTTGTTATGTTCATGACATATTTCTTTCATTGTTTGACTTTTATTGCTTGAAGTATTTTGTACTTAGCATAAAATTTATTTAATGTGTTCTTTTGGGAAACACAAAACCTATCAAATCCTATCTATGAATGTTTCCATGTGTTTAAGAAGCCTTGAGGAAATCCTATGTACTTGAGGAGTCATGAGGAAATCCTATGCGCTTATGAAACCTCAATGAATCATTATGAGATACAAATTGTGATAAAATATATCATTGTAAATGTGTTACAAGTGATTTAATTTTCATACAAGTAAAGGTGATCCTTGATGACTATCTAGGTACCTCTTTGTTTATATGAAATGGGTTATGCGTTGGAAACGGTTCCAAACATAAAATGATGACTAATATTGAGTGTCTTGTTGCTTGTTAAGCAAATGATAGATGTTTGATTTAAAAACATTAGCACACTCGAATAATGTTGTTTATGAAGCGCTTTATTGGTGCTTATGAAACAAAATCAGTTTATCTTATTAAGAGAAGGTAAATTGTGTATATGCAAATGTTATAACTCGATGCAATGGTGATTGCATGTCACGCACAAATACCTTTTACGCAACTAGAAACATGTTGTTGCGAATTGTATAAGACGCATGGGCGAATGGTCTTGATACTAATAAGAGGTGTTTATTTCAGTGGGAGTTATTTACGATAATTGATATAAATATCGCATTTATTTAAAATGCAGTCCCAAAATAACAATAGCATCGATTGATAGGTTTACTAAGTACGTGACTTAGTAAGTGGAACCCTATTAAAAGGAGGATGTAGTTATTTTGTCTCTAGTCAGAGTATTATGTTGGGACGAATCGAATACTTGAAAATGACTAGTATGTGAGTTGGTTGATGACTACGTTCCACGAGTCATAGGTAACGATGTACCAAGCCAGGCACATAGGTGTGTATATGAGGATACGCACTAGACTGACCCGCCGAGAAGAACTTTACTAAGGATTCGCTTAGTGTCAGTAAAGGTTCTTGGGAATTGTTCGTTTGTTTGGTCTTTTGACCTGAGTCTTTGACTATTCTATACATTTGAAGTGTATACTTTGATACTATTCCTCGTCATCTGTTAAAAGGGACTACGGATGGTCATTGAGTATGCATGAATCATGTGATAGCATGTGGTTAGACAAGATGGGATTTGCTCTTCTCTTGTTAGAGAGTTTATTGTTTCTTGGCCTCTCGAAGAGTGTGACTTGTGTAAATCCGTGGCCGCGGTCAGATGGAATGTTTTGCATTCATCTGTCTTTTGACAAGTCAACTCGGAGATTCGAGAAAACGATTGAGACATATGAGGATGACACTTAACCTACCTCATTCTCAATTGGAGACAATAGTAGCAAAGAGACTTATTGATATTCTTATAGGGACATGTACAAGTGGGAGACTGAAGGAATTATGTCCATTTGTCTATAATAATTAACCCGCTTAAGTCTATGTGGTCAACACGTCTTGCTAGAGACCAATGTTGATCTGATACATAAATAAGTTATGTGTCTAGTAGCTCTTAAGTGGGCCCATTGGGTCACACACAAATGTACAGGGTAGTTATAATATGAGTAGAACTCATTAATTAATTACCGGGTCTAAAGCTAGTTTAGCCCAGCTACAACTCTTACAGGTTTATGGAAACCTACTAGGATTAGGTTTATGGAAACCTAGATCTTCCTCTTTACTATATATATGGGGTTCTTGTGAAGGAATTATTCATTCAATTCAACTCAATTCAATTATGAGATTAGTCCACATATTATATAGAGAGAAAATAGTTTCTCTAGAGAGAGGTTGGTAAACTCTTATGTACTACTCCCTCCATTCAAGTCCAAACCAAACATTTGCCTTTTTGACACTATTCATATGTGTCGGTAATCTTTGAAATTCCTGACAATCTATAAGTGAAAATATAACCGTGTGTGATCTTGTTTGATTCGTCTTTATGCGTACAATATTAATATCCAATTTTTAAATTTTTTTATCGTGTGAAATTATAGATATTTTCGTTCCGACATTCGCCTCGGCAAATGTGATAAAGCAACCGTAGTGTTTGGTCTTGAATGGAGGGAGTAGCATACAGGTTGTAACTCCGTACGTGTGGATACTAATGGAGGCATCACAATTGGGGTGTTAATTATTATTATGGGATTCTTATTATTATTCTGGGTTCTCAAGGATTTCTTATATTTTACATACTTCTTATTATTATATTATTCCGCTGCAAGAAGGTATGTAATTCATCTTACTTGTATTTGTTAATTCGTTCAATACTTGCGATTTGATCTTGGCTAATTGGGTTTGTATAAAACTTGTTTATGTCCTCAAAACCCTACACCCTCGAATTTGAATTATTATTCCATTGATAAATAAGAACGTGGAAATCAATGTATATTATTCATTTACAATATCTCCATTGATGTATAGGGGAATAAGGGGATACGATACTTTGTAGATTATCATTTTATTTTTTCCCAAAATGATACGAAGTAATTTTATATTTTATATTTAAGCGTAAACCTATGAAGTTGTCATAAAATTGCATCGAAGTAAAAATGCAAATAAAGTATAGAAACAAATTCATAACCAACTAGAGTACGTAAAACTACACAATTATATTAGAATTGCAAAACAAGGTTTTAAAAAAAAAACGAAATGAAGCATCCATATGATTAACTAACCAAGAACTCGCCCGACTTTAATTTAAGAATAGTATATATGCATTTGAATTTTCAGTATAAATTATATTTTTTTAAATTATTATATTCTATCATACGGAGTACTCCCTCTCATTTAGTGTGATGTTCCCATAAATTTTTTGGGGAAAAAATAAGGAAGTAGGATTGTGGGGTGAAGATTAGAAGTTGAAATAAAAAGTGGGGTCACAAAACATGAGAACCATAAGATTTGGACCAAAAAGGAAAGGGGAAGAACAAATAAAATGGGTCCAAAAAGGAAAGTGGGAAGATCAAAGAAAATGGGAGGGAGTATACATTTTCCCTTTGAAGATACTCCGTAGTTAATATTTTCTTCATTTCTATTGCATGTAATTTTCTTCACCAAAATGACATTTTTGGCCGTAATACCTCATATATACATATGGTCTCGTGTATCATACGAAGTACCAAAAAATAATTACATACGGAGCATATTATAAGATATCCTCTAGGCTCTAGCTCTACCCTACGTTAGCTTCCTTTATATATACCTTAATAATGAAAGAACAAGTCTCATGTGAGATCGTTTAATGAGCTATATATGATTTGACTGGCACAGATGACCCATCAAAAGCCCGTCTCGCCCACCCAAGCAATGGGCCATGCTCGGGCCATAATTTTTGAGGCTCGGTCCGCTAGGTCTCCCCTTATCTTTAAATTTATCGTCGAGTTCGAGCTTTGATTTGACAAGTTGACGAGTACGGGCCTGGCCTGCCACCCCAAAGGACCGGTTTTGTGCCTAAACATCAAACCTCGACGCATGGCCACTTCTAGTTATACGGAGTAATAGTGAAAAATAAGTGTTACAGAGTACACAATATATAGTGGATTGCATGTCTGTGATTCGCTAAATAAAAAGAATTTGAAGGTGTAGAAAATTTTACGTTAAACATCATCATCAAATCAGAACAATGATTTCATTGCTGTTATTCTGGTACTCTAACTACGTGGAGAATTTAACAAATTCAATTGCAAGCATCTTATTTTAGACCCACATACACGTATTCTTGATTCAATTTTATTAGGCCCAATTTATGAATTGAAAATTTATCCTAAACTATTTACTACCATCAATTTCGATAATTTGTTTACTTTCACTATATACACATTTATCGATGTTATAAGAGAGGTGGGGAGAAAAGTACAAAAATAATACGGAGTAATATAATTACAAATGATAGAAATAAATCAATGTGATTAGATTATGTTGGAATATATGCCCACATGTGAGAGTCCTACATTAATTGTGGAAGAGAGTTTGATGTGCTTTATACTCCCTCCATTCAAATCCAAATTGCAAGTTTCTCATTTGTACACTATTCACTCTTAGACGTTCAATTTCAATTATCTCTCGATACATAAATATAGATATATTCATGTGTGATCTTGTTTCATTCGTCTTTATGAGTAGAAAATTAAAATATATTTTTTACATTTTTTGAATAAACGTAGCTAAAGATATGTAACTCGTAAAAGTCGTCTCGACAAATGTGAAAAAAGAAACTTGCAATTTGGATTTGAATGGAGGGAGTATAGTCTAAGGCCTAAGGGTCTCCCTCCCATTGTCATTGGTTTTAGGAAATGTGAATACCCTTGAACTTATAAAGTGGGCTCGCTCTCTCTTCACTCGGGTTTGGCCAAACCCGTTACATAATTCCAACAGGTTAAAGAAGGAAGAGATCATTCCTAACATGTCTCAACATAGACTTTTATGAAAATCCGTACACCCCGAAATGAAAAGTGTAAACAAATGCCATAACGGAAAGAGTACAATAACTCTCCTTTTATCTTACCGCAAAAAAAAAAAAAAAAAAGCAAAAAAAAAAAAAAACGCCTTTATACTTTGTTCATTGTGTATTGCATTTGGACAAATGTGATTGATTTTGTTCGAATTTGTTAAAACTTTCTCCCGACTATATTCAATTTTAACAATTTACTTCGTAATATGATATTTGTTATAAACACAATTTTAAAAATTCTCACATTCTATAAATTTTCAACCTTTTATAAGCATTTTCTTAAAAAATCTCACCAAAATACAATCTTTTGTAAAAATTGAAGGTTTTTTTTTTTTTTAGATAATTTTCATTACAAGTGCAATCTATCGTGCACCGAAACTCAAAATGTAAAAAATAAAACGAGAATTTCAAGTGAACATATATATTTAATATGGTTAAATTGAGATTTTGGTGAAAATTTTGAGAAAATATTTATAAAATGTGAGAAATTTAAAAAAAAATTAGAAAAAGGTGGAAGATTTAAAATAAACAATTACTCTTATATTAATGATTAGGATAAAGTGATAGAAAAACATAATTCCTTTAATAATATTTTTTTTTTCAAAAAGAACTCTTTGATCTTAAATGAGGCGATAAGCCATTACAACGAGACATGAGAAATATGAATCAGGACATAACTTCTTCACTAATTCTTGTGTAAGTTAGGACTTACAATAAATTATTGTATGTCCGCCTCATTTGTACCCGATCATATAGATTTTGTACTATTTAAGTGATAATTATGATTAATTGTTACTAAATTTTTTTAGTACCTCTGTTAATGACTTTAGTAGATTTGTTTCATGTTTTTGTACCCCTTTAACTGCAATTTGTACCTTGGTCTCACATTAATTTAGTGTAAGTTCAGCCTTACAGGAGAATTACTGTAACTTCTTTCATAATATAATTTCTTTTAAAACACTTTTACTTAAACATCACATAGAACATTATAAATGGAAATATGCTACTAATT
This sequence comes from Dianthus caryophyllus, assembly GCA_023091065.1. Taxonomy (NCBI): domain Eukaryota; kingdom Viridiplantae; phylum Streptophyta; class Magnoliopsida; order Caryophyllales; family Caryophyllaceae; genus Dianthus; species Dianthus caryophyllus. Next base: position 16,442,598 of record JALGRB010000016.1, read on the forward strand.
TAAATTTGACGCACAACAATTACGCCTACTCCAAACGAATTTGAATTAAAAAAACCTCCAATAAGTTAGCAAAGCAAAGGCATAAAGTAGGGCACAAATCTAGGAAAACTTGCTTACATCAGTAAGTAAATGGAATCCACGGCAACAATAAAATTGGATACAATGCAATACAATGCGCAAGATAATGACGCAAACTAATTAATCAACTCCATCAATAATAAGTGTAATTAAAAATATATTATTATTATTATTATTATTATTATTATTATTATTATTATTATTATTATTATTATTATTATTATTATTATTATTATTATTATTATTATATCTTAAATAGCTTTTCCTAATCACTACCATGTCCTTCATAATGCTAGCTGACATTTGATAACATTATCAATTTACTAAACGTTACGTTATGTCTACCTAAACAATACTGTTCTCTGGATTCATCTGCATTTTCTATGACTCATATCATTATATTACGTATTGACTTCATTTCTCTGCTTTTGGTGTAGCATGCAAAGTCAAAAAAAATAAAATTTAGAGATGTAAAACAAGAAATTATTGGGTTTAAAGTGTGGACATAAAAATAATAAGCCCGTCTCTATGGTGTTAGGTTCTGATACCATGTATTCAACTAAAAATTTAAATTGATGATTAAGGGATCAAGACTGTGTATTACTGTAACATATAATGTAGGAGATATCAAATATTCAAATGGAAGTAATATGTTGTGTCAGAGATTTAGAGTATGCAGTAAGTTTACACTAATAGTGTCTTATCATATCGCTAAGACTTACCTAAGAATAAAAACCAAATGACAAGCAAGGTCGAAATAATCGTCTTAATTAATGTGGGAACAATGTTTTATCATAAAGTTATGAAGTACTCCGTATATAATAAGACTGTCTTATTTGAGATTTTATGTAATTCGAGTCTAGCTAGTGAATTGAGATTTCAAGGACTTGGATGACTACAAACAACATAAAAAAGCGTACGCATTGTAGCAATCAGTTCTAATTCATAATCGTTGTATGAATATTTCAAATCTAGAAAATTGTACGAAGTAGAGCCAACCATCCAACAAATGGAAAGGTATACTTTGTCAGCCGATTGTTTAGCAATTATCTATTTGATTTTCGTGAAAAAGTTTCGAATAAAAATATTTACTCGGTATTAATTGAAAATAGAGTCACTTGCAATTATAAGACGAGTCTCATGAAACAAAACAGGATAACTGTGAAACCAGTTAGAGACGGGTCCGGGCCACACCCACAAATGAAAGGAAAAAGCCCGCTTTATAAGACTTAGAGGGTTCCATCCCAAAACCAATTGGTGATGGAATGAGTAACCTCTAGACTTATAAAGTGAGCAACTCTCACTTTCATGATTAATGTGGGACTTATATGTAAAGTTAATAAGGGTCTTCTTTACAATAACCAAAAACAACTATAGACATAGAACATATTCATCTTACAAATAGTGATACATTGTCAGCAAAGATGATATATATACCATATCCTTTGAGATTTAAAAACAATAAGCATATAATCCAATAATATTCTAAATTCTTCCAACTAAAAATTAAACGATCTATATCCACACGTTATATTATACCCAAATTTCTTAAATTATAAGGGCATATACAATAATGTTATAATTCATACATACATCAATTTACGAGTATAAGATAAATACATGAACTAATTAAGAATGAAGTTATGCCGTGGAATAAAGTATATAAATGTTATATTAAGAAGCTAAATTATGTTTAATATGAAAGGTAGTGTCATCCATGGAATATACTAATGATTGGTGGGTGCTGAATCGTTTGCTACATTGATTAATCAGCCACCTCCTTTTTATGTGTGCATCAACTACGTCAACTCTATAATAATATATTTTCATCAATAGTAAAGAACAATATCGACACGACATGCAAATGCGTATGAATTCGATATGAAATTAACAGAGTTTGGGTAGAGTGTCATGATCTATTTGAATAATTTGGTCGGTACAAACTTGATAAGAAAATTAAACTAATTAAATGTTTGTATATATTTAGAATTTTGATAAGAAATCCCAATACGGACCTCACACAAAATATATATATGTAACTAATTAAATTAATTTGGTTGTTTTTAAATGTTTGTTCAAATTTAAATCACAAAAAATATGACCTAAACAATTTGGATAAGACAAAATGGGCTTTGCTTATTAATTAACATCACCGACTTTAACTCTATTCAATAGTTAAATTAGACTTAATGTTCAACCATTATGGTTATTGGAGTACTCCTACTACACAAGTCCATTTCATCTACGGACAGGGGCGGACCCACGTACACCTTTGGTGTAGCCCCGGCAACACCAAAGAAAACAGAAAATATTCATATACAATGAACACATTTAATGAATCAAATTGACATTGTGGCTTAGTGGCAACAGGCATAGGCATAGGGATATTTCCTGGTAGGTGATGCGTGTTCAAATCTCCCCAACTACATATTTTTTTATTTTTTTTATTTATTTAATGCATTAAATGTCATTACTTCGGTTAATATATTTGATCTTTTATTATGCCATTAAAATATTCTTATTTTCATCGCAAATTTTTTATTGAAAAACAATTACGGAGTCCATTTTTAAGAAAATTTTAAGATAATTTGTCAAAAAATCCACTTATTAAAACAGAACTCTCACTTAGCTTCACAATTTTACTTTCTATGCATGTTCTAGCTCGAACTATTATATAAAAATAGTCATACGATGAAATAAATTCTTTGTTAGTCGGATAATTTAATTCTATACGTCATACATACTCCGTATGTACGGAGTATTATATATATATTGCAACACCAAAATAAAAATTCTGGGTCCGCCCCTGTCTACGAAGTAATATTTTAATTATCTTTGAATATTTAAAATCATTTTGTGAGTAGAGGCTGCGTGTAAGGTTTTACATAAAACAAATTAAAGAAAATTTAATATTTAATAAGTTGAGATTCAACTCGATTGATATTGGAATTGAGGCTCCTTCAATTTATGAAGTGTTCTTCTCTCTTGATGGACTAACAAGGTATCAGAGTCCAAAAGAGTGGTGTGTTCTGTGAACAGATTTGAAATTATTGTACCTTACACAGTTACACGTGATGGGAATGTCAAGAGGGCTATTATATTCTTCCCAAAACTAATTGATTTTGGGATTGTTCGAGTTATATCGATCTCTCAAAGGGTGCGGTACACCCAATGCATGAATCTAAAACATTTCCTCCAACTAACGATTCAAACGCAAATTTTCAAAAAGATCGATTTATAATGTTTTTGATGACCATTAAAAATTTAATTAACAAAGGACACAACGAATGATGCGATTTAGCACAGTTCCGCCAAACTTTTGGAATGAAATTTTAAAAAAAAATAAAATCGGCCTTCGTTAAGAATATGAAAAGTCGGTTCCTGATATACAAAATAAACGTGACTAAAGTTAGGCCAATTGTAAGTTTGTAACCACTATTGGTCGTATTGGATATATTATATAGATAGCTATTATTAGAAAGTGTAGAAGTAATTATGTTTTACTAAATAATAGTCCCTAATTATCAAAATACACAATCTTTAAAAACATTTCAAGTAACTTTATTATCCGTGGATGAAAAACTATTTTTCAAAATACTTACTGTTGGAACAATTTGAGTTTGTGAATTGTGTTTTGTCTCACGGAAGAATAGAGTGAGTATATACAGTTGGGCACTTGGGTATTTGGCGAATCGGGTTCGATCCACTTCGAATACCTTTTATTTGTGATAAATAACAGAAGCAGATACTTTGTATTTGAGACATAACTGTTTGCCAAACAATGTAACTCTTCAGAATAAGACCCATTGCCATTGTATAAATAGAACACTCCCCTGCATTTGTGATAAACACAATCACTCTAATATATTACCCATCTCAGAAAATATATAAAGGCTTATTATAGCAGTATTGTATCCCGAAGGATATGCCCATTATAGTGGGGGCATAAATTCCTTACGGAAAGTATAGTACGCCTTACTGCAATTCTGTTTCAATAATTAGTATATATAACAATCGTAAGGAATTTATTCACTATGGAGACGGAATTTTCTGCAACAATGAAGGCACAAATTCAGAACGGGCAGATTAGTGCGGAATCGAAATTGGCTCGTTTTGATGGGACAAACTATACTCGGTGGAAGGATCGTATGATGTTTCTACTCACTGCACTCAAGATATTCTATGTTCTTGAGTCTGATCTTACTCCCATACCAGATCCTTTGCCAACCGATACGGAGGAATTAAAAAAGGAACGCAACAAGCGCAAGGAGGACGAATTGGTGTGTCGTGGGTATATTCTGAATTCGCTGACGGATCGTCTGTATGATTTATACCGCAATCTCAATTCTCCCAAGGAAATTTGGACAGCATTGGAAGTGAAATACAAGAATGAAAAAAGAGGAACTGACAAATTTCTTGCAATGAAATACTTTGAATTTTTTATGACAGATGATAAAACAACTATAATGGATCAAGTTCATGAACTTCAAATTCTGGTTTCTCGTTTAAATGAACTTGAAATCAAAATTCCTGATGCACTTCAAATTGGAGCAATATTGGCAAAACTTCCACAATCATGGAATGATTTCAGAAAAAAGTTCCTGCATTCATCGGAAAATACGACCATAGAACAATTTCAGACTCATTTGCAAATTGAGGCTGAAAATCGTGTGAGAGATTCAATCTATCTGAGTTCTAGGGTGAATCATGTGGCCGAGGGCTACAAGAAGAAGGGACCGAATCATCTGAAAATGAAAACGAAAAAGAATATGTTCAAAAAGAAACCATATCAGAAAGAGCAGCAAGATGACAGAGCGTGTTTTCATTGTGGGAAGAAAGGCCATTTATGGGCAGATTGTAAGTACAGAACTCATGGTTCAAAGAAACCTTCTGGTTCTGGCAATAATCATAATGCAAATATGATTGAATCAGAGACACAAGAATTGATTGCAATGGTATCTGAAATGCACATTGGCATGATTACCGAACTTCATATGGCAGCCGTTACCACATCTACGGACTGGTGGCTCGATTCTGGTGCGACAATACATGTCTGTAATAACAAAGCCATGTTCAAGATGTATGAAGCAATGACAGAAAATGAAGAAGTTCTAATGGGAAATCATGTTACAGCACGAGTGCAAGGAAAAGGAACGGTGGAAATGAATTTTACTTCTGGAAAGAAGTTAACTTTAGTCAATGTATTCCATGTTCCGGATTTAAGGAAGAATCTTGTATCGGCAAATTTACTTTGCAAGAAGGGTTTTAAGATAGTTTTAGAATCCGACAAACTTATTATTACTAAGAATGGCATGTACATAGGAAAAGGCTATAGTTGTGACGGTATGTTCAAACTAAGTATTAATGAAATAAATAATGTGATTGCTTATGCGGTTGAGTACTCTCCTTCTATTTGGCATTCTAGACTAGCACACATTAATTTTCGTATGTTGAAATATATGTCGAAACATGGTTATATTGCTTGTCATGGTGATTTTCCGAAAAAATGTGAAATATGCGTTGAAGCAAAAATGACAAAGAAGCCTTTTACTAAAGTTGTAAGAGAATCAGAAATTTTAGAATTAATTCATAGCGATATATGTGAATTTAATGGCGTCTTAACTAGAGGTGGAAAACGTTATTTCATTACCTTTATAGATGATTATTCCCGTTTTACATATATATATCTTTTAAGAACTAAAGATGAAGCGCCGGAAAAATTCCTGGAATTTAAGGCACTGGTGGAAAACCAAAAGGAAAAGAAGATTAAAATTCTTCGTAGCGATAGAGGAAGTGAGTACTTCCCTACGTCCTTTGATAAATATTGTGAAGACAACGGTATAATTCATCAAAGAACTGCGCCTTATAGCCCTCAAATGAATGGAGTGGCAGAAAGAAAAAATCGAACTTATATCGATATGATTAATTCCATGATGTTAAATGCAAGTTTACCTTCGTCCTTGTGGGGAGAAGCACTCAAAACAGCATGTCATGTAGGGAATCGAATTCCTACAAAGAAAACTCATCAAGCCCCGTATGAATTTTGGCATGGTCGGAAACCGAACTTGAATTACTTTCGGGTTTGGGGGTGCATAGCCTACTACAAAATTATTGATCGGAATCTTAAAAAACTTGGACCGAGAGGAAAAAGGGGTGTGTTTGTAGGCTATGCAGAAAACTCTAAAGCGTATAGAGTTTTAGACTTGGAAACAAATGTTATTGTAGACTCGATTCACGTCGATTTCTTTGAAAACAAATTTGTCAAGGATCCTGTTTCAAACGAACCACAAGTACAAGTGGATTCTAGTGGACAAAATGACAACCTCGTTGCAAGTAATAGCAACAAAAGGAAAAGTGTATCGGATCAAATCGAACCAAGAAAGAGCACAAGAGTAAGAAAAGAAAAAACTTTTGGTAGTGATTTTATTTCTTCAAATGCTAAGTTGTTTCTTGTAGAAGGAACTAGGGATAAAGTTTTAAACAAAATTCCGATTGTTTTAAGCATTGAAGAAGATCCAATAACCTATCAAGAGGCAATGAGTTCTAGAGACGCGGGGTTCTGGAAAGAAGCCGTAAATGACGAATATGACTCGCTAGTTTCTAATGGAACTTGGGTCCTATCTGATTTACCCAATGGTTCAAAGCCAATTAAATGTAAATGGGTATTCAAAAGAAAATACAATACTGATGGTACATTGCAAACCTTTAAGGCAAGATTAGTTGCCAAAGGATTTACGCAAAAGGAAGGAATAGATTATTTTGACACCTATGCACCGGTTGCTAGACTATCGTCAATTAGAGCATTGATTTCTATTGCATCTATTTATGACTTACATATTCATCAAATGGACGTTAAGACGGCCTTTTTGAATGGTGATCTAAATGAAGAAATATATATGGAGCAGCCGGAAGGGTTTGTTTTGGAAGGAAATTCACACAAAGTGTGTAAATTAATGAAATCCCTGTATGGGTTGAAACAAGCTCCAAAACAGTGGCACGAAAAGTTTGACAAAGCTATTCTGGTTAATGGTTTCAAACATAATAATGCCGATAAATGTATTTATTCAAAGAGTACTAAGGAATATACGGTAATTATCAGTCTTTACGTAGATGATTTACTAATATTTGGTACTAATATGAAAGGGATACAAGAAACAAAGAAATATCTTACTTCTGTTTTCCAAATGAAAGATCTTAATGAAGTTGATACCATTTTGGGTATTAAAATAATAAAGAAAAACAATGGTTATGTTTTGAATCAATCTCATTACATAAAGAAATTGTTGGAAAAGTTTCAGCATCTTGGAATAAAGGAAGCAAACTCTCCTTTTGATAACAGTATCAAATTACCAGACCAATGTGATAGAGTTGTTGCACAACTTGAATATGCTAGTGCCATTGGCAGCTTAATGTATGCCATGCATTGTACTAGACCTGATATAGCTTTTGCAGTTGGCAAATTGTCTAGATACACAAGCAAACCCGGTAAAGAGCACTGGAAAGCAATTACTAGAGTACTTGGTTACTTAAAGAGTACTATAGACTATGGACTAGTCTACAGTAAATATCCTTCATCTCTAGATGGATATTGTGACGCTAGTTGGATTACTAGCGCAAATGAGAATAAGTCGACAACTGGTTGGATTTTCTCTCTTGGTGGGGGTGCCATAAGTTGGGCATCGAAGAAGCAAACAATTATTGCTCATTCAACCATGGAAGCTGAATTTATAGCTTTGACAGCTGCAGGCAAGGAAGCAGAATGGCTTAGAAATTTATTACTTGATATAGAGTTGTGGCCACAACCGATGCCAGCCATTACCTTATACTGCGATAGTCAACCTACGATGTGTAAAGCTTACAATAACGTATACAATGGTAAATCAAGACATATTGGTCTAAGGCATGCCTACATACGAGAATTAATTACAAGTGGAGTGATCACAATTGTATACGTAAAGTCTAAGAGTAATCTAGCAGATCCGCTTACTAAACCATTTCCAAGAGATTTAGTAAGTTCAACAGCTAGTGAGATGGGGCTTAGACCCGTCAAAGAAAGCAACAATGGGAACCCAACTATGGATTAAATATTAGTCCAAGTTCAAAGGGTAATAACAAGTTGTTGTGATTTCTGTGTGAAACTTCTATTTAGCCTTATCTCTTGAAATTGAGTTAGTAGAAGTATAAAATGTTACGAGGACAGGATGAGTTGTACTCTTAATGGAGTTATGATCAAAGTAACATGATCGAAAATAACTTCACCTATATGAACATAGAAGTGGTGCCGCTTCAGCAGCAAAACGGACGGGTAATTGTTGTAAATGTTTATGAATGGATATTGTAGCGCAAGGCCATATATAGCGCTGTTTTTTTTTTAATAAAGCCTATTTATGATTAGTTTCATGTGTGGTATGTCTTCGTTCTGACTTATATAATTTTTGGTTCAATCTTCGGACACCTGAACTTCGTTTGAATTTTTGATATATCCGCTAAGTGAAAGTTCAAATCGAGAGATACTTTCATAATGCATGTAACTTATGAGATGGATCTTAAAACCACAATCTACACAAACTAGTGGGGGATTGTTGGAACAATTTGAGTTTGTGAATTGTGTTTTGTCTCACGGAAGAATAGAGTGAGTATATACAGTTGGGCACTTGGGTATTTGGCGAATCGGGTTCGATCCACTTCGAATACCTTTTATTTGTGATAAATAACAGAAGCAGATACTTTGTATTTGAGACATAACTGTTTGCCAAACAATGTAACTCTTCAGAATAAGACCCATTGCCATTGTATAAATAGAACACTCCCCTGCATTTGTGATGAACACAATCACTCTAATATATTACCCATCTCAGAAAATATATAAAGGCTTATTATAGCAGTATTGTATCCCGAAGGATATGCCCATTATAGTGGGGGCATAAATTCCTTACGGAAAGTATAGTACGCCTTACTGCAATTCTGTTTCAATAATTAGTATATATAACACTTACAAAATAGAGTCTTTCTCAATTGTGCATAAAGGTTGACTAATTTAGCGGCCCAATCGGGCCAACCTCCCAATAGGCGGTGAGTCGGAACTGCCTTGTCAAAGGCTTGGCCTGGTCCGTTCAAGTAATGAGTTTGTTTCTCCTTCATGATTTATGAGGCCTGGCCAACCGACTCTATCTTTTTATACTAATTTATTACCAACGGGTCAGGCTCGAACCTTAATTTACTAAGACCGAACTTACATGGGCCCGAATCACTACCACCAAGGGCCAGATTTAAGTAAAGCAAAACAAGACTCAACTTGCTACGCACCTGGACCAACTCGGCCAGTAGCCACCTCTAATTTTCGTGCATCTATTTTGATAATTAGTTGACCAAGATACCCACATAGGCGTAAGTAGTTGATTTTTAAGCAATTAAAAAACATTCCAACAAAGACAGCCAAACCAACTCATATATTGTGACAAGGAACCTTCATGTAAACATAATCACAAATCTTGATTAAGAAGTACTCCGTACTACTCGTAATTAATATGGACTACTTCGTACGAATTACTCCGTAATAGATTCATGAACCCGTGGTAACGACAATTACAAAAAATCACACCACACAAATATAATCGCAGGAAAAATAATATATAAAATATTGTAATCCTAGTCACCATCACCATATTAATAGAATCCACAACAACAAATTATTTGGCCGTACAAATGCAAGCATTTCTTGCTTTAACCAATTATTATGCCGAGTAATAATGCACTAACATTAAAGTTTGTTACCTACATGGTTGACATTTAATTACACTTTTCCTATAATGTACGGAGTATTCGTATTCGTTTAACTCTGGCTGAAATGTAATTTTATTTTAAGATTATTATATGTGTAAAATGAACAATAAAAATACTCAATAATTTCTTTAATGTTGTCTTATAATTTAACTCAAATCTTAAATTGATAGTCCCCACACGTGGAGGGCTCGTAACTCGTAATCGTTTAGATGCCTTGATTAATGTTTCACATTGAGCGTAGTAAAGGTTTGTTGTAGCGGAGAAATTAATGATGCATCCTGGATCTCTGCTGTAACGGGGTAGTCTATAATGATACGATATTAACCCCTTGGATCAAGCTCTTATAAATTTACTCTTGACTCGTTCCCCAAAGCCTGGTACCATTATATAAGAAAATTTAACAGCGGACCTTGGCAAAAAAAAATAAAAATAAGGGTGGGCCAAATTGAACACGTGAACTCAAGTTCCTTAAAAAAGCTCTTTGCCAACTCCACTACTCTATTAAATTGCTTGCTTACTTCGTCTCAATCATTTGTTTACCTATTTCATATTTGGTTGTATCACTTTTTTATTTACATTTCTTTTTTTAGAAACTTTTATCACACAAATGGACTAACTAACCCTCACACTTCATCATTTAAATTTTCTCATTAATATCCATACCCTATACTATACACAGGGCATATGTGTCTTTTGTGGACTTTTCGTAGTCATTGTGCCAAAATGAAATGTAAATAAATGATGAGAACGAAGAAAGTATAATTTTAACACAATAGTAAAGATGTTGAGGTGGGCCGAGCCTAGGCCCACGAGACCTAAGATCCGCTACTAAGAAAATCCATAAGTTGAGTTTGGCAACAGTGATTGTTTTGAAATATTTCAACTCAATTTTAAAATTTTAAATGTTGCGTTATAATTTTAGTTTCAATTCAATGATGATATTTGGCGACTTATAAAATTGGAATTGGAATTAACGACTCTTATCACGTAAAATATTGTTAACAATTCATACCACTTCAAAAAAAAAAAAAGGATTAAGATTGTTATATTGGCTAAACTTTTTATAAAGTTTTACATTTTCGGTTGAGAGTGTTAAAAAAGATAAAATAAGAAAATTCAAATTCAAATGACTACTACTATTTGCTTAAAATTTGAGATGATCATAGTTTGAACTAGGATGAAATTATGCAAATTTTAATTCCATTTTCAAAAGATCCTGAAACATCGAAGTTAACTCAATTTCGAAATTAAATTATGAATTTCAGTTGCCAAATACACCATAAAAGTAAATGATGATGTAGCAAACAATATGATGTAATGAGAGACAAGTCATGAAGCAATTAGCATAAAAACAAGCGAACAATGATATGATATTGAATCAAATTCCTTAGCAAGAGTGTCTGTAATAAGTGGTGTAGAGTCAGCAAGCAGAAAACCATGGCCAGCCAATAAGTCGACGCCACGTTATATCGATCATGTGGCCGAGAACGACTCCGAAAACCATGGTAACTAACAATGCATGTCATCACATCAGTGTGTTATGACAGACACAGTACACTATGTAGTATGTACTATACCCTGCAACTAAGGCATCAAAAATACTCCGTATTTGGTTTCCGACGATGGCAAGTGTTTATACGACATGATCTTTCGTCTGCACACGCTTCTCTTCTCGCTTTCTCCGAGTTTTGCACTCATCGTCTAGGATGAAATTGTGAAACTGTTTAAGACAACTCGTTCGCTGCCAACACACATGCTGGTTTTGAGTAGAATGTATAAAACTGGACCTCTAACCATTAGCTAGCACACTCTTTTGGTTGAGTTGGTTTCTAACACGTTTTCCAAAAATTCTCTACCTATAACCACGTACTCAACACGTCTTCGTTTTCTCGAGAAATTTCCAATCCAAACCACAGCTAAAATTCCCAAAGGACAACTAAAGTATTTTACAATAAGAGGATTCATAAATAGGAGTCGATGTTATTAATATTGTTGTGTCGATTTAACATCACATTAAGTAACTTATATAGTAAACTACCTAACATAAATAGCTTACACGATAATATCATAAATATTCTATATGATATACTCGAATATCTCATATACCATTAATACTAATATGTCGATATCTCGACTTATTTCGACTTATTTTCTTAATATTCCGATATATCTCCAATATCCCCCCTCAAACTTATGGTAATTACCATGAGTTTGACATTACAATAAGATAAAATAAATGAAAAGGACGAAAAAAAAAAAAAAAAAAAAATTCAAAGTGCTTCATCTTTGATTCTTCGTCATCTTGTCCAACAACTGCAGCACTTCTGTAGGCCACAAACGACAGAGGCGCCACTTAGGTAGGCCACACACCATCAACAAAGGTGACTCTTAGGTAGGTCACAAACCCTCAACAACGGTGACTCTTAGGTAGGTCACAAACCCGCGACACTTAGGTAGGCCACACACCATCAACAAAGGTGACTCTTAGGTAGGTCACAAACCCTCAACAACGGTGACTCTTAGGTAGGTCACAAACCCGCGACACTTAGGTAGGCCGCAAACCATCAAACAAGCCAACAATAAATCGAACACCATAAAAAAAAAAACATATTCTTTGTCACGATTATATTATATCCCACCGGTGGGCGTTGCAATATCGGCCCACCGGCAGGGCAGCGGAAGCGTATCGAGAGACCTCAGAAAAGAGGCTCTGATACCATAAAGTATTTTACAATAAGAGGATTCATAAATAGGAGTCGATGTTATTAATATTGTTGTGTCGATTTAACATCACATTAAGTAACTTATATAGTAAACTACCTAACATAAATAGCTTACACGATAATATCATAAATATTCTATATGATATACTCGAATATCTCATATACCATTAATACTAATATGTCGATATCTCGACTTATTTCGACTTATTTTCTTAATATTACGATATTGTCGATATCTCGACAATATCTCCAATAACAACCATGTGATGAATGGCCTATATAACTATTTCTGCATATTAACTGAAATTTACCGATCAACTTTCCCAAATTAATTTACCGTCACATATTAAACTCGAAAGCTATTTAAAATCAATTAATCTCATGTGAGACCGTCTCACATCCTGAATAATATTAGACCAATTGTTTTAACTCACATCTAAAATTAAACAAGAATAATAAAATTCAATTATAAACAATACTCCGTAACTTTACTAGGTTAGTAGGTTTTGTCAGAGCCGGCCCATTGGGTGCTTAACTCGGTTCTCAGATGGGCACTAAAAAAATCTCAATTTGTTCAGTTGTGACAATATGTTGGTTAAATAACTGCACCGAAAATAAATCTTATATATACTAAAAGACAGTTTTCGCTCATGTCACACATGCCACATGTCGAATTTCTATGCGTTTTTTTCCCGCCAATTGCATATGCTTACGTCATAATTAACTTAGTAATTAATTATAACTAAAAAGAAAATTTAAAATAGATAAAAAGTAAAATAAAATAAATAGATTCTCATTATTTTAGTAAGGAAATAATTGTTGTTAATTTATGTCTATAGTAATTTGGTAAAGCTCTTATTACAAATTTATTTACGGAATATTTCTTACACTAACTTACATCAATTTTAAGTACTTTTAATATATGTATATTACACTAAGTTAGGACTTTTAAGCATTTTTTTACTATTAACATAGCTGTAATTCGAAATTAACAATCGTATCATATTCGATTTCATAATCATATCCAAATATATTTATTTATCTACATTAACAACCTTATCATATATATTCGACTTACTTATTTTAATATTTTACTTTTTTTTTCCTATAGCAAAATGTACTACTAAGTACCTGGATTTATTATGCAGTATGTCGTCTACAACTCCATTATTAAAATTACAAATATGCATTTTACATCGTTTTTCACTTTTTCTCTTTTATTATTCACATTTATAACATACATACTATAGAATACTAAATATAATCACTATTCAAAAAAAAATTGTAATACAAATAAATGTTGGTTTAAATTATACATATAAAAGCAATAAAAAATAAATTTATGCATTTTATTTATTTTAGCTATTTATTGAAGAATTTTTACTTTTCTTCACTATTATACGTCCATTAAAATTTATGAAATTAACTATTATATTAATTATTATATTATTCTTCAGTTAATTTATTAGAATAATATAACATCTATAATAATCGTGCATTTATGCACGGGATCTAAACTAGTATAGCAACAAAATGCAGATGTAATTGGTAAGAATTGTGAATACATAAACACCATCACTTTCTTCCTTAACATCAATAAAAGTAAGTCGAGAAAAAAAATGATAGATTATCAAGTATAATGAGTTACATAATAAGTTAAATCAAAAAAAATAAAATTAAAATTAAATATCATATTAGAGATAAAAGATAAAATTTAAGGGTATACCATAGAATTTTCTAAATATAAGGTATATCATAGAAACGAAAAAACAAAACGATACACTGTGAAATTCCGCAAAATAAAAAGTCCAAATAATTTCCTATGATAAGCATATACATCACACCAAAACAAAACAAAAAAAAAAACAAAAAAAAAAAAAAGTAAAAATGAGAATAATAACATAGTTTGATAAATTACTACTTCCTCAATTCTAATAGGTTCTATACGTTTCACTTTTTGACACTATTCATAAGTGTATAGAATCTTCGATATAACTTCTAAAATACAAAATAAAAAATAGTCATGTGTGATCTTGTTTTAATTGTTTTATCGAGCACATTATTAATATCAAAATTTTAAAATTTTCGAGAATACGAAACCAAAGATATGTACGGAACAAAACGAGTATTGATGTACGTGCATAAAGTAAACGTATAGAACTTATTGGAATGGAGGAAGTATTATACTCCGTATAAACTAAGAGGAGGCCCCCGGGCAAGGCCTAAATAATCGAGGTCCGAGCATGCTTGGGCAGGCCAGGCGGGGCTAAGCAAATGAGGCCCATTAGGCAATTGGGCTGGGCAATGTCGGCCCACACAAATGGGCACCTCGAACAATAATAAATGGTTGGGTCAATTCAAATAAAGCAGGTTCAATTCATATTGCAGTTCAAGCTCGATTCCTTAATTTGAGTGCTGGGTCCAGTCAATTTCGCGAGGTCTAACTCGACTCATGACCACCTCCTCAACAAACATGTATGCACATAGTAGACCTGACCTAGGGCTGGGCTGGGTTGGGTCTGGGCTGGCCCGCTAAGAGCCGGACCTCAAATCTCAGGTCCAGGCATGGCTCGTTAAGACGGCAGGACGTTCTTAGGACGGGCCGTGTAGGGCTGGGCTAGGCCATTAAAACGTGGCCCACTGGATGGGCTGGGCCAAGCCGAGCCGGACTTGTTCGCACAAATGGCCAGCTCTAACACCTTAAACTTTCACAGAGGTGGAGTACAAGGATAGGTGAGGAGTCTTGAGGACAATAAAATTCTTCACCTTAAACTTTACTTGCCATCCATTTTCATCCCAAAAAGTCAACACACTCAACAGCAAACAATACAATAATATTTCATTCTCCTCAGTCATCACCAATCACAATCTTCATTGCGAATTCATAGACTTTTAAAGTCTACATTGTAAAACTATGTGGAGAATGTCTATTTGCTGGCTTTTTCTTCCAAAGTAACCAAACTGTTTTTTTTTTTTTTTTTTTTTAATGGGTATGACTTTCATATGATCTATACTTTTCCACGTATACCCTTCAAATTTTGGATTTTCCAGACTTATGGGTACAATCAAGTAAGTTTCAATCTACTTGACATTGCACTGTTTCATTGTTTTTGCTACTGTTTAATCTTATTTGCAGATTGATTACTCTTATTTGTGTTATTTTTTGTATATAGATGTGAACTTTAGATGAACTACTTAATGAAGCATGTTTTCTGCGATAATGGTGGCGTTTTAAATAGGTAGTTAAAGCGTAAAAGACCGTCTTTTTAGCGTCTGAGATATCAGGTTTCAGCAAAAAGAAATAGTATTGAATCTGTCTTACACTCATAGGAAGAAAATAGTGAAGTTTCAATCATTTGTAGTCAAATGTAGAGCTGAAATCATTGTAATTGTATAAGATTCAGCACAAGTGTATTGAAATTTGTGCTTTGGGTACAAATGCTGGATGTAGTTTTGGTGCTGCACACTAATTAATAGTGTCAGCAATTAATTGTGTATGTTTTCGGTCTGAACGAAGGCATTACGCGTGTAACAACGACAGAATAAGATCATTATACATTGTACTGTTATTTCGTCTCCTCGAAATGAGAAGGTTGTTTATTCGAGATTTGTAATAGTTTAGGTGTAAGTGTAGTTAATATGAATGATGTTTGACTTGTAATTTGAGCCAATAGACTGCCCGATAGATGTCGACAACACTTATTGCTGGCATCGCTGTTTTCTGCAAGAAGACCAAGATGTGAAGCGCAGTCCTTCCGACAATTTGCTTTGGAGTATTAGATTTTGATGGAATAAAGCAAAATTACTCACTGTACTGTATACGTTTCTGGTGTTGTGAAGTAGCAAATGGTCTGCGAGATTTGTGTGTTGGGGTAATGTTGCCGTTGTCAAATTCCTCCACAATTGCCAAAACCCATACACGAGTAGAAAGTCGAAACTATCTATTAGAAGAAATTAGGATCTGAGACTTTCATACCATATTAAAAACCATCTCAACGAAAACTTTAAGTTTATGGATAAGTTCCTCTAACGGATTCATATTCCTTAATACTATCAAAAATTTCTGTAGATGAAATGACTGAGAGAGTAGTTTCCGAACATTTTCTGCTTTATAATACCGGCTGTTTTATATGCTGTGTGGTTCTTTTGTTTCCGTTATGTTAAGGTGGTATTACTTGCTATCGATTTGATGGGCATCCTCGTATTTCTTCTTGTTTCACAGAGGATGGAAGATATGGGGAATTCCCCTCTCGATCATGCTCATAAACATGGCGGCTATAATGGAACGCGCAGACGAAAACCTTCTTCCATCTGTTTACAAAGAAGTTAGCGAAGCCTTTAAAGTTGGACCTGCAGACCTAGGGTACCTCACATTTGTAAGGAACTTCGTACAGGGTTTGGCATCACCTTTGGCTGGAATACTTGTCCTTCATTACGACCGTCCCAAAGTCCTAGCCATGGGGACCGTCTTCTGGGCGATTTCAACTGCAGCTGTGGGTGTAAGTACGAAGTTCATCCACGTTGCCTTCTGGAGAGGAATCAATGGCTTTGGCCTCGCAATTGTGATCCCGGCACTTCAGTCGTTCATCGCTGACAGTTATCGAGAAGGCGTGAGAGGGACTGGTTTTGGGATGCTTAGTTTAATTGGTAGCTTAGGCGGGATTGGTGGCGGTGTTGTGGCGACAGTCATGGCTGGCCACGATTACTTTGGCATCCCTGGGTGGAGAGTTGCGTTCATTTTGATGTCAACTCTCAGTTTGTCGATTGGAGTACTCGTTTTTCTGTTTGTTGTCGACCCCAGAAGCTTTGCGTCTTCCAAATCTTCCGACAGGTAAATATTGCTGCTTAATGTACCCCACCTTAACCACACTTACGAGCATGTCAAATGAATAATTCAAAATGAAGCGACATTTGTATGAACCACTTTGACATCGCATAGTTTCTATCCCTGCAGACATGCTCTGATAGGTAAAGACAGGGGAAGCTCGACATCGCTTTGGAGGGAGTCATGGATAGCAATGAAGTCGGTGACGAAGGTGCAAACGTTTCAGGTTATTGTTTTGCAAGGCCTTGTTGGTTCACTACCATGGACAGCTATGGTGTTTTTCACCATGTGGTTTGAACTAATCGGTGAGCATGTATGCAGTCAACATTTAAGTCTGCAAATTTTTCTAATACTCCGTATAACACTGTCATCTATACAGCTTTATCAATGCGGCTGCACGAATCATTGACAGACAAGTTCCTTTGTTCTCGTCTTTTCAGGGTTTGATCACAATGCCTCAGCAGCCCTCCTCAGCGTCTTCGCCTTGGGATCTTCATCAGGCGGTCTCCTAGGCGGGTTAATAGCGGACAAAATGGCGCGTCTGTACCCACACTCAGGACGCATAATTTCCGCTCAATTCAGTGCATTCATGGGCATCCCCTTCTCATTTTTCCTCCTCAGAGTAATCCCACAGTCAGTAAACAGCTTTCTTACTTACGCCGTGACTCTCCTACTCATGGGCCTCGTCATCAGCTGGTGTGGGTCCGGCACAAACGCTCCCATCTTCGCTGAGGTGGTCCCTGAGAGGCACCGTACCATGATTTACGCCTTTGATCGCGCTTTTGAAGTGTCCTTCTCGTCTTTTGCCGCTCCACTGGTTGGTATCCTGTCAGAAAGGATATATGGGTATGACCCGAAATCTGTTCGTCTTGACTCAGGTTCATCACAGGAAGCATTAGCTTTGTCGAGGGGGCTGTTTGCTATGATGGCAGTACCCTTTGGTCTGTGCAGTCTGTTTTACACACCGTTACATTTTACATTTAAGAAGGATAGGGAGAATGCTAAACTCGCTAGTCTTCGGGATGAAGACGCTGTTACCTCTGCGTATAATAAGGACTAACTGATCTGTCGACTGTCGCCTTCTCGTCTGAATTTCGTGGTGTATTGCTAGGACTAGAAAACATTTTTGTAGTACATTATTTGGTTTTTGGGTTGCTGCTATGTTGGTATTTGTTGTAACATTTACAATGTAGATTGTAGATACATACAACACACAAAATGTATGTACTGAATTAATGGATAATTTTCATCTTTTTAAGGAGGAAGAAATTGCTTCAGTTTTAGTCCATGTTTGTCAACAATGCTTATTTTTCTCCATAAACCAACAATCTTCATTGTATAATCATTACCATGTATTATCGTTAGAACACAAAATTAAACTCGTACCTTCAAACGTCGGTTTAAACAGTTGGTTGGGTTGATTTGTGACATAAAAACAATCTTTTAAAATGACTTATCCGTTGTAATCTTAATATTGGTCAAATTCTACCGTGGCATAATCACTAACATTTTAGTCACGAGCTGTCATCGTGTAAAATATTACTCCTGCAACGTTAGCGTCAGATCACTCAGACGGTCCGACTAACCGGGATACTAAAAACATAGGCCGTAAATATCCACTAAAAAGCCGACACGTAGAGTAAATACAAAACATCGTACAAGGTGAATTATCCACATTTAGCGCGCCTTGTGGGCAAGTAACTACATCAACCCATATGCATATTTATTTTACTTTTAATAATCCAAAAACATAGGACACTAATTTCCAAACTTCATCTACTTGCTCACCCAAAAAAAAAAAATTAAAAAAAAAAAATTACTAGATCTGTTAAAAAAAGTTATGAAATGTGTACTGGGTATTTGAATTTGATGTTCATATTTGATTACAAAATTGGGTTACAAAAATCATAATTTGTATTCTTGATTTCTGATCTTTTTTTATTCTTTTCATATTCAGGGCACTATGAGGTAAGTGTTTCCTCATAATTTGTTATGTGGGAAACTTTGTTTTTGACTTCAGAATTGCTGCATTGTTTTTACTTTTCATGGTCTGTTATGTAGTCCTTCTGTTTCCGTCAATTGTTATCTATGTTTGCCTGTTACGTGACATGTTACAAACGAATGTCGATGACCGTTGACTAAGACCCGTTCAAGTATGATTTTTGTGATTTCATAAGTTATGAATTTGATCGCTTTTTTGCTTTTTTTATTTCACAGTTCAGCTCTCGATAGAATTCTAGTTCCGCCACTGGTTAGAATCATACTGCGTAAATAGTTTTAAAAGTTCGGCGGAGTGGTTGCTGCAAACATTTTACTTCAATGTTGTACTGTTGAAATTAGATTAGTACAGTGGAGTATAGTTCATAGTTTCTATAGGATTTGTTAGAAAATCGAACAAGGTCTTCGTCTGATTAGATTTTTCATATGGGAGTATAACACTAGACGCCTTGAGATTGGTTCGACGAGAATTTTCTGATGTTCATGAATTCACCTATATGTATATACATATTTGCTATCATTGCTTTCTAATTGAAATTAGTTTTTTGTTGTTTCTGCATTTATCTGTGGTACTAAAAGCTTTAGAGACGAAAGGGTATTGTCGGAGTTTCACTTTCTATTAGACGTTAATGTACTCAAGTGTACACATTTTTTCACTTTTGTTTACCAGGGGGAGGAAGATTTTCGGATTTTCACTTTCCATCGTACTCATCAACATGGCCGCTGTCATGGAGCGAGCTGACGAAAACTTACTTCCTTCCGTGTACAAAGAAGTAAGCCAAGCCTTCAACGTGGGACCCGCTGATCTAGGGTATCTCACATTCATCCGAAACTTTGTCCAAGGTTTGGCGTCTCCATTGGCCGGCATACTCGTCCTTCACTATGACCGTCCTGCAGTACTCGCCATGGGGACCCTCTTGTGGGCCCTATCGACTGCAGCGGTAGGTGCGAGTCAGGAGTTCATGCAAGTCGCCTTTTGGAGGGCAATTAATGGTTTCGGCCTTGCTATTGTGATTCCGGCACTTCAATCTTTCATTGCTGACAGCTACCAGGAAGGTGTACGAGGAACTGGTTTCGGGATGCTTGGTTTGATTGGAAGTTTGGGTGGTGTCGGAGGTGGTGTGGTGGCGACTGTCATGGCTGGTCATGAGTACTGGGGCATGCCTGGGTGGAGAGTTGCATTTGTTATGATGGCTACTTTAAGCTCGTTGATTGGGTTGCTCGTCTTTCTCTTTGTTGAAGACCCAAGAAGTCTCAGTTCTCCTAAGGCTTCTGATCGGTAAACAACAAAACACTTTGTCATACGGAGTATCTATTTTCACCTTTAGTGCTGAGCTGAACTTAAATGAGCTGATTAACAAAAATATAATGAGATTTACTTAAATGTTTGAAACTAATAAGAATATCAGATAATATTCTCTGTTTTGAATCGCGGGAATTGTTGCTTTCTTTTGAGGTGCTCAGATTGGAGCATTCATTTGAAATGTTTCCTGATACATCTGTCCTTTTTTACCGACTTTCTGCGCTGAAGGACTGCTTTAATAGGGAAAGGTAGCGGAAGTTCAACGTCTATCTGGAGGGAGTCATGGATTGCGATGAAAGCTGTCACAAAGGTCCAAACATTTCAGGTTATCGTTCTGCAGGGCCTTGTTGGTTCACTACCATGGACAGCCATGGTTTTCTTCACCATGTGGTTCGAACTAATTGGTGAGCGTCTATTTCAGACAACTTAAGACGAAGAAAACATGTCCTTATACAGTTAACTAAACTGGTTGCTGATTATTGGTGGTTTTTCAGGGTTCGATCACAACGCATCAGCGGCGCTCCTCAGTGTATTTGCGTTTGGATCATCATCGGGTTCCCTCCTAGGCGGGATGATAGCAGACAGGGTAACCCAACGATACCCTTACTCAGGCCGTATAATGTGTGCTCAGTTCAGCGCATTCATGGGAATCCCCTTCTCGTGGTTCCTCCTCACCGTCATTCCTCAGTCCGTAACCAGCTGGCCAACATACGCGACCACTCTCGTCCTCATGGGTCTAATTGTAAGCTGGAATGGCGCCGCTGCAAACGCGCCCATGTTCGCTGAGGTGGTCCCTGCCAAGCACCGCACCATGATTTACGCCTTTGATCGTGCTTTTGAGGTGTCCTTCTCGTCCTTTGCAGCCCCACTGGTAGGAATACTGTCGGAGAAGATATACGGGTATGACCCAAAATCGGTGAACCCGGATTCTGGTTCAGCCCAAGAGGCGTACGCGTTGTCGAGGGGGCTATTCGCTATGATGGCGGTCCCGTTTGGTATGTGCTGCTTGTTTTACTCGCCGTTGTATTTCACGTTTAAGCGTGATCGTGAGAACGCCAGGCTTGCCAGTGCTAGGGATAGTGAAGTCGCTCTTCCGTTAGTGTATGATAAAGAATGATCATCTCCTTTCTTAGCGCTTATTTAAACACTTCTTGCCTTTTTCGCGTGATTCTGTATTCATTCAAGAAATTTCCTTTAACCAATTCTCACCTTAATACTAGATTTTGTAAGTTTTGTTATGCAATAATAGGAGTGTCGTCGTACAATGGTTAGTTTAGCCATGATGCAAATGTCTCTGAACACTGATTTCAAAATTCCAAAACAGGCCTACAAATCGGAAATATGCTGATGTTAGTATACCCCTGTATATGTCGCGCTTGTGATTTATTGCCGTGTTGTGCAGCTCAATGTGGTGCGTTGAGACGCTCAATGTCGAGGTTAACATGACTTTTGAAGTATCAAAACTCGACCCAACGTAATGTGAGCAATAAAATTGGAGCCCTTCACTTGCTTCAAGCACCATCTCAGGTCGCCGATCAATATCAAATCTCCAAATCCATTAACAAAAGGCCAGTAAAAAAAAATGTCCTCTACCAATGCACTAGGCTTACACCACTAGTTTGTCATTCTTGAATCGATCTTGTGACGATAAGATTTATCGCTCGCTTACATTCATCAAATTTTAATAAATCGCAACATGAAATGGCTAAACTTCACCGAAATAATATCATTTTTAAGGCAATAATTTTACCTAAAATGTGTGCAATATACATAGAATTGCAGAAGACTCGTTTGTCACACTATTTTAATGCGAGACAAATTTTTCTATTTGGCAACGTAATGATATGTAATCCATTATTTTGCTAGTTATAGTGCACGGGATAAATTACAATTGTGCATGATAACCAGCAAATCGCACTACCATAGTGCACTACATAAAATCCGAGCACATTCTATCCTCCAAACCCGCTACATCCATGTACGCCACCTGTTTCAATGAGCGACGAGCTCAAAATTTAGAAGAAATGCAAGACGGTTTGTGACCATGAGCTTGTATACTTCATCCATTTCATTAGGTTGCATACCTTTGATTGAAATACTCACTAAAAACGTACCGGAAAATAACTAAATGAATCATAAAAAGTGTTAACCAATCACAACGCGACATGTGTCGTGACCTAGGATATTAACAAATGAAAAGCAGCCACGTGGAAACATGAACTCACACTTACACAGAGTAGTTCTCCAAAACTGCAGACATTTTGGGGGAAGATCTAAACCTCGAAAAAACCCTAACAATGGCGAACATTTCTCTCTCCTCTTACCTCACCATTTTCTCTCTCCTCTTCTTCTCTCTAACCTCCGCATTCAACCCTAATTCCCCAAATGATCGTCGAATTCTCGTCATTCTCGACGACATTTCTCTCCGATCATCTCACTCGATCTTCTTCAACTCACTCACTTCTCGCGGTTATGTTCTCGATTTCAAACTCTCCGATGACCGGAAAATCGCTCTTCAACGGTACGGAAACTACCTCTACGACGGCCTTGTCCTCTTCGCTCCTTCCTCTGAAAGTAAGATCGATTGATTTTTTTTGTTTGATTGATTGATTGATTGTTGTGTTTTTATTGTTGTTGATTTTAAGGTTGAATTTTTTGAATGTGTTGTTGTTTCTGGTGAATTTTTTCAAGGTATTGCTGAAGGATCGTTGAAGTTGAGTGATGTGTTGGATTTTGTTGATAATGGTGGTGATTTGATCCTTGCTGCTAATGCTCACGCTTCGGAGTTTGTTCGTAGTGTTGCGACTGAATGCGGTGTCGATTTTGATGAGGTTTGTTATTAAGTTTAGCTAATTTGAATCTAATTTATGAAATTCGATTCGATTTTGTTCCTATGATGTATTTTGATTCTGTTGCTTGGTTGCATTATTTATGATTAGTCATGAATTTCGGATCAATGCTGTAGAATTGGTGTAGCACGAGTTTCGGATCAGTTTCGTGTCCATGCTTTAATTTGCTGAAAACATAGACGAATGATTGAGGTACTTTGAAGCTAGTTTGTAACGTTTATCTGGCATTTCGGCGCATGGACTAGTTGCTTCTGTATTGAAAATCCAGGTCCACTGCTTTGGTTAACGACTAGAGTTTAGCTGAATTGTATGTGCATTCTTCATACTGACTGATGAAAGACTCTATAGAGAACTATTTTTCGATTGATGTTCAAAGTTGATTGAGGTCTGCAATCGAGGAGTGTATCTTTTGTGATTAAATTTGTTCCTGTTGATGTTTAAGTTCAGCTTCACCGTAATGTATTCTTAGCGAGAACAATGTTATTGTTGTTATTCTTTGTTATCATTTGTGTTTTGGAGGTCACTAGAGGTGCTAGCTGTGTAAGTATATATGAATTTGTTTTATACTCCGTATTTCATACTTTAGATTTGAAGAGAGGTTTGCTCTTCTAGATGAATTGTTGTGTTATGGATTTTGGTTCTCAGATGATCGGATCAATCGAGCTGTTGAGCTCAAGTTCATATTTTTTTTTTCAACTCAGAATATATTTAGATCCGCTTTTTAAGAATAACTCTAACTGTTATCATGCCCTTTTTTGTTGCTTTTTTGTTGATTTCAACATACATCTAATTTTGCCTTTTATTTGACTTTGTATGGAGTTTCACTTGTTGTTCTGAAGTCCCCGATTATTATCTTGCTGAAGTTTGGCTTCATCTTAATGTCACAGGACTCCTCAGCTTTGGTTGTCGATCATACCAGCTATGCTGTATCGGAAATAGAGGGGGATCATACTTTGATTGCTAGCGACAGGCTCATTAAGTCAGATGTTATTCTCGGGAGAGAAAAGATTGAGGTCAGTCTTTCTCATCGATCTACTTTTCTCATAACTGGGTGTGCTATAATATGTGGTTACAAAATTACAACTGTTTGTGAACGTGTTTGGTCTTTGTCTATCAGGCTCCTATACTGTTTAGGGGAATAGCACACTCGGTCAATCCTGCCAATAGTTTGGTAAGTTCATGTGTTGACCTCGGAACACTCGGTCTGCTTGTCATTTTGACGTTGAAAATTCAAAGTGCAGCTACTTTCGATTGTTATAAAAAGGGTTATAACAAGATCTACTCTTTCAGGTTGTGAAAATTCTCTCAGCTTCTCCAGCTGCTTATTCGTCGAAACCGAACTCCAAGCTGTCAACACCTCCAGCCATTACGGGAACTTCAATATCCCTGGTTTCAGTTGTTCAGGTCTATCTCTCACCACAACTGTAATGTATATTTGTTTTTGTACGACATCCTACATAAATTTACGAGATTGATTGTATACTGAATTTGTGTTCATCCCGTAAGCTGTCTTTATGAACTCGTATGTTGATCCCATACGCTTAACTTCTCCCTCCATCAGTAGAATGTGTAAGCAATTGCGTATAGCCTCTGGATGAACTATAAATATTTGCAGATCTTTCCTAGGAGACACACTTCAACTTCTCTGTAAATCTATCGTTCTACATATTCTTGTTACGCCACATATTAGGGTTGAAAATACTGAGCATATGAAGCAATGAATTCTCCTTAAAAATGTTGATCTGTATTATGAAATTTAAACGGAGCTTTCTAATCCTCATATGTATAAAACTATAATCAACCGTCACCATTCAAACTTTAAGCTCTTTCTTTTACGTGATTCTACGAATCAGCGAAGCTATGTGGAGAGATTTCATATCTTCCTCTATATTGTGCATGTTCTAGTCTTTTGTTCTGGTCTTAATTTATCTCCAGAGATACACGAGATTCTGTAAACCTCAGCTAATACGAATGCAAATAATTGCAGGCTAGAAACAATGCTCGCATACTGATTTCTGGCTCTTTAGATATGTTTAGTGACCAGTGAGTGTTTCCCCCAATATCTGTCTACACTCTGCTTCTATTTCTTTCTTTAGCTTTTCGGTAATTTGTAAATTCTCTTCTTTGTCTGAGCAGATTTATTAGGTCAGGTGTCCAAAAGGCTGGGACCTCAACCAAGTACGTGATTCTTATTTTCTAATTGTTTTTTTATGGACCACATCGCACATAAAATCGCTTTTAATTGTTTGCCCACTTTTGTCGCGGACTTTTAGGGTGTATCATTGCTTTAACTCCATTTTTTTGGCCTCTTTCTTTATCCCAAGCGTTTTTTTTTCCATCTGTCTAGTGTCTACGTTGGCAGCATTTGGTTCCTCTTTCTGAAATAGGGTTAAAAAGGTTATACCTTGACTGTTGGGGAAGAAGTTATGAAAAAATGATGTTCTCTTTGCTCCACTGTTTGGATTACGATAATTAAAGATATCAAATTGGTTGTTGCAAGGAGAACCTTTACGATTGTGTATCGTACATAGTGGACTGTCTTCTAGATTGCATCTCTGTTCATCTTTTGAATGTCATATTGTCATCTGTGTCAACATTCTTGTCTACTAGATTCTTATGATCGTCGTGGAAGTTAGATATTTTAGCTTCAAGCAAGTTAAAATGTTGAGTTCTCATTGTTCAGGTACGAAAAATCTGGTAATGAGCAGTTTGTGACAGAGTTGAGCAAATGGATTTTCCATGAGAGGGGTCACCTCAAGGTTTGTTGTGCATTTTTCAATCGTGTACTGTTGTTATTCGGTGGCTTAGAATTTTGTATATCCTTTGCTTTGCAATTGACACTATAGTGTTGCTTCACCAGGCTCTCAATGTCAAGCATCATAAAGTTGGGGAAACAAACGAACCTTCTATCTATCGTATCAACGACGACCTGGTAATGACTTCACCGACATGCATTTCTATTCCAGTTATGGCAGCAAGTGAAAGCATACGTTATGCCTCACAACGACAACTTTGTTACAGGAGTACTCAGTCGAGGTTTATGAGTGGTCTGGGTCTAGCTGGGAGCCATATGTGGCTGACGATTTACAGTTGCAGTTCTACATGATGAGCCCCTATGTGTTGAAGACACTTTCAAATGACAAGAAGGTAATCTTATCCTTTTTCTTTCTTTTTTATGCGTAGTACTCCGTATAACTTTCAGAGGTAATCTTCCCTGTAAATCCCGTCTTCCAAACAAAGCCTTTAGGATATGACGCGGCTCAAATGCGACTTGTCGTGTTAAATTTGTGAGACTGTTCAATAGAATTACGATTCATCGATTTGCCTGTGCGTTGCAGGGCCTATATCATACATCGTTCAAAGTACCAGATGTCTACGGGGTTTTCCAGTTCAAGATTGAGTATCAGAGTCTTGGTTATACAAGCTTGTCTCTAGCGAAACAGGTGATACTGTAATCTATTCTATCTGAAATGCCTCCTGTTTCTAATTAAACTGGCGTCGCTCTGACTGGCTAATTAAAAAACAACCCGTTTTCAGATTCCTGTGAGGCCGTACAGGCACGATGAGTATGAAAGATTTATACCAGTTGCCTTCCCTTACTATGGTGCTTCATTTACAACGGTATCCTTCCATTACCAGTTTACCACTCATATATATGATATACCTCTTTTTTTTGGGATTATCCATGTGTGCAATAACGTTGCTGTCTCTCTAATCCACGTTTTCGAATCTTTGCAGATGGCTGCTTTTTTCATCTTCAGTATTGTTTACTTGTATCACAAGTAGATACCGTCTCATGACAGTGCGATTAATGTCTTCCATGATGAAAACAATGTTTGCTGCTTACGTGATTCTCGATCGGGTTCCCTTTACAGTTGCATCTTAATCTTTCAGACGTTTAGCCGCGTGGTTCTGTGGTCCATCACAAAGATTCGATTAGAGTTTGATTAATGTACGCTAACAATGTAATAGCCAAATAATGAAACACAGGCGTATGTATTTTGGGATTTTGTACTAGCCATTTAAATGTAGGGACTCGATATGCCCTTATCAAAAATTACGAGTAATAGATAGTCTGAAGGAGTTTTGTCAGCTTCGTGTCCATTCGATAATAATTGTTATACCGTAATCCATTCGTAATTCAGCAATTGCAGGTTTGTGATGTGATGTGATTGTACTACCAATACCAATTTGAAATATTGGTACTGAACTTCTTTTAGAATCACTCATTATGGACCATAAATTCGTAAGTTTGTAAGTATTATGGAGTAGAGCTGAAGTGTATTCTAATTCTAATATTGTTGTTGTAATTCTCTATTGATTTTTCTAAATTAGTTGCTTTATTATTTTTTTTTTAATAGTAAAAAAACAGTTTCATTATTGACTTATTGTCATTCAATATATTAATTTTTTTTCAAAATAAGAAATCGTTATATTCGTTTTAAAAATTCTTAACATGACCCCAAATAAGTTTGATACAAGTCATATAACCCTATATGCGAGGGCGTCGTGGGTCCAAATAAATTTAAGTTTGGTATCATTACAATATACGAGAACGTGTTTGGTCCAAATAAATTTGGTATAAGCCTAATCTGCCTAATTTAGTATCATTACAATATACGAGAACGTGTTTGGTCCAAATAAATTTGGTATAAGCCTAATCTGCCTATATAAAGTGTAGGTGACTAGGTGAGTATGAGACGATTGAATCCTTTTTATTTTTTCTTTTCATTTTTTATATACAATGTAAATTCAGTTTGAATTAATGGTCAGACTTAAAAATAATGGATAATGATATAGTGAAGGAATAAATTACTCTCTCCACATCATAGTGTCACCTAATTTACTTTTAACGGGGTCTCCAATTTATTGTGTCGGGATCCTATGCAGTCCACTTTTTACTGCACCCAAGCAGTAATCCTTTCAATCTCATCGGTCAAAGTTTTTAATGGTCTAGATTAGGAATGGATACTATCCATTTTAGGAAATGAATGTTCAATTTCCTTTAATACCATTGATATTATACTCCTTCTACTCCATATTGTTTGCTCCATTTGATTTTAGTAAGTCAACCGCTTATGATTATAAATAGGATTGACATCTTTAATATTTGTTTCGACCATTATCAAATAAAAAATGTCCATCTTAAGAGTTTTCAAATCAATTCTAGGATCACTTTTAGATAATAACACAATCAATTTTTTTTCCTTATAAAATAAAAACAGTCAAATACACGAGTGAGTTTTCTAAAATGTGCTCTTAAGGCACATGTCAAGGTGTTAATATAGGAAGAATTTTAATGAAAATATCATGATATTTTGAACAAAAACTCATAATCACCTAATTATTATTATTATTATTGAGATTATTTCTGTAATCAGCTCCTTAAACCCATACACAAATTATTCGTATATCTCTCTCTAAAATTACAAAAAAAATATCTATTTATTCTACCCAGATCAAAGAATAATCATGTCCGATTTTTTTAGTTTATCGGCAAGCCATATTACCATCAAATTACCAATTTCTTTCCCAAAAATAGACAAAAATCACAATCCTCTCAAATTTTACAATCACACATAAATCTATAAAATACACATTTCCCTCTCAAAATAAAACCAATTTGCATATAAAATAGTCATTTCATCCACCAAACAAACACACCAAACACTCCACTTTTCACATCACCACCCCCCATACTGCCACACACATACACATCACTTTACTTATTATACCAAACAAGTGTATGTGTATCCCATAAAAGTCATCTTGTGTAGTGTGATCACCTAGAAAAAATTTAAAATAAAAAAATAAAAAAAATCAAAACATAATAATAATAATAATAATAATAATAAAAATCAATCTATCCATTGCAAAAATTGGTTCATTTTGGGTGGTGCATTTTTTTTTTTGTTGATAACATCCACTTCACACAACACCATTATTTTTCAAATACTTACTTTGTTAAATTTCCTCCTAATTCAATTTTCAATTTTTTCTTTGAACATGAACCCTAATTTCATTGTTTGTTTTTATAACTAATTCATCATCTCATATTGTTTTTTGCCCCTTTTTGATTGTTCTATTTGAAATTTCCGACGATAAATCGGGAAAAAAAAAATAAGTGAAGAAAATGAGTAGCAGTAGTTTGAATTTGGGAAGTTGGGTTCAATCATGCAGTTCAATTCCCAGATCTAGGTCATCATCTTCATCTTCAATTTCCCCCTTTTCGAAGAAGAATCTCGTTAATAATTACATTAATTACAAGAAAATTGATAATAAAAAAATTGATTTTTATGGCAAAAACCCTATATTATTATACTCACTTCCGCATTTTTCAGTGTCATGGAAAATGTCGAAAATCTCAGGAATTCTTACGGAGCAAGAGAATTTAATCTCAGAACCGAAACCGAAACCCGAATTCGATTTCAAAAATTACATGATTGAGAAGGCGACTCGGGTTAATCACGCTTTAGACGCGGCAATTCCGGTAAAACACCCTGAAAAAATCCACGAAGCGATGCGGTATTCGCTTTTGGCCGGCGGAAAAAGGGTTCGGCCGGTGCTCTGCATCGCCGCCTGCGAGCTCGTCGGCGGCGACGAGACGTCGGCGATGGCGGCGGCGTGCGCGGTGGAGATGATTCACACCATGAGTTTGATTCATGATGATTTGCCGTGTATGGATAATGATGATCTTCGACGAGGAAAGCCGACGACGCACAAGGTTTTCGGTGAGAACGTGGCGGTTTTAGCGGGGGATTCGCTGCTGTCGTTTGCGTTTGAGCATTTGGTGAAGTCAACGCCGGTGGAGAAAGTCAACGCCGGGAGGGTGGTTAAGGCGGTGGGTGAGCTGGCGCAGGCGATTGGGGCGGAGGGGTTGGTCGCGGGGCAGGTGGTGGATATTCATTTGGAAGGCGTTGACGGGATTGGGATCGAGGAACTCGAGTTTATTCATATTCATAAGACGGCGAAGCTTCTCGAGGCTGCGGTGGTTCTTGGGGCGGTGCTTGGTGGTGGGAGTGATGATGAGGTGGAGCGGTTGAGGCGGTTTGCGAGGGGAATTGGGTTGTTGTTTCAGGTGGTAGATGATATTTTGGATGTTACCAAGTCGTCGGAGGAGTTGGGGAAGACTGCGGGGAAAGATTTGGTTGCGGATAAGGTGACGTTCCCGAAACTTATGGGGATCGAGAAATCGAAGGAGTATGCGCAGCGGTTGAATGAAGAAGCCAAGGAACAGTTGGTTGGGTTTGATGTCGATAAGGCAATGCCGTTGATTGCGCTTGCTGATTACATTCGTTATAGGCAAAACTAAGAAGTTTCAGTTGTTTCCGTTGTTGTTGTTGTCGTCGTCGCTGTTGTTGTAGCATGTCGAAGTTATAGGTTTTGGTTACGCGATTATAGTGATTGTAGGGTTAATTGGTTTGTAATTTGTAAACAGAGGAATAGAGGAAGTTTGAAAGTGTTTGTTTGTTGTTTTAAGTGAAGTGATTTGAGTAGTTGTAACATTTGGGTGGTGACTGATCTCACCAAAGTTTGTTATGACTGAAGATCAATGCTACTTCTTTTGGTCTCACTCATGGAGAGTTGGGAAATAGTTGACTCGACTTCACTAAGAAACCGCGTGTCAAAGAGATTAAACCACCCTAGTCACGCACTACGTCTTCATTTCTCTGATTTCATTTCAGTTCAATTCAACTCAGTGCATAGCAGTCCAGTCGAACAAAAGAGGGCCTATACTCGATTAATTTTGGATGTTCAAACTAGTAGTCGATTACTCCGACCATACCTCTTCCATCTAAAAGCGTGAAATTAGCTTACGACGTCGACTACTAGGCAAAGAGTTGGTCTTGGTCAAAAGTGGCAATTTTACTAGGAACCTTCCTTGAATAGAAAGAAGGATCATCATATGAACTAAAATCCTAAAAACCTCTCCATTACTACTCAACTACTACACAATAACTTATTCCAACATGTCTTCACCTTGATTTGTTCTAATATTACACCACACAAATTTGACTGAGTTCAACTTTGCATTATCAACAAATCAACACTTGACCCCTTTGAATAATCTCATACATATTCTAATTTCAATCAATTTTTTATTTTTTTGTGATGAATTCATTACCCTAACACCTAAATTTAGGAATTGGGGTTTGATTTCATCAACATTTCCCCCCAAATCAATTGAATTGAGGGTTTTGATACCTTGATTTTTCGTCAAAGTTTCAATTTTTATTATCGAAAATCAGAAATTTTTATCAATTACCCATTTCATCATTTTCATCGAAGTTTTCATGCTTTAGTGTCAAATCCAAAAAAGGAAACTAAAACTGAAATTAGGGGGTTTTTTTTATGGGTTTTATGAATCAAATCAAAGTTTTGATCTTTATTATCAAATGAATTGAACAACAATTTCTGACAATTACCCAACTCATCATTTTCACCAAAGTTTCCAACTTCATCATCAAAACAACAAAAAAAAAAACTACTGTAAAATTGAGCATGGGGTCAAAATTGAGCAAAAGATCAAGTAGTTCAACTACACTACCAAGCAGTAGTAGCGGAAGCGGAAGCGGAAGCGGAAGTGGATCCGATTCGAGTGATTTGAGTTCATATTTAGCAGCATGTCAACTTGACCCAGATGTCAAAATATTTGATTCAAAACTTCAGCAGCATACAACATCATTGATCAGTACAATATCAGTAAACAGTGGATTAAATCAGCAGGTTGGTGCATTCTCCTTTGATTCTCTCACACATATTGCTGGTTGTTTCATGGACATGAATCAGGAAGCTGTTAGAGTAATTCTAGAGTGTAAGAATGATATATGGAAGAACAAAGAATTGCTGTCTTTAGTTGAGGATTATTTTGAGTACAGTGTGCAGACATTGGATTTCTTCACTTCCCTTGAGCAGTGCCTTAAACGGGCTCGTGACCGCCACCTGATTGTTGAGCTTGCGCTGAGACGTTTTGAGGAAGAAATGGGTGGTGGTGTTGAGGATGGTGAGATTGGGAGTGATTGTGAGAGGTTTGCGAAAACGTTGCGTGAGTTGAGGAGTTTTAAGGAGTCTGCAGAGCCCTTTGGTCAGGAGTTTGTTACGCTGTTTCAGAAGGTTTATATGCAGCAGGTGCAGATGTTGGGGAGACTGCAGAAACGAAAGCGTAAGCTCGACAAGAAGTTAAAGTCGGTGAAGGTGTATAGGAAAGTGTCGAATATAATATTTGGGGCAGCGTTTGTAGCTGTTGTGATTTGTTCTATTGTCGCTGCTGCAATTGCGGCCCCACCTGTGGCGTCAGCGTTAGCGGCTGCTGCTTCGGCCCCAATTGGTGGGGCAGGCAAATGGGTTAACTCGCTTTGGAAGAAGTACGAGCGACAGTTGAAGAACGAACGAGATTTGGTCTTTGAAATGCAGCTTGGAACGTACATGACTGTCAAGGACTTGGATAACATTCGGGTTCTGGTCAGCAAGTTGGAGATTGAGATTGAGTCGATATTGTCAAGCGCTGATTTCGCGCTAGGAAATGTAGACACGTTGACGATGGTGATGGACGATATCAGGAAGAAGTTACATGTATTTATGGAAGGAATCGATAATCTGACAGCGCACTGCGGCAAGTACAGTAGAGAAATCACACAGGCTAGGACTGTAATCTTGCATCGGATTATTAAATATCCGAGTGCACCTACTTAACATGCTCGATTTCTCTCTTGAAAATTGATCGTCATATGGAAAGCCGTGCTATGAAAATAAAGTCGAAGTCCTTGCTAGTACTTGGCATCCTGCTTTTAATCTACTCCATAATTAGAGAAGACAGTTTTGATGTCAACGAGTTTAAACCCTGGTCCCGAACATTCGACCAACACCCTTCAGTGACCGACTTCTGCACAGAATGTCAGAATGTACTCCGTAATGTGCAGCGATTAAACTACGTGACATTCAACTTGCTATAAATTTCGCCAGCTTTTCTACTCAATGTTATTGTGTGTTCCATATTCTGGCACATCAAAGTTGGGTGATAAAATTTTAATAGAGTACGTGTAAGATCCAAAATGTTACCCTAACTTTGTTGAGTTTCTCGAAAGCTTGTATCAGGCTGTCTAACGTGTCTGATAAGTTTCTTACACAAATAAAATATAATCATTTTAACGCTTATTGTGATACCGACTGAGTTAAATGTGTTCAATGTTACCCAATAATAATAAACTTTTGAAAGATAAACCCGACCCAATGACCCATATCCTAATCTACTTATCTAGTTATCTTGATCAACAAATTCACGTGCTTTTTGAAGTGGTCATGGTTTATGCGTAGACAAATTCACTAAGTAGTTGGAACTTGGAATATGTTTTGTCGTCTCTTTCAGATCATGTGTCACTTACTTTACTTGGCACTTTAGGTCGAGATTTGATGAGTAAAATCACTTTTATTTTTAAGACAAAATTAAGTCAGTTCTAGTCAAATCACTTAGGGTCGAATCATTTTTGAGTCTAATCAATTTTGAGTCAACACAACGTATGTGAGGTACTAAATTTAATGTAATTCTAGACATATTTCATCGATCTTTCCGAGTTCGATAAAAGCTTCAACTAAATTCGGGTCAAGTCTAGTCGAGTCATAACTAGGTTAGTTTCCTTTAAATCCTATTTGAGTCTTCGTCTCTTGAATGGCGTCATAATCGGATATAGGTTAGGTTAAGTTGGGTCATATTCGGGTTAGTTCGCTTGAGTCGTATTTGACTCTAAGATCGGATTAGTTTTGTAGGCCTATCATCCGTTTGCATTTTGAACGGTCAACCTTTCATGGTGACCCTCTCCTATGCAATTTCTTGTGGGGTTCTAGTGATCAGCTTGTCACAACACCCCTTTCCAACATATACCTTTGTCTAAATGTTAAAAATCAGATGGAACCCGAGGGTGCGATTTTCACCGGATCAGTGAGCTCTATTGAACAGAAATGTAGGGCAATAGAAGTGCTTCTCTAACTCTAAACGAAAGTAAAAACCCGCAAACAAAGGACAAATTTGAAATGAATAACATCTCATCGTCATTCTCTCTTGTCTTCCTTCTAGCGGAATACCCAAACGAGCCCTAGAGGTTGAACATTCGTCACTACTCGGTAAAATTAACTTCAAGAGAACATAGTACACCAGGTACTCCTCTGTAATGTGGTAAATATGATCGGAAATGGCAAACTAGTGAAGTTATTTTCGCGAGAAATGTAGTTGAGGTCTCACCAACTCGGACAATATAGGCAGGTTAGAGAGTACAACATCTCACGCACAAATGGGCTCCGTCGCATTTTTCAGCCATGCCAGCTCGGTGTCATTCAGGTAAGGTGCCAAAATTTCCCGGCACTTGGAGTGATACACGTTCACCCAATTTATTTCTTCCGGCGTCAACAGCTTCAAGTCCATCAACTTGTGTTGATATGGTGCCTGCAGACGTATCAAGAGTATCGAGTAAAAATGTGCCACATTGAAAATCTTTGGCAACGTCCTCTCTCACGACATTTACAAAGTCGAGAAAAGAATGCTCACCCAAGTGATGTGCTCAAACTCTAGGTACCCTTTATCACCAAAATTGAACTCTGTATTTGCGTCCTTGATGATAAGCACGTTCTCCAATCGTATTCCGAAATTCCCATCCTCGTAGTAACCCGGCTCTAGGAGACAATAAAAACGAATAAATCAATGAATATTTCATTATCTTGAGCTAAAAGATAGCGTAATTGATGCAATGTAGGTTGATCATACAGATAAAACATCTACAATATGGAAATCAGATATACTAACCGTCTGTCACAGTCATTGTGGCCTGCAGTGGAACGTTCCGGGCCTGGGGTCTGAAACTAATTAAATGAGGGCCTGCACAAGAAAAGGCAACGGCAAACGCTTATGAACTTTCGACAAACGCTTAAGGCAACGACAAACATCAAAATGGTAACTTTCTTCTCGCCCAGCTTAATAGAGATCACAAAATACAAAAAATACCGACTAAAAGGTAAAAGTTGACACTTGCCTTCATGTACATTAAGGTAAGAACCTATGCCGTGACCAGTACCATGCCGATAATCAAGCCCATTTTTCCACAAAGGAACACGGGCAAGAATGTCGAGAGAATGACCTGAAAATGTACAATAAATTAGCAAATCCTTGTATATCTGCATCGATACATCAATAAAAGCAAGGGATCAAAGGCCAAGGTTGCAGTACCATTTGTTCCTTTTGGAAACCGGGCATTACCGAGAGCAATGTGACCCTTAAGAACCTGCAATCAATAGGAGAATCCGGGACATTTCTATTATAAGTCAAAAAGAAAAAAAAAAAATGGAAAAAAAAAAAAAAACTGAAACAAGTCTTCAGTGTCTGACTGATAAAATTTAGCAGGCATTTTACTTAATGAAGGCTTTTGAACGTGACAAAATGGATACTATAATGATGAATTCATATAGTTGAAGAGGAAAAGTATCGTAGTTTATATAATAAGAGGGACATGCCACTTTATCCACCGGGTGAACAATTACCAGTTAATTTTAAACGTCAAGTGGCAATAGTACATATCATTTCGATCATTATGTTCTTGCACATTGTGAAGACTTTTGAGTTCCGAAATTATTAGATTTGGAAGAAAGGATCTTACCCCTGTATAGCATGCTTTCTCATGAGCAGACGGATGCCCAAAATGTACCGTCCTCGTTATATCAGTCGTTCCATCTTGATACTTAAAATTCCACCCAAGCAAGTGAATTTGAAAAGATATCAGATGACAGGCGTCAAAATAATGATAAAACGAGATGAGGTGCTGTACAACATAATTTACGCACCTGAGCTCCTGAATCAAATAGGTACATTCGATCTGGATCCATTTCCGCGCATGAATGAGGCTCTGGACCATAATGGATAATAGCTGCATTGGAACCGACAGACGAGATTGTAGGAAAGCTCAGGCCCCTAAAATGCTGAAGACGCAATGGCAAACAGCTCATCAATCAGCAGAATCCAATTTTATCATGATAATACATTTCTTTGTTTTACAACGTTTAGAACGAACTGCAAGTATGAATAAATATATGTTTCGTCGATGACGACAAGACTGCATATACAAATGGCCAATAGAGGGCACTACACCTAGGGCTTATAACATGGTGTCCCTATTATGCCGTTGTGCATAGCTGTCTACCATGAAGTTACTTCAAATTTACAGTTCACTACCCACATCTGTTCATAGAATAGATAAACCCTATACCTCCTTTGATGCGCGAAAACCTTCAAGCTTGTCGCTCACAGTTACCTCCGTCAGTTTCTGTGCTTCCCTGCCATAATCCCCATATGAGCAAGAAATAATATATGGGGAGTAATTCGGATCGCTGAAAACTACAGTAACACAGAATCAACAGGAAGAAGTAGAAACGTATAGATGATAGCAAACGCGCCTACACCTCTGGGGACTCGGAAGGTATAGACCATAGAGTATATAGTATGTACATCAGATGCAAAACACATATCTGTGGTGAAAACTAATAAGGATTTACATAATGACACGGCATCAATAAGTGCAACTGCAAATTCACGTCTGAACAAAATTAAAATATACTCGTATATAACACCGCGTGTTTATTATTTATACATTTCCAATTTCTATAAAATCATCGTCATCATTATTACCCCCAATCCCTCCATAAGAGCCTACTTTTCAACATCGACTAACAGTAGAGAATACACAACTCTTCCGCTAGTAACAGAGAAATTGTTTCCGAAATTGCAATTGAACCGTCTCTGAACATGAGAGGACTACCTACCACTTCAGGCCAAAAGAAGAAGGCTTTAAGATCCAGTATGAATATTTAAATAAGTGCAATATATCCCAAAGCTAGAAGAACAACGAATCTCAGATGACAGTTATACATCATGTACGCAAATACCATCAAGTATCAAATTCATCTCAATAACTCGAGGATGTCTCAGGCTAATACAAAAGGAAACAATTTACTTTTGCAAGAAAGCTCTCATACTGGTGAAAAAATCAGTTACTCACAAAAGTTGTTTCTTTTCTGCCTTGGCTTCAGCAAAATAACCAGAAGCCCCATAAAGTTCCTGCATCTGCATGAAGCGGGCTATTAGATCCTAAAGTTAGAAGGAAAATATTGCGTTGTACATAAGCAAGCGCCTTCTATGCAGACAAGACCAATCATTAAGAAAAAAACCACGCTCAAAGTTATCAGAAAAGAGCAGTTAAAACTTTTCAATACGTATAGGTAGCAAATCAGCATCGTTCTTCTAACAGATCTTTAAGATTGTTGACACATAAAGGCTTAATTTTTTTATTTATTTCTGAAATACCAAAATAAAACTGCAGAAAAGGGGTGATAACTGATAAGCCTCAAATCCACACATGACAGAAAAAGCTTCAAAACATCGCCACTTTTCACGCCATACAAATAATTTTTAAGATTTTTAAGCAAGAAGTTATTTAAAGTACTCCGTACTAGTTACTCCCTGATATCCTCTTCCCCTCACTTGTATGGACTTGGGAATACAAGATTCAAATGCAAAAATGGGTAAGCAAAATTTAAAAGATATAAGTCACAGGCATGTAGATGAGTTACCTGCTTATCAAGCCACACTAGGAACTGCACAACAGCTGCACCATCTCGGACATGTGCACTTTTTAGCCCATCAAGTTCAACAGGATTCTGAAATTATCGAGTGAAAGTTAGGAAATACAGTTCGCAGTCTTAACGGGATTGCTTCTAGCAGAACCTACTGTATTCGTCTTGAGTTGTCTAAAAGTCGCAAGTTTTTAAAGTACTCCGAAGTATATATGTACTCTGTATCCTACAGTTCTGAAATCATATGAAATTTTTGAAGTATTTGATAAATTGAGAAATATTAAGATGAGAACAACATGTCCTAACTAAACTTATGGACCCAACTTGGAAACCTGCTAGCCAGGCTACAGATTTCACCAGCTCATCAATCACATTACCCCATCCAACAGCCAAAAAAAAGGAGAAACGAGAGTAAGTCCTAAACTATGATAGTAGTATCAGCATCAACGTAGGTGGGTGAAACGAGGCAGAAATAATACCTTCAAAGCCTTTGAAAGGGCCAATGGAGATTGTTGTAAAGTGACTTGATCAGGCTTGAGCTTTGAGTATAACGCGTAGCAGCACGATCCAGGGTCCATCCACACAAGGTTACACTCATTCCCTACACCCCCATTTATACTGTCTGCAGTAGCTGACAAAGAATCGAGTTGGTTGGATGCCAGCGAGTCGACGTCTGCGCTAATTGCAGCATAGTCCCGAACCTCAATTTTGTTCTCCTTCATATACAAATGCACCTGTGAAAACATGATGGCACCAGCCGCCAGGTGAAACAATTGTTTATAAAAAGCTTATAGGTAGAGAAACAGTTGACAAATTAAGAACTATGTCAATGAAAACGGAAAACATTATTTAGAAGTCTAAAAATTATTAGAAGAATTTCAGTTCTATTGCATCTTCTTGCCGTGAACAGACTATGTACAAAATGTATCATTTTCTAAGATTTACAAGACAAACCATAGAAGTGAGAAACTTAGGAAAAGCAGAAATATGGATCATAGTGAGGTTCGTAAACTTCAAAGTTGATACTGACCTCAGATGATAACTTTCTTTGGTCAACATAGAAAAAAGCTGTATTTGTTGTTACCACAGCAAAGGCATGAACAACTGGACAATACGAAACATCACTCCCACGGACATTATACAACCAAGCAACCTGCAAATATATGTGCAAGAATTGAAGACTATAATTTACAGAGTATATTCCAACCTGGAGTAGACATACGCTATAATGTATATTCCAATATCCTACTACATGAAGCTCCCACAAAGGCATGGGAATCATTCAAATGCATATAACAAGCAATTTTCACTCTTGACAACCATTGTTTTAAAGACTCGGTAGTGGTGGTAAAGATGTCCCAGAAACGTACTTGTCTCAGCAGTTGCGATCTAGGTCACGGTTGTACATTATTATTTTAAAAGGTGTTGTCAATATGTAATTTTCTATCATCTAATACATTTTTAATTAACATTAAAATGTATGTACAATCATTGTATTTACCAATTTTATTTATTTCTTATTGATATTTCGAAAAAAGTTTGGCGGATACAAATTATGCCTCGGCCATTGACGGTCAATACATATTATAATTAGGTCAACTCGCCACAATTTTGTCAAATCTTTAACGTATGCAATACACCACATGATATCACATATCGACAGCTTTTGAATATTGATAACAATAAATCTCAGGTGATACTATATATATAAAGCTGAAATTTAAAACCATGCTCAAAGTCTCAAACAAAGCAATCCCACACAAGCAAATAGAAAGATCTACCTCGTCAAGTGCAGTCACGACTATGCTCTGTGCTTTCTCCTTAGCGAGTTTATTCCTCAAATCTTGCAACTTATCAGCTACCGAACGACCAGCAAATTCCAATGTTTGAACTTTGACGGGATTCACTTCGCCTACTGGTCTATCTTTCCATATTTGATCAACAAGGTTTATGGAGGTCTGCACCAATTTTTGTCTCTTATTCTCGAATGCATGAAGCCATCTTTGTGCAGTGTCTATTGATACGCACCAGGGATCGACACCAACTGCCGCTTCTTCTGGAAGGTTCTGATAGAAACACAATAGAATAGCAGCAACTTCAGTTCCACAATCGAACATATGGTTACTGTTTCCGACGTTAAGAACCCATTCTCTTCGTCTTATTTTTGAAGTCTTAACTTTGAAGTCTAAAGTTATCTAAAATATAAAGCACAAATATATAAATAAACTCACATCCGACATCCAGATCTCGACGGCAGGATCTTCTCCCATACGCATAAGTTTCCATTGATTACTCAGCTCCTTCTCTGCCTGCAAAAAGTACCTTCCATCCGTCCACAGCCGAGCATCATCCATGGTGATGAGAGCCAAGCCTGAATCAAATACGGGGAGACTTAGTGTTTCCGAAAGAATTTACTTCAGATAGAAACATAGTTGATGCACATTGAGTCGGAAATGCATCATCCAATGGAGGGGATCAGGGGATGTTATATTCATTTCTAAAGCACTCTTACACGTGAACTGTCATGAGTAACAGAAGATAGTGTCACGACATGATCTGATGAACGTATGCACAATATCAATTATCAAAGAACTTAGGCACACTTTAGGAGACAAATAGAAGCTCAGGTGAGAAGAAGTTGTGCAAGAAAGCCAAAATTCCGCAATTAACAAAATCATCCAAAATACATATGACTTGATGAAATGGGATTAGGTGTAGCGTGATCCAAAATCGAACCACTTTCTCGATGGAAAATAATTCCAAATCCACACCCGATTCAAATTGATAACCCTAAAACCCAACCCTGACCGAATACAAATCTATTAATACAATTTTTTTTGTATTTACATGGTTAAAAATAAAATTATATGTTTCTCCAAGTATATGCACAAACGTAATGTGGATTTTGTCGAAGTTATCAAAACAAACATTTTTATCTCAAGAAGCTGCAACTTACTTACACATTGTTGATCACCAGAGCAGTGAAAAACACCATAAACACATCAAAATACTTGAACATCACTAAAACCGTCTACGATGAATTCGTATGAGACCATTTTACAATCAAGATGAAATGATCACGAAAAACCAAGATATGATTATAAACATAATCAATAAATTATAATAATCAATAAAATTCACATAAGACTTACAACTGTAACATACTATACTTATCAAAAACAATATAAATGATGAAAAAATAATGTAAAATAGAGATGAAAACATACCAGCACTTCCAGAAAACCCAGAAATAAATTGGCGCCTTTTATCACGATCAGAGACATACTCACTCTACAACAAAATAAAAATCGAAACTTTTTCAAAAACCCACATCAAAATTTGAATAAAACTGAGTAAAAAAGATGGAAATTTGATTGAAATGATAAGAACCTGGTGATAATCTTCAGAAGGAACAAGTAAAGCATGGAGAGGAGGAGAGTGAGAAGCCATTAAAGATCGAAGATTAGTGAGTTTATCCGCCATTTTCTCGTTGATTTTCTGTGCTCAAAACTTGAGACTTGAGAGATTGAGCAGTTCAACTTTGCAAAAACACTGATGTGCCGTACTTAGTATGACTCTTCCTTTAATATGTTTGGTGTGTGTTCGGTATGATTAATGATTATGAATTATGATTATGATGGTTGATTAATTTAGAGCTAAACAAACCTATATAAGAGTGAGACGATTCTACGGGTATGACAGATTGAATAAAATACTACGGATATATTTATAATTACTTTATGTAATTTTTGATCACCTTAAACATTAATAAAAGGTTAATT
The DNA here is from genome assembly GCA_023091065.1 of Dianthus caryophyllus. Lineage (NCBI taxonomy): Eukaryota > Viridiplantae > Streptophyta > Magnoliopsida > Caryophyllales > Caryophyllaceae > Dianthus > Dianthus caryophyllus. The sequence goes on from JALGRB010000016.1 coordinate 16,484,549, forward strand.
TTGAGATTATCTTATTTTGAAAATTTGTTTATAAATTGAGAATAGTTATATCGGTTGATTTTTTATTATATGTAGACACTTTTTATGTGTATTAAAATACACTTAATAAATATAGTGTTGGCTAATGTTTTTCTTTTTTTGAATTATATGATTTCTTCAAAATTAGAAAAATATATTTTTGATAATTAAAAAAAAATCTTCGAATAAAATTGTTAGTGTGTTTGGATAGGTGGATTTGATTTGAAATATTGGATTTGATCCAAATAACTTGTTTGGCAAAATATAAAGATTTGGATTTGGATTTGAACAAAATTCATCCCTACACCAACCGAAGCTTAAATTTGGTGATTTCAAATTCCACCTCCATCCCATGTCATTTGCAAATTCCACATTTTACAATTTAGATTTGAAATGAGAATTTTTAAATGAAATGATTGTTCCCAAACGCTACCTTATCTTTTAGCAGTACATAAATTATTGTGTGAGTCAAGCCTTACAATAAATTATTGTAAGTCAACCTCATTTGTACTCGATTATATAACTTTTGTACTATTTAAGTGATAATTATGATTAATTGTTACTAAATCTTTTTTTAGTACCCCTGTAAGTGACTTTAGATAGTGTTTGACAATGATCATTTTATTTGTAAATCCTCATTTGAAATGTAGAATGTGAAATTTTATATTTATAAATGACATGGGGAGGGGGTAGGATTTGAAAATATCAAATTTATGCTTGGATGAGAATAGGCTTGGATTTTATACAAATCCAAATCCAAATCTTACAATTTTCCCAAACATGTAATTTACATCAAATCCACATTTTCAAATGAAATCCTCATATCCAAACACACTCCTAGTAGATTTATTTCATGTTTTTGTACCCTTTTTTACTGCAATTTGTATTTGGGTCTCACATTAACTTATTGTGAGTTCTGCCTCACAGAAGAATTACTGTTAACTGTAAATAGTACTCTAATCTCTTTTAACGATAAATTGCAGTTAATGCGAGATTAGAATAAAAATTGTACAGTATTGCGAGATTAGAATAAAAATTGTACAGTAATGTTCTTTTAGGCCCGACTTATCAGGCCCACTTGAAAGGTTTGTTCAGCCCATTTTTTTCTAATCCAACAATTGTGCAGTAATTCTCCTGTAAGTCACAACTTACACAAAATTAATGTGAGACCAAAGTACAAATTGCAGTTAAAAGGGTACAAAATCATGAAACAAATCTACTAAAGTCACTTACAGAGGTACCAAAAAAAAATTTAGTAACTAGTAATCATAATTATCACTTAAATAGTACAAAAGCTATATAAACGGATACAAATAAGGTGGACTTACAATAACTTATTGTAAGTCCTGACTTACACAAGAATTTGTGAAAATTGTGTTCCCAATTTCGATTTTTCAAAACTAAAAAATGTAGGCACTCAAAAATCTCATGAACTAAAGAGTGATTAAAAAAAAAAATGCAAATAATTATGGAGTATAATAAAAGTATTTGTGATATATTGAGTATTCCTAGTATTATTTTTAAGATATCAAGTTTAGGCTAATATAAACTTTAAGGGCATACCAAACGTAAGGGTATATTATAAAAAATGAAAAAATAGAGGGGTATACGGTAAAATATTCCTAATATAAAAGGTAGTTTATGGTAAAAAAGTGTAAGGTAGTTAATAATAATGACAATTTCTTGTGTGAGACGGGCCTAACGATAAATTTATCGTAAGTCCTCTCACACAAGGTAGTTACTAGTTAGGTTTTTTTTTCTTTTCTTACTTGTGACTTACACTAAATTATCGTTAGGCCCGTCTTTCAGGAGAATTACCCAATAATAATTTTTCTTTTTTCAAAATAACTTCGTTATATGTTTCCTTTTTAATATAATTCCTTTTAAGACACCAGCTTTTGTTTAAAATCACACTTAATATCGAATTTTCTACTTAAAAATGCCAACCAAAAAAGTCATAAGGTAAGCCATTTCAAGTGATAGCTATCAGTGTCTAAAATATGCCAACACCCCTAGAGAAATCCCTTTAAGGGTGTAAATATTACGGAGTACATTTTTAAGCGATATATTTCGATGTAAGTTGTGATTTAGAAACAAATGTGTCTTAAAGAGTAGTTGCGATATATTTCGATGTAAGTTGTGATTTCGATGTGAAACAATTGAGATTAACACTAGAGTTGTATATGTTATACATATCATATTTGATGATATATATTTTTTTTATTAATCTTTTAGTGTTGTTTTTATTAATTTTTCGAGTCAATAATTTCGAATTTTGTGAGATAAATTCTTTCGTATATAAATTGTTGATAAAAGCCAATTAACTCAATGGTAGAGTATGCTTATGCATCGTTGTGGGTTCGAATCCCACATTGGCTATGAAAATAAAAATATAAAATTGTTTAGTGTGTAACCTTTTATTTTAAGTTCATATCCATTTATTTTTGTTTAGTAATCTTCAGTTTATGATACTCTACTTCAAGTATATAAATTGTTATTTCCTGTTCATTTAATAACCTTGTATTTTAAACTAATAACATTGTATTTTAAACTAATAACATTGTATTTATTTTAAAATCACATATTTGTAGTTTTGTTAAACAACCTAACGTTTATATACCTAACCTATTAGATCCATAACCCTTTAATTTAATTGGATAACCTTAGTTTTAAATTATAGGTAAAACTTTAACTTTGTTGTTGACCAAATTATAATCATGGTAACATACATATTTGACTTCTAAACCTTACTTTTAAATTGTAAAACACATGAGTTAATCATACAACAATTATAATTTTTATATTTAGACCCTTATGTTATATATAAACATCACACATTTTCCACATTAACTAAATAAGAGTTATTACATTATAATATTAAAAATTTAAGAATATTATTCTTAATATTAATTTTAATGTAAAAAGAGAAGTCATAAAATTATAATTATTTGTAACAAATAAGTGAAAGGTGGAAGAGGTAGGTAATTTCTTTTTTTTCTACAAATGCTGCTTTACCATATTTTTTTTTTTATAACTATTTTGGGTCTTTTTTTTATTGGGCTCGTTTCACCATAAGTTATGGTAAGATGGTGTCATACGAGAGTAGTGGAAAAAGGAAAAAAAACATGAAAAAGTATAGTAGGAGTAAGAAATAAGAAGATAAGTGAAAACACAGGTAACTAACATGTCGAGTTAAAAAAAGAGCAGTCTTGTTTTAGAGGAGGCACAAAAACACTAGTGACTGACTCACTTCTTCTTCTGCTTTTTCTCTTTGCAATCACACTTGTACTTCCTTCTCACTCTTTCTCCTCACTTTCTCATTCTTCATTCTTCCAAGGTACTCTTTTTCTCTCCTTCATTTTTTTCATGGGATTTTTTAATTTTTTTTTCTATTGTATTTAATTTTGATAATTTTCTGTGTTTTGCTGATTAATCTGGACTAAAGTTGTCTTCTTTTTGTTGTGGGCATGTAATTTTTGTTTTGTTTTTGTATCTTGTATAAGAATTCACATGTTAGAATTACTTGTTCTGTTGATTGTTTTGATGAATTTGAGAGATGATTTTTGGGATATTAATGGAGACATATGTCAAAAGGCTTTGTGGGGTTTCTATGTTTCATAGGTAGTGTTTAAATTTTGTCAAAAATTTCACTTTTTGTGTCATTAAAGTTAACAAGGAAGAGATGAAGTAAATAATTATCACTTAGATTAATAATAATCTTAGATTATTCTTGAGTAAATTTGAGGATTTTGGTGTTTTGGATCTTATTAATATTGCAATGATCATCATTTGTTCATTCATTAGCGCGGGTCGTGTGGTGGAAGACCGCCTTACCGTCTCCAATTGTATGACCAACGATAAATAAAGCGTATTATTAATGTGGTTAGTTAGATAGTAACTGAAAATGGTCATCCGCAGTTCATGGTCGAGAACTTGGGTATGAATTGAATAAGAAAAAGGTCTTTTTGTTGTATAAGTTGGAATCAACTTGTTCTTTTTGGGTCAAGGATTTGGGTATGAATTTTCGACGACTATTAGGTTTGTTTCAATTGGTTTATTATGGATTTGAGTGGTGAATTTGACGGGTTTATGGCAGTATGTCGCCTGATTATCGCAATAGAGTTTTATGCTTTGTGACAATGTCGAACCAGAATATTTCACTAGGTAATAAGATTCACATGCCATAAATTTGCCGTGGTTTTGGCTTGTATGATAACTCTTGAACCAGGAAATTAGGTAATCTAAAGTTGATTATTCGATCTACAAAGTATGTTTGGCGATGATCGATTATAAGCAGCTTCTCATTGCTGTGAACATTTGTAGATTCCGTACTTGGTAACATTACGCGATAATATTGGTTACACATTGGTGATAATTTGCAATATTGATGTTTTAGCCGACAAATTAGCATATATTCTATGAGGTGATACAAAACAAGTGTAATAACTTTAGGACACCCTAGAATGGTACAAACAATGAGCGCATTTTTATACCACGACAGCTTTGTGAATGTGGACTTCGTATTGCACATGTAATACGTAGTATAGATTGTCCTTTGTGATATTTCTTTGTAAAAGTTCGTTAAAGTTCATTGTAAAGTGGCAGTAGAGATGCACTAGATATAAAGATAAAGAAATGGAAGGAACTAATTTCCTTTTGTATTCGGTTTAAATACTTAGAAGGGAACTTGAAAGAAAGGAAATGCTTCTTGAGAAAATTGTCGGTATCCTTTCCTTCTATTCAGATGATTTTGGAGAATAAGAAAGCTACTGACATCACTTTTTTTTTTTCTCTCAATTTCTTTTCATTTTTGTCCACTACCACATACGTCGTACTCCGTATTACTTAAGCAATGAGCGGAACACTTGTACTGCTTGTGGATAGATCCAAACAACGAAACAATAATACACTGCTTCATATCTTTTCCTATAGTGTTAATTTTTTTTTTTTTTTTTTTTTTTTTAATTTCTTAGCATCATGAGTAGTTTCTAGGTAAGGTTGTTATATTCCCGACATTTCATTGCTTTACATTTGGTAATGTTAATATATCGGGTCTGTTTACCTGGTTGCTAAATTCGACTGTCGAGATAGAAATGTAAAATTCGTATTCGTCCGTGGACTGTCATAGCGTCATTAGTATTTTTAAGTTCAGTGCTGCATCTTGTCAGATCGATATCGATACTTCATATCAACTTGAATTACGAAGTTTGGTTCTTACAGAATTTGTTGAGACAACCAATTCCGGCGATTGTTCAGCGTAGTTGATGGGGGCAGCAGAAGAGCAGACGCCAGCGAAGCCTGCCAAGTCATCAAGCTCGGCACAGGTTCACGTCTTTCTCTTTGGTCTGTCATTTGAATCTGGTGCTTCTTTCTCTTCATTTCTGTTTATAGTTTGACGCTTTTGGTTGCCTTTTCTAGGAGACACCAACAACGATGCCACCATATGCTGCTGAGTGGTCGAGATCCATGCAGGTAAACCAACTGTCTTTCATCTAAATTGTAACACGAAAAGCTGATCTTATGTTATTACGACATTTGAAAGCCATGGGCTGTAGCGATGTGTGATTCGATTTTTTAAACCGTTTGGATGAAGGATTTATACTTACCTGATTGTGAAAGACGAGCGCATTCAGTGTTTCCTACCCTACTGATAAGCAATGTGCGAAATGTTATATGTGATTCGGTTTTAAAAAAAAAAAATTGGCACAACATTTGTTGGGAAAAAGAGGTTATTCTCGAGGGGAAAAAAATGTTTTTCTTAGTTACCTCGTAAAAGTAAAACCATTTTCTAGAAGTGCTTTCACATGCCAAGCACATTTATAAACTTCATACACCATGAGAAATATGTTGTTCTGTCATCAGTCATCACTAAACTTGTATAATGCGTTTAGCCATTTACACTGACACCGGTATGTCCAAATCAGCGAATTATTAATTCCTCCTGTATAATTTTTGTAGCGCAGTTTTTAGCACATTTGTCGATTGTAATTGAGAATGATGTTTTATCGTCTACATTGTAAACTGCTGATGTACATTTTTTTTCCCCCTAAATACAGGCTTATTATAATGCCGCTGCAGCAGCACCATTTTACGCCTCAACCGTTCAATCTCCAGCACCGCATCCCTATATGTGGTCAGGGCAAGTAAGTGGTTTGAGCTTGCCGTAGTTCTATTTTAATTTTCTAAGACCAATGTTTATTTGACTGTTGTGTATTGTCGTTTTCTTTCACCCAGCACCCTATGATGCCACCTTACGGAACTCCAATCCATTACCCAGCTATGTATCCTCCTGGGGGTGTTTACGGTCATCCTAACATTGGCACGGTAACCACGATTACTTCTTTTAAAATCTGCATGAAAAATGATAGCGAGTGACCGTGCAATCTCAAATACATGGCTTAATGACTCGTCAAATTTGTCGTAGATTGCAAACACGTCAGGTGCTGCTCAAGCAGATGGAAAAAGCTTGGACGTGAAAGATCAGAGTTCTGGTAAGAAATCGAGGGGAAATTCTGGTGTTGGAAATGAGAAGACGACCGAAAATGGGAAGGCAACTTCAGGTTCTGGAAACGATGGTGCTTCGCAAAGGTGGGTGATTATATATATGTTTACTGTTCTGTCTACTTTTATAGGCCATATTTCTTTTTAACAAACATCAGGTCTCTCAAGAGACCGTAGTCTGTTACTTCTGTTGTTTGATGTTCTGATCCGTTTTCCAAACAGCGGTGAAAGTGGAAGCGAGGATTCATCCAATTCAAGCGATGACAACCACAACCAATCGGTATGTAAATTTTGCCTCACATTATCTCTTCTTCTCATCTTTTTTATCGTGAAACTTTTAGACGACTTTGGACAACTTCAAAAAACTTTAGACTATTTAGTATACGCTGTACGGAGTACTTCACAAAATACAGAAAATCTCTACAACTTTAGAAATTATGAACTTTGGATCTTCGGACAATTTACGACAACTTAGGTGGATACTTCTAATTGCTGATTTTTACGGTTTTTCTTAAGTTAGAGATGCAAATTATAATAACGGCACATATCTATCACGCTGTTGTGCAAGTTTAATTACTCCGTACATCTTTTAGAATTTTAGAGTAGATAGCTTTTGGTATTAATATCTCTAATTTTTCTCGGAGCAGTCTGCAAGCAAAAAAGGAAGCTTTGACCTGATGCTTGAAGATGGTATGACACTCTTCGTAAAGTGCCGACTCTATTTACCGTGCAACTTCCCCATTAATCACATTATTGTAATATATATGATACTCCGTACAATTCTGCAGGAGCCAATGCACATAATAATGTATCGAATGTTGGTACGGTGCCAGGGAACCCTGTTCCTTCACCTGCGACTAATCTCAATATTGGCATGGATTTATGGAACGACAATACTCTGGTGCGCTTAACTTGAGACCAAGTAATCTGAGTCTCATCTGCCGTGGTTCCGTCAATTGTCATGGGCGAAAGCTCTTACGTATGTACTTCCTTCGAAATCACTTAAAACTACTCATTTTCTCGTGTTCAAGTGATGTGACAAAGTTCTGAGGTAACTTGACGAAATATACCTTTTTTCTTTTGACAGATGAACGCGAATCAAGAAGCAAAGAGGAAGCAATCTAACCGAGAATCACCAGCGGTCAAGGTCAAGGCAAGGTGTATAAATCGTGTTTGTGCATCCCGTTTCTTTGCGGTAGGTCGATTTCTGATCTAGTAATGACACAGATCTGTGCATGTAGGCGGAGTGTGAAGAGCTGCAACGAAAGGTCGAGTGCCTGAACAGTGAAAACAGTGCCCTCAAAGACGAGCTCAGGAACTTGGCCGATGAATGCATGAAGCTGACTGCTGAAAACGAAACCATACAGGTCTATCATCCTTCATTACTCCTGATAACAATCGTTTTATGTTATTTTCATAAATCCGTTTCCTTAAAAACCAATTTTGGCTGATCTCGAGAACTAACAACATGTAATTGCTTACTTGCTGTGAAAACAGGCGGAACTAAAGCGCGTGGGAAAGAATGATGGCTGAGAAAAGAGCAAATATAATTACATATCTGGTTCGACATCTATTTTTGACAGAGAAGCATGCATAGGAAAAATGATGAGAATCGACTTCACGCAGTTCATACCATACTACTCTTTCGCTCCCTGTTTTTTTCTGTAGGTTGCCATTATAATTGCGATGATTTTTAGTTCGGCCGAAGAGGCTGACATCACAACATCTACTGAGTAACAAATAGATACAGAGGTGTGTAAAGAAAAAGTCATTTATGAGATTAAAATAAGTATGTAATTTAGCTGTGTTTTCTTTATGTGATTGACAAAATGACACATTCACTTATTTCTTCTGCCACAAATTTTTAACGAAGTGCAAGCTGTCGATTTCGTTACATCAGGTATAACAGATAAACCAGTTTTTGGGCTATAATAATCTCGACACCAACAGAACATCGACTGTTTTCAAATCGTCATTATGACTACCATTAGCGGGTAAACAATTAATCACTCAGACAATCCAATTATATGACCGTTTCATTTGAGCTGTTTCGACATTATATAGCGTCACAGCTTGAACTAATCTATAATAGGCTAATGCTAAATTAAAAAAACTGCATTGATGTAGGCGCTTACTGCAAGTCCGAAACTAATAAGTCGTGTTCCTCGACCAAGCGAAATTTAAATGTAAATCCAGTTCTACCGAGCAACACTACCAACAATATCACAAGAAAATTCACACGATAACTACAGATTATTAAGATCGATGCAATCCCATCCATCGATCCCAGACCCGTTCCGTGAGTTTCAAGTTGTCAGTTCCTGTTTAGGAATTACTCCATTCAGGTATTCCATCTTCACCTAAAAACATCATAACAAAAAATGTCACCTAAGAGGAAACGTTTCACACGTAGGAAACATTGCGAGAGTTTGAACGATGGACATGATTCATGCGTCAGATGACACACGTACAAAACCTTACTCTTGGACGTGCTCAAGCTGGTACTTAAGCTTATTCTGAAACTTGTGTCATATAAACACCAACAAATTACGTCGATCTAAAGCATGATTTACGTAGACATCGTGCTCCAATAAAGCACTCTGGGCAATGTAGCACAAATTCATTATTGAAATGTCGAGATAGTACTCACATCGGCCGAGAAGGATTTCCATTTGCGAGATGCTGCCTTCCTTGCCTGATTAAAGTTTGTACAATTTTTAAGGAATCACTCAAACAAAACTTTTAATAATGTTTTAACAAAATTTAGGTTCGATAACTAACCCTTGCATATCCCAGCTTAGGTCTCTCGCTTCTGATTTGCTCCCTTCAGAATTAGAGAGAAAAGAATTGTATATTTTGGTTAGTATTATGAATCTAGGAAAATTTTACTAGAATAACATACATTATAATCAAAACGTCTTCATTCTCAGTCACGCCTAACAACATTATTAATCAAGGATGACAAGTGAATAAAAAAGTACGTACTACTTTCAAAATTATGTACACGAGTAAATAATGACCGAAACAGAAAAAAATAATATAAAATGGTACTCCGTACTGCTTTTATCATTGTCCTAGATTAGTAAAAGGAAGGACGGAAATACATACACTAGAAGGTAGAATCCCTTTGAAGTAAATTTGCTGGATTGTGCCCTAACAAACAAATTAAACAAACAAATGTAAAGATAACTAAGAAGACGAGAAACATACGTTGATGTTTTTGTGATAAACAAAGTGAAACGGAGTTATAAGACTTACTCGTCAGCAAAACCAGTATTGTGGCTTATAACCTCTAACTTGACATCTTTACCATTTGATAAAGACGTTATGTTCGAGACTTGACTTTTGTCGTCGTCTTCTTCTACTTCATAAGAAGAATTAACTTAGAATGATTAATTAAATGAACATTAATATTTTCTCCTTTTCAATGAGATAGCCCCGTGGACTCACTTTTTGTGAGGAGAAACACAATACGGAGCAAGTATTAGTGTATTACGTGACTAACAATTGTTTTAAAATACGTAAGTAGTCTCACAGAAAACCTACTCATCCTGAAAATTGATATATGATAGAGTGCTACCTCGTCTTTCGGAGCCCTTAACCAAGCGAAGGTGCTCAATTTCGATATCATCTAAAGTGTGTGATTTGATACGAACTCTAGCATTGTAAGTTGCGGTTATTCGATTGACACCTTTGGCTTCAAAGGTTACACCGTATGTTCCCGAAAGTCGACCACCTCCACGAAAAGCCCTTAGCAATTGTATCGGATATGCACTACTGTAATGCGCCTGTAATTATTATTATTTTTTTAAACCTTCACGACATTATTTATATTCAAGAAATAAAGGGTAGACAATAAATATTAGAGGGAGTACTACATGAGTACCGTACCATTTCATTTGCACGTAAAGAGGCGACACGACAAGCGAGCTTTTCAGCATGGTTCCATGTCCTGTCGTTTTTACGAATGAATTGTCGAAGCTGTCCGCAACCACATCCACATGTGAGTGAGCGGGCAGTACTCTTGGTCCTCGCCATCAATTACTGAAAAACCCTAATTAAAAAAAAAAAAATAGAAATTGTTGCTATTATATCGTATTATAGACGTGATTGAATGAAAGAACAAAGAAAGAAAAGGGAGATAATAGTGAAACCCTAACCGTTAGTTTAGATGAAAGAACTAGTGATGGAATGAAGGATGAAGTTTTAGGGTAGTGGTTGCGTTTTATTAGGGTTAGTCATACTCATCTATTTGTGTTTATTAATAGTTTTTTTTATAAGATGGGAAATCAGAAATTGTATTATTATTTTTATTTTTCTGAATAATAATCTATTAAAATCTTTTTTTTTTTATTTTTATTTTTCTATATGGTGACGCTGAAAATTTTCAAATCGCACGTAATAATCTTCTAAATAAGAAAACGTTTTTGGTAACTCTGTTTTTAATTAATTACAATTAGCGTGACCATTAACTTATTTCCGTCAAATTTTGACGTTAAGTGTCCAACATGACTTGTGACTTGGCATTATTTGGCTGATTATCTTCAGAAAATATATATATATATAAAAAAAACTCTTAATTCATCAAATAACTCAAACTCTCCCACTTCCTTCATTTCTCTAATTCTCCCACCATTACTAAATTAGGATTTTTGGCTCCAAAAATCATCCCTAGCTCATCATCAACCGCAAAAAAAATCAAAGATTTCATCTTCAATTGTAAGGGTAAATTACGTTTATTGATGATGTTTTTGTGTTTTTATTGTGGTTTACTTTAGCGAATTTACAATTCCTGAAGTTCGTATGTTAAATATTTGCTAGTTACAATTAATTGTTTTTTTTTTTTTTTTTTTTTTTTTTTTTTTTTAAAATTTTGTAAAAGTTGAATCTTGAATGCTGTAATATGGAGAATATTGTCTTGAAACTATATTATAAGGGTCATTGGTAAAAATCACATGATTATTAGTTAATCAACTAACAAACACATTGCAATCTTCATATTTAAGATACGCTTTTATGGGGTTGCTAGCTTGCAAACTCCGAGATTTTGATAACCGCGTTCTTTCGACATCTACTGCACGATAGGTTCACAAACTTCAACCCTTGGATTTGCTCATTTTCCTAATTTGAGGAAGACATTAATTTTGGGATTTAGAAAGACACAAAAATAAGGTAAGGAAGATGGAGAAAAGTGAAGAAGAAGAAGAACAACAAAAAAAGAAAAACAAAGGTGATGAAGAAAAGAAAAAAGGACGAACTACATCAAATGAAAAATAAGGGTCTTAAATAAAGGGGATTTGAAGGGAAAAATTGGGAATTTTGGAGGAAATGGTGAGTAAAAACAAGGTCAGCCAAATAATGCCAAGTCACAAGTCACTTTGAACACTTGACGTCAAAAGTTGACAGAAATTAAGTTAAGGGTCACACTAATTGTAATTAATTAATAAGTATAGAGTTATCAAATTAAAAATAATTACATAAACTAAAGATTTATTACTATATTAAGTAAAGGGACATCAAGTGGAACATAAAATGGGACAGACGATACGCTCTCCACTTTTTGGCACAGGAAGTGGGACAGGGTTTACTAAGAAAATATGGGACATTTTAGAAAACCGTTTTTCAAAAGTGTTCATTTGAGGCACATGATAAGTGGAGGTGACAATCAATGACACGACACTTAAACATACGATACTTAACCCGACACGAAGTTAGCGGGTTAGAGTTGAGACAATATTTGATTTCAAAATTTCGGTTTAAGGATAGTAAATATAAGTGTCTCAGGTGAAATATTTTCATGAGTAATATGGGTCGAAAATAATTTGCCAAAAGATAAATGGGTTAAACAAGTCCGATTGGGCTATTGATTTTTTTTTTTTTTTTTTTTTCCATTTCATTCACATCCCTTAAATACTCTCAAAATAGAAAGGGAACACTTATTTTCGGATGTAGGGAGTGACTAACATCTACCTTATATTGTTAATGAAATATTTATGTTAATGTTTCTTTAATTAACTTCTTAGCAATTTAGACCTTGCAAATAGATAGGTCGTGTTAGGTACGTGTCAGTGTCAATGTTAAAAGGGTTGGGTTTGAGTTAGGAGGATAATGACCCATTTAACATTGACACAGACACGAACAATATCGATTTTTATATGATAAATCAAATACCATGATATATGTCAGGAAGTAACTCAATCAAAAGGTTAAGCTGATGGTTGGAGGTCCAATATCGATTTTATACACCCTAACACGCCTTTCACACAAATGCCCTTTGGGCTTGAAGTGTAGACGCATAACTACAAGTCTGCGCGCCATACCTAATACGAAATAATCCACTTTGAAAGAGAGAGGTGATGAGATTCAAACCTATAAAGGCCTTTTGGCACAAGACTCTGATAAGCTGACGCTTGATGGTTAGAGGTACAATATCGATTTTATACACTATAACAATAGATGCACAAATTAGACAAGTAAAATTCAAGGAGTAAATGATATCCACATTGAAAGTATTGCTGAAAAAAAATTATAAAAATAAAGACTATCTTTTATTACACCTTTTTAGTTTCAATTTTCATTCATGATTAACATATTATAAATTCAAAATTTCTTTTACTTATTAAATTAAAAATAACTTTATAGAATATAGAGTTAATTGAATATAACCCCCTTTTATAACATTTTTTTTTCAAAATAACCCCTTACATGTTATTTTTATAACATAATCTCTTTTAAGACATTTTTGTTTCTAAATCACCCTCAACATCGAAATGTGCTACTTAAAAATGAAATATTTACACCCTTAAATAAGATTTTCTCAAAAGGTGTCGACATATTTTAAACATTGATGGTTCTAACTTAAAAGGGGCATGGGCATACCCTGTAATGTATTTAGTTGCAATTTTTAAGTAAGAAAATTCGACATTGGGGTGATTTTGGAACAAAAGTGTCTTACAAGGGGTTTATGTTATAAAAATAACATATAAGGGGGTTATATTTAATTTAGCCACCCCCGACGGGGGCTGCGGTGGCCAAGTGGGGAAATTGGTTCCAGGTGGGATTTGAGCCTGGACCTCACACAATTTGTTGCACCTTCCAGGTTAACCCAAATTCCACCTGGACAACCACCACTTGGTTAAAACTTCATTGATGTTTGTCATTAACTGCATTAACTTCCCTTTTCATAATCATTCAACATCCAATCCAATAATCATATCATGAACGTTTCTGATTAAGTAATTATTTAAAATTTACACAGGTCATTCTATAATCAAATCTTCCAAAAGAGGTAAGCTTTATGAATCTTTATTGAACTTAAAGAGGTGCCAGGGAACCCCGTTCCTTCACCTACGACTAATCTCAATATTGGCATGGATTTATGGAACGACAATACTCCTGGTGCAGTTAACTTGAGACCAAGTACTGGAGTCTCATCTGCCGTTATTGTTCCATCAATTGTCATGGGCGAAATCTGTTACGTATGTACTTCCTTCGAAATCACTTAAAACTACTCATTTTCTCTTGTTCAAGTGATGTGACAAAGTTCTAAGGTAACCTGACGAAATATGTCTTTTTTCTTTTGACAGGATGAACGCGAACTGAAGAAGCAAAAGAGGAAGCAATCTAACCGAGAATCAGCCAGGCGGTCAAGGCTGCGCAAGCAGGTATAAATCGTGTTTGTGCATCCCGTTTCACGCGGTAGGTCGGGCTTTCTTACGCCTAGTAATGACACCGATCGTGCATATAGGCGAGTGTGAAGAGTCAGAACGAAGGTCGAGTGCTGAGCAGTGTTGGAAAACAGTGCCCTCAAAGACGAGCTAAGAAACTTGGCCGATGAATGCATGGTCGATCAATAAAAGGAAACCATACAGGTCTATCATCCTTCATTACTCCTGATGTTTTATGTTATTTTCATCCCCGACATACTGTCATAAATCCGTTTCCTTAAAAACCAATTTTGGCTGATCTCGAGAACTAACATGTAATTGCTTACTTGCTATGGAAACAGGTGGAACTAAAGCGCGTGGGAAAGAATGATGGCTGAGAAAAGAGCAAATATAATTACATATTTGGTTGAACATTTATTTTTGACAGAGAAGCATGCATAGGAAAAATGATGAGAATCGACTTCACGCAGTTCATACCATACTAGACTCTTTCGCTCCCTGTTTTTTTTTTCTGTAGGTTGCCATTATAATTGCGATGATTTTTAGTTCGGCCGAAGAGGCTGATCTGACATCACAACATCTACTGAGTAACAAATAGATACAGAGGTGTGTAAAGAAAAAGTCATTTATGAGATTAAAATGACACATTCACTTATTTCTTCTGCCACAAATTTTTAACGAAGTGCAAGCTGTCGATTTCGTTACATCAGGTATAACAGATAAACCAGTTTTTGGGCTATAATCATCTCGACACCAACAGAACAGCGACTGTTTCAAAATGTCATTATGACTACCATTAGCGGGTAATTAAACAATTAATCACTCAGACAATCCAATTATATGACCGTTTCATTTGAACTGTTTCGACATTATATAGCGTCACAGCTTGAACTATAATCTATAATAGGCTAATGCTAAATTAAAAAAACTGCATTGATGTAGGCGCTTACTGCAAGGTTCGAAACTAATAAGATCGTGTTCATCGACCAAGCGAAATTAAATGTAAATCCAGTTTTACCGAGCAAAACTACCAACAATATCACTAGAAAATTCACACGATAACTACAGATTATTAAGATGCAATCCCGTCCATCGATCCCAGACCCGCTCCGTGAGTTTCAAGTTGTCAGTTCTTGTTTAGGAATTACTCCATTCAGGTATTCCATCTTCACCTGAAACCATCATAACAAAAAATGTCACCTAAGAGGAAACGTTTCACACGTAGTAAACATTGCGAGAGTTTGAACGATGGACACGATTCATGCGTCAGATGACACACAAGATTCCGCATGACTGTGTTTCCGTCTATACATTGCAAGAAATTCCGAAAGCTTTCCACTTGGATAAATAGGTCAATTTTTTCTATGTTGTGAATGAAGTTAGAGGCACAAAAAAAATATAATAATGCACTTAGTATATTTTTTTTTTATTAATTCTAATGTATTATGAATATGCCAAAAGGTGGTGTTTGACAAAAAATATTAGGGTCTTAACCAAATTAGGTTAGTGTGGATGTCCAATAAATAATTAACCAAATTAGGTTAGTGTGGATGTCCAATAAATATTTATTATTTTTTATTAATTCTACCTCTATTTTCTAATAAATAATTTTAAAGTTGTTATGAATAATGTATTAGGTTAGTGTGGATGTCCAATGGGCCTATGACCCATAGTTTTATTGCATACTATTAGGGTTTGACTCAAACCTTAGACTCTCATTTACTATATATATACACCCAATGAAGAATGAATAAAACACACATCTACACCTCTCTCTATTATCTCTATTCTCTCCATTGTCTCTCTTATTATTTCACAACACGTTATCAGCACGAGTCTCTCATTTATTTTTACGGGTTATTTTGGACGTAACAATCTCTCCGTGATTACCCATACGGTATCCCTCCCTTGTCTTTTACTTTGACCTCGTAATTAGTATGTACTGGTATGATAAAATACATATGCAATCATGACGTCTTCTTCCCTTTTTCCTATTTTAATTATTTTTTTTATTCTTTGTTACTGTCTTTGTTTTGTGAACAAAACACGCGTCGTATGTCTCCCCTCTCCATTATATTCCGCCTATACAAATCTACTATATAATAATGAATTAATGGATCTGTGTATCTCTTTGTTCTGCGCTCTTTCTTTTGTTTAACCATGTTTTGTTTATTACATGAATATTATGCCGCGATTGTCATTGATCTGTGTTATGTATCTTGTGTCACAGTATGCATGGAATGAATAATATGTTGTACACTCTAATGTCACTTTTAGAATATCTTGCAGTTTGTTAATTCCATGGAGTTACTACTTGTAATTGTTCTTCACTCTGTATCTTTACGAAGTCCGCGTAATTTATCATTAAAAACACATTATATTTGTTTGTCTTGTATTAATTATAATAGTAGTAATAATAATAATAATCTTGAATCCGTGTACATATACTTGTATTCTCCATATATATTGTCTTGCTGACTTTTTGTTTGCATGTGTAATCTTTATGTAATTTACATCATATTATATACTTCGTATATGCCTAGTTGCTTGTGAAAAGATAATGAATAATATAACCCTGCACATTCAATTTACACGTTATTATGTTTTTACTTTTAAGTTTTATTATAATCACATGTACCTACTATAAAATAATCAACATAATGTACTCCGTATGTTATCTTTTCCTTAGTTACACACTTGCCTATACTACTATAGTACTATATATAAATTTATTTTATGGATAAGAATTTCATGGATTTCATCATTGCTTTTGGATTATATTCTATAAGAGAATTATAGAAAGGTTGTTATTGTAATGAATTTACAAAGGTTATATTGTAGCTACAAGTGAATGAATATTACAGCTGACATGATCTTTGAATTAAAGAGCTAAAAGGTGAAACAATTAGACATAATATATACACATACTAGAAGTACAAAGATTGGTTGCTAAGTGTAACAAGATTCTCTTGCAGATTTCTTCCAGAACCAATGAGAACTAAAAGCTTTCACCATGTCCGTGTTTGTGGTCTCCGGAAGAAAAACTAATAAGATAATAAATATAAGAAAGTCAACCGCCATGTAGGGGTAAAATATAAACCGCCTTAAATTACAAAACGCTACTACGAAAAATGAAGTCGTAATAGTTCTTTGTAATTTATTGAATGTTGCTGCGACCATATCTCTTATCTTACTCGATTCTTAGGGAAACAAGGTCTCTAACTAGACACGCAGGGACGTCAGACATGCATCGGCGGCTACATTATAAATTAATTAAATAAAAAAAAAAGCATTTGATTTGTTTTCTCCAACATTATAAATTAATAATAAAAAGCCACAACACAGAAGCCACAAAAAAAAAAAAAGCCACGAATTGAAAAAGTTTAGTTTAGTAAAAAATAATTCAACTTGTACTATTTAACTGTCATAATGAACTCGAATTAAAGTCTTCATTTATCGAAAGTACTTTTGATTTAAAATTAGATTGTTAAAAAATAAAATTTCCTCGAAATTTTTCAAAATGCCTCGTAATAATTTTGTGTCAGAAAAAAACTAACAATTTATAATTAGAGAAATCATTGCGGATAACTAAGAACTAAACAAACAATGAAGTTTCGAACAACCCATCATTACGCGGGTCAAAAACTAGATATATATTAAATCATTAATATATTTACAACAGATATATATTAAATTATTAATATATTTACCATATGAAGTAAAATGTGTGTTAAATGTGTGTTAGTGGACTTTAGAAAAAATTCAATTTTTGGTTGAAGGACATCTATTAAGTAGAACTATTGTGAAATTATAAATTAGACATGCGTAATATATATAGATACCAAAACATAGGTAAGCTACGACATACCTTAATCAGTGTGACCAGACGCCCCGGCCCGGGACGTCAGACAAGCGTCGTTGGCAAAGTTGACCGCTCCCGGTATAAGCATATGCCATGGATGATGAAAGAAGCTAAATCGCAAGGCGGAGAGCGAGAACACGACAGCCAGATAAGTCTGTCAATTGTAATATATAAATCGTTAGTCCATTATATGTCATGAAATTAAAAATAAAAATAATTGCTAGATAATAAATGGTTTAAATTTATTAACCTCGGAAATTTATTTGCAAAGTACGACAACAACGAGAAGATATCGCCGTCCATAACATTGATTCACAATCAACGACAGAAGCCAAAAGACGATTTGCGTCCCGGAAATCAACGCGGGGATCTTATATTGTGCGTTTGGGGTTAAGTTGATAAACATCAGTAAAATGGTGCCGTAGAACTAGAGGACCCCAACTACCGAGAAGAAAGCAATCAGAGTTGAGGTAAACATCACAAGGAGACTAGGCGACTCAGTGACGACAAAAGCAGAGGTATTGCGCATTCTCTCAACCTTTACCTCCGCTTTTTCCAGGATGTTGTCGACGTCCTCTTTTCTTTGTAAGTCGTCCATAATTCATTTCGCTTCTCTTTCTTTTTCCCTTTCTCTACCATATATATAGGACTTTCACTTAGACGATAGCGATAAAGAGAATGCTGAAAAGGACGATGCCTACCACTCCATATCCGGCCCTCCAGGCCCATGACTGATAGTTAGAAAGTTTGAATACCACCAAAATCGCTAGCTGTCCTCCGAAATTCGTGGCAATATCGTAAATATTTTTCCACCAATCTAGGAACAACTCTCGTTGGATGATTGGAACTATCTTACTGATCCCTCCGATTCTTACGTTAACGATCACAAATCCTACTAGGAATATCGTGGTATTTGGTAGCATATTTGTTCTTCATTCCCACCCTTGTAATTATTGTTTTAGCACCAACTACACCACAAAACTGAACAAAAACTGACAACCCTAACACAGCTATAAAACCTTTATCGATAAACTAGCAAAACAGGCCGGTCATTGTCAGCATCTACTTTCTTCTTAATGAGTCGGGGAGAAACTTTTTGTAAAACCCATGTAATCCTATTAGTTGACCCGGAATAGAGTTAAGTTATTTGACAGTCAAAGCCGAAAGTACATCGACTAGAAAACATGGGTTTATATGATTCATCCTCTTTAGTTGGGTGGTTAGCATTATTAAAGTGACAATTATTTGTCATTACAATAAAATAAATTATGGTCATACACATAAGTATCTTAAGAAAATACGTCATGAGATAAAAAAAAATAAAAAATTGAACAATAACATACAACCAAAGAAAATCACGAAAAATATACACTACAACAAATCAACACTTGGGCCACGAATTATGCCACGAAAATTAGTGAAACATGGCATAATTTGCTTTAGCCACGGCAAAAACTATTTTGATTGGCCACGGGAGAAATTTATGCCACGGGAAAAATATGTCGTGGCAAATAATCACTTGCGCCACGAAAAAAGTTAAAATCGTGGCAAAAACATTCATTTAGCCACGATTATAACTTTTTTCGTGGCACAAGTAACTATTTGCCACGACATCATTTTTTCAGTGGCAAAAAAATTCTGCTTTAATTATATTAAATGATAACTTGTATGTCACATTATAAAGTTAACATAATGCGATAGACGATAATAAGAAAAAAAAAAAAGTGTAAAAGTATAGAATTTTTATTAAATCTATCAATTTTAACTTAATAAATTTCGTTAATATGAACGTAAGATAACAATTAAAACAATTTTCGTATTAACGGTTTAACAACTCGCATGTGCAAAATACTTATATAATATTTTTTGTTATATATTCTCATATTTGTTTAATAATCAGATATTTATAATATGTTAAAAGGTTTACATGTTATAATTTTAATACTAAAAATTAAAGTGTAAATAAATATTTAAGTTAGAGACAAATATTTTTTTGTTTTTGCTAAATGAGTGCATTTTACTCCAAAATGTGTTGTAAGTTTTTTTTTTTTTTTTTTTTTTTTTTGGCCCCTAAAAATAATACAGAGTATTTTCATTATATGAATCAAACAAAAAAAATGATTAAAGTTAGTGCTGAAAATTAATTTAAAAATGAGGTCAATATATATGAGCTGATATTTTCATTATATGAATCAAACCATTTGGGGAGCGAAATGGGTTCTGAAGTCGAGGCTGAGGCGTCGGATTGGGGACGGCAACAACACTGGCATTTGGCATGATGCATGGATCCCCAATTCGGAGTCGGGATTAGTGACCTCTAGTAAACCAGCGGAATTTCCCTGGAGCAAGGTATGTGAGCTGATTTCGGTCGAGGGAAGCAGATGGGATGAGAATAGAGTACGTGCTACTCTATCTACTTCCTTTTGAAGCTGATCAAGTCTTAACTATACGGCTCGGTTTGCGTAACCTAGTTGACGAGTGGTTCTAGGAAGGGGAGAAAAATGGTATGTATAGTGTAAAGTCGACCTACAAAGCGATCACTAGTGCACGAGGTAACGAAACTGAGGCGTCCACTTCGGGTTTGGATGGGTGGATTTGGTCAAGCATATGGAAGGCGCAGGCGCTTCCGAGAGTCCGTCTTTTTTTTCTGGCAGATGTGTAATAAGGCTCTTCCTACGAGAGCTCGGCTCTCTAATCGTACTGGCCTATGCGAGTCTCTGTGCCCCTTTGCGGATCAAGAGATGAGTCTGAGGAACACCTTTTTCGGGATTGCAGTTGGGTAAGGGAGGTGTGGGAGTGGGCAGGATAGGGAGACGAGACAGAGGAGTGGGCTTAGATTGGGTTGGTCTTCAGTTTATAAATACATCACATTCTATGCATAGATTCGTATTCATGCTCATCTAATACTTGTCGAGCATATAAAAAATAAACCATTGTTAGTATGTTCAATTACAATTTTTTCGTATTTAATTTGATGGAGGTAAAAATTACTCGTAAGAATTAATGTCAACATAGAGGATATATTTGTAAATTATACATATAACAGCATAAGATTTAGCGATTCATCTTACGAAATAGAAATATCATCTTTATTTGTTCGTATGTTACTTTCCTATCGATGTTGTAAAATTATAGAATGTAACCAAGAACTTTAATATTGACAAATTTACATTGATATCACGACTAAGCTTCACGTATGCTAAGTTAGGCTTCTCACTTTTGATTTGCTCCATTCAAAAACAGAGTTAAGTACAATGAATCAAGAAAAGCTTGAATTAACTAGAATGGCACGTATATATGACATTCAAAATAACAAACCATCATAAATTATTATAAAAGAACGATTCCATTTATAGTCGTTATTATTTTTGACTGAAAATTAAAATTATACGAAGTATAAAGAAAAGTAGAAAATTAAACAATCATATACAAAAGTATTTGGCGTAACACCGTACAAAAATAAAGATAGCTAAGAAGATGAGAAACATTGACGTATTTTGCATAATCTAAAGTAAAGGGGAGGTATAGTAGAGAACTTACCTACTAGCCGCTAAATTGAAATCGGGCTTAGTCTCAAAATTGACATCATTACCATCAAACACGGGAGGTGAACCGGTACTTGGGCTAACCTCTAACTTGACACTATTACCATCCGACGATATAGAAGTACTGCACGAGACTCGAGTTGTTGTCGTCCTCTTTGTCTTCCTCTCTTTAAACATATTAGCAATGACTTTAGAAAATCATATCATGTCGCCTACACGGGTACACTAGGTTTGACAAAAATAGATAACGAGACGATATATACTTTAATTTTAAATTTAGAAACAAAATAATATAACCTGGTGTAACGAAATAGATAGAGAGATGTGTAAAGAAAACGTCATTGATGAGATAAAAATAAGTTTGTAATTTAGCTTTGTTTTCTTTATGTGATTTGACAAAATGACACATTCACTTATTTCTGCCACAAATTTCTTTCCAAAGAGCAAGCGGTCAATTTAGTTGCATCAGGTACAACAGATCAACCAGTTTTAGGGCTATAATCATCTCGACACCACCAGAACGAACAACGACTGTTTTCAATTCGTCATTATGACTTACCATTAGCGGGTAAACAATTAATCACTCAGACAATCCAATTATATGACCATTTCATTTGAGCTGTTTCGACATTATATAGCGTCACAGCTTGAACTATAATCTATAAAAAAAACTGCATTGATGTAGGCGCTTATATACTGCAAGTCCGAAACTAATAAGTCGTGTTCATCGACCAAGCGAAATTAAATGTAAATCCAGTTCTACCGAGCAACACTACCAACAATATCACAAGAAAATTCACACGATAACTACACATTATTAAGATGCACTCCCGTCCATCGATCCTGCATCTGCTCGTGAGTTTCAAGTTGTCGGGCCTCGCTTAGGAATTACTCCATTCAGGTATTCCATCTTCACCTGAAAACATCATAACAAAAACTGTCATCTAAGAGGAAACGTTTCACACGTAGGAAACATTGCGAGAGCTTGAAGTTGTCCCCAAGTTGTTTGAATGATGGACACGATTCATGCGTCAGATGACACACAAAACCTCACGCTTGGACGTGCTCAGCATTTTAAGATCGTACTTAAGCTTATTTTGAAACTTGTGTCATATAAACACCAACAAATTAACTCGATCTAACACATGATTTACGTAGACATCGTGCTCCAATAAAGCACTCTGGCCAAAGTAGCAGAAATTCAATATTGAAATGTCGAGATAGTACTCACATCAGCCGAGAAGGATTTCCATTTGCGAGATGCTGCCTTCCTTGCCTGACGATTTAAAAGTTTGCACAATTTTTAAGGAATCACTCAAACAAAACCTTTAATAATGTTTAACAAAATTTAGGTTCGATAACTAACCCTTGCATATGCCAGCTTAGGTCTCTCGCTTCTGATTTGCTCCCTTCAAAATTAAAGGGAAAAAAATTGTACTTATGAATCTAGGAAAATTCTAGACATAAATTTTACTAGAATGACATACATTATAATCAAAACGTCTTCTCAGTCACGCTTAACGACATTATTAATCAAGGATGACAAGTGAATAAAAAAGTACGTACTACTTTCAAAATTATGTACACGAGTAAATAACAACTAAAACAGAAAAAAAAAAAAAAAAAAGTACTCCGTACTACTTTTATCATATATTGTCCTAGGTTAGTAAAAGGAAGGACAGAAGTACATACACAAGAAGGTAGAATCCCTTTGAAGTAAATTTGTTGAATTTTGCCCTAACAAACAAGCAAACAAACAAATGTAAAGATAACTAAGAAGACAATAAACGTACGTTGATGTTTTTGTCATAAACTAAAGGTGAAACAGAGTTATAAAAAACTTACTCGTCAGCAAAACCAGTACCCGGGGTAACTTCTAATTTGACGTCTTTACTGTCGTCCTCTCCCTCTTTATAAGCAAAAATAACTTAGAACGATTAAATGAAACTTAATACAGAGTATTACTATAATGTGAGTAACAATTTTATTATAATACGAAAAATGACACGGTCTACCTCGTGTTTCAGAGCCCTTAACCATGCGAAAGTGCTCAATTGTGATATCATCAAAATCAACTGGACGTGCGACATAAACTCTAGCATTGTAAGTTGCGGATATTTGATCGACACCTTTGGCTCGAAAGGTTACACCGTACGTTCTCGATAATCGACCACATCCAGTATAAGCCCTCAGCAGTTCTATCGGATATTTACTACTGTAATGTGCCTGCGATATTTTGGAGTTAAGCCTTTACGACATTATATTCAAGCGACACGAATATTAAATAATTTATCATAGTGATTGCCGTACCATTTTATCTGCACGTAAAGAGGCGACATGACAAGCAAGCTTTTCAGCATAGTTCCATCTTCTTATGTCGTTTTTACGAATGATTTGTCGAAGCTGTCCGCAACCACATCCACATGTGGCTGAGAGGGCAATAATCTTGGTCCTCGGCATCAATTCCTGTTAAATATAAGAGATAGAATAGGCATTATATTATTCTCAGAAATTCTAGGTTACATTTGAAGGAATGAATCACCCTATCTTTATTATACTAAACCACAGTTATCGCTGACATCATCAATGCCACATGTCGCGATTCTGTGCATTTTTTTCCCGCCAAAACTCCATGCTGACATCATTCATCCTATTATATATTTTTAAGTCTAGATACATTACTTACAATTATCATTACTTAATAATCATATTCACATTAATATTATGCATAAAATAATAAAATCATAGCTTTTTACAATATATTTATCCTAAATTTATTATTTGTTATTTTAATATTTTACTTTTCGTTTAATTATGTATTAGAATAGAATACTACTCCGTAAGTACTTAATTGCACTATAACCACTTTTAATTTCGAATATGTGTATCTTTAATATTTATTTTAGCTTTGTTAAAATACTATTTTTCCTAAACTAAATATTTGCTTTTTTAATATTTTTTACTTTTCATTTTTTATAATCTAATAATCTTATAAAAAATATAAGTTTTACCGAAATTTTGTACATAAAGTTGTAGAAAATAAAATTTATGCACTCCATATATTTGTTATTTAGAATCTATGTTTATTCGTTACTAAATGTACACTTGAATATCATATAAATTAACAATTTTATTATCTTTCAATTGATTTATTACTTCTAAATTTATTAATTAAAAACAATAATATCTATTGTTACCGTGCATTGATGTACGGGATCTAAACTAGTATATAGGGTAAGTCACAATTCAATAAACTTAGGAATATTAAATGACACTGACTAACTAGTAACTACCCATCATAAATAGACTCTAGAGTCTAGACTCTTCCACAATTCCTTAAAAAACCCTAATGATTTGTGCGTGATTGAATGAAAGAACAAAGAAAGAAAAGGGAGAGAATAGAGAAGCCCTAACCGTTGGTTTATATGACAGTGAATGGAATGAATGATGAAGTTTTTAGGCTAGTGGTTGCGTTTAAATAGGGTTACTCATGTATTTATTTTTTTATTTTTTTTTATTTTTTTTGGGAATAACAATATTTTTTTTTTTTTTTTTTATTTTTTTTTTTTCAAGAATTCAAGGGTAACATTAAATTGGTTTTTCCATCTATATCCTTGTGATTTTTACTTTTTTCAGCTGTAGTCCTACGTTTTGCGTATTTTCAGTTGTACCCTTAAACTTATAAAGTTGATCACAATCATAACTAAACTTGAGTAAATAGTTAAATTTAGCCGTTAGTTTTGTTTTATACGGAGTATTATTTTTCACCCTCTTTTATTCAATTTTTCCCCTCAATGTTTTTGCTGTAAACATTTATTTTTTATAATGGAGGGTGAAGTAGGATATTTAAGGCGAAAAGGTGATGGGAAAAGCTAAAAAATAAGGGTGAGTTTATATGAAACATAATTAACGGCTAAATTCGATATTCTAGTTTGGTTATAGTTGGGACTAAGTTTATAAGTTTAAGGGTACAACTGGTAATACATCAAACGTAGGGGTATAACTGAAAAAAGTGAAAAGTACGAGGTTATAAATGAGAATCTTTTTTTTATTAAATGGAGAAAGTCTACAAAGTGTAAAATGGGAATTTTAAAAAAAATTAAAATTTCAATTTCTAAAAAAATTTGTAGCTTCTTAATTTGGCACCGGAAGTAGGACAACTTTTACTTAGAAAAGATGGGACATTTTCAAAAATGGTTTTCAAAAGTGTTCCTTTACGACACATGATAAGTAGAGGTGACAATAAGTGATTTGACACGACACAAACCCGTCACGAAATTAGCGTGTTAGGGTTAAGACAATGTGCTCATTTAAATAAATGGGTCGACACAAACACAATATGAATAATTAAGTGGCTCGGGTTAGGGTTGAAATATTCCGACATGAAATTGACATGAGTAACCCGATAGTTATCTATGAATGTCATAATATGAATAATTGGGTAAGTAAACTATCTAAAATATAAAAGTACAATATTTAATTTTAAAGTTTCATAAATATAAGTTTTCAGGTAAAAGATTTTCATAGGTTATATGAGTTATGTGGGTCAAAAACAATTTGCCAAAAGATAAATGAATTAAATAAGTCTGGTTGGGCTTACCACAGTAGAAACAGTTAATAACTATAAAGTTCATTTATCTTTTGACAAAATTTCACTAAATAACTTTATAACTACAAAGTTCAATTCAATACAAAGTTTCACTAAATAACTTACCACAGTAGAAACAGTTATAACTACAAAGTTATAACCACAGTTGTAGACATAAAAAATGTCTTTGGTAAATAAATTCCAAGTCAAAGTCAAACCCGACCCGTTTAACAAGATAAGTGGGCACCATTTTATAATGGACATTCATCATGCAACCAAAATAAAAAAGAAGGCTAACAAAGCCCAACTTAGCCTACATTTTCTATAAATCTTAATCATACGTTTTCTCTTCCACTATCATACTTCAATAAAGGTGATTTTTCTATCTATTTATAAGATATTTTTATTACTCGCAAAAAAATCAAACTGTAAACAATTCACTGGAACTGAAAGAGTACACAAAGTCTTGACTTTTAAGTGAAATGATCATACTCCATCTGTTTCAGTTATTCGTTTACACTTCTAAACAATTCATTAGAATATAGGGAGTATAATATTTTATTATTAATTAATTCATTTTACAAAGGAAGATAGAAAAAACTTTTTTAATTTCTTTCCCTTATCCTATGCCCACTACTCCGTACAATTTGTGTTTAACAAGAGTATGTTTCATGAAATACCTCTTTTATTTTGTGTCAAATGAGCAAAAATTTATTTATTTATTTTATTTAATAAGGGCATATGGCACGCTAATTTACCATCATTTTTAATCATTACGAAGTTAATTAAGTCATTACACCATTTTAGGGTAACAATCACCATTACGAATTCTCGCCTTTACAATTACCATCAGGATAATCGCCAAAATAATCCAACGACGTGACCGTCTCATTCGATACGACATATAATCAATGACACAATTGGATACGAAATATCATATCGACAGTAAATAGTAGTCCGTATAATATCATTGTTCAAATTCAAATTATGTCTTAAACATATGAAACTATATATGAAAGTAATTGAAGGATACGCATTGATATAGAGTGTTGCAACTAAATTTGTCGTCTTCAATTTTAAATAATTTCATGAGCTTCAATTCATGTTGTTGGTTCCTGTTTAAAAACTTCGTCCTTCAATTTCACCTTCTAAAAACATCATGATAAAAAAAGTCACAATTAGAACATTGTATGCATGTACATTGCCTTTAAGTTGTCAATATTTATTTTATTTTTTTAACATGTACATGACTCACGCGTCATACGCGTCTAATACAATTTGTGTCTATGCTCGTCGTATTCATGCTCATCTAATACTTGTCGAGCATATAAAAATAAAACCATTGCTAATATGTTCAATTTCAATCTTTTCGTATTTTATTTGATTTGATGGAGGTAAAAATTTGGCATTAATGTCAACATAGAGGATCAATTTAGTACATTATATATGTAACAACGTAAGATTAGCGACACATCTTACAAAATAGATAGAAAAATCACCTTTATTTGTACGTATGTTACTTTCTTATTGAAGTTGGAAAAATAAAAATACGACATAAACAAAGAACTTTAATATTGACAAATTGGGGTTGATATCACTAACCTTTACGTATGGTAAGTTAGGTTTCTCAATTTTGATTTGTCCCCTTCAAAAACAAAATGAAAAAAATTTTCAATTAATGATTTAATACTATAAAATTAATCAAGAAAAATTCTCTGCTCAAATTAACTAGAATGACTTGTACATATATATCACATTCAAAATAACAAACCATCTTAACTTATTGAAATAAGAACGATTCCATTTATTGTCGTTATCTTCAACTAAAAAGTTACTTGTAATTTATATAAAGAAAACAATTATATACAGTAAAACGGTCTATACCGTACAAAAATAAAGATAACTAATTAAGAAGACGAGAAACAATCATATAGAACTTACCCACTAGCTAAAATGATATCGGGCTTAAACTCAAACTTGACATCAATACCACCCGACACGGAAGCTGAACCGGTACTTGGGCTAACCTCTAACGTGACAGTGTTGACACCATTACCATCCAACGACGACATAGAAGTACTGCTCGAGACTTGAGTTGTAGTCGTCTTCTTCCTCTTCCTCTCTTTAAACATATTAGCAATGACAAGAAAATCATATCATGTCGCCTACACGGGTACACTAGGTTTGACAAAAATAGATAACGAGACGATATATACTTTAATTTTAAATTTAGAAACAAAATAATATAACCTGGCGTTTCAGAGCCATCAACCATACAAAAGTAATTGATTGTGATATGTTCGGAATTAGCTGGATCCATTTCAACGTGAAATCGAGCATTGTAAGTAGCAGTTATACGACTAACTCCTTTGGCTCGAAAGGTAACATCGTACCTTCGACCATCACAAAAAGCCCTAAGCAATCGTATCGGATATTTCAGGCTATAATCCTGCAATATTTTGGAGTCAAACCTTCACGTAGAATATGTCGTAAGTCTACGAAGAAATAGGATCTATGGTTATAGCATTAAATCCAAGCGACACGAAAAAGAAGGAAACGAATAAAAAGTAAGTAATTGATGATACCATTTGATCAGCGCGTAAATAGGCGACACGATACGCAAGATGTTTAGCGATCATCCATTTCGATTTTTCATTTTGACGAATGATTCTTCGACGCTGACGGCAGCCACATCCACAGGTAGACCGGCGGGCAGATTGCTTTGTCCTCGCCATTGATTCCACAAACCCTAAAAATAAAAGTAAATTGTTGTTGTGTGTGTTTATCACGAATTAAAAAAATACGTGAGTATCACAGAGGACATTAAATAATGATGAAGAAAATAAATAAAGTAAGGAAACCTCAAACCCTAACTGTTAGTTTAGGATTCTTGTGATGGAAGAAGGATGAATTTAGAAGGTGAATTTTTAGAATTAATAAGAAGATCATACCAGATCCCTTATTACGGAGTATATATATAATACTTCCTCCATTCCATTTGATTCTATACATATTCCTTTTTCGGAAATTCCAATCAATTCTATACATTTCTATTTTAGTCTCTACTTTATTAAAATAAAAGACCAATATACCCTTCACTAATACCCACTCAACCCACTTGCAAACAATAAAGTAGGGGTATTTAAGTAATTCCATTATCTACCCCACTTGATTTTCTTTTACCTTAATTACCGTGTTTTGGTCAAACGTATAGAATCAAACGGAATGGAGGAAGTAAGACGTAATGTTTAAGAAAATTTTTTTTTTTTCCTCTTTAATTTCCTTTTTTTTTTTTTTTTTTTTTTTTTTTTTTTTTTTTTACTCCAAAACAAATTTAACTCTATCCTATAGGCTAGACCCCCAATAAGGTTTTATTGTTAAAATTAAATTTTACTACATATTATATCATTATTTATTACTCCATATTTTATTATTATTATTTTCTTTTTTTGGTAAAAATTATTCTACTAGTTTTAGTAATTATCTTTTATTTTAATTAAATAAAAAAACAAAATTATATTAATTAACTAATAAAAGAATTATATACAAGTAATTAAAAATAAGTAATTTTTTTTTTTTTTTTTTTTTTAAAAAAAAAGATAATCTGTATGGTATCCTTGTATTTTTTCGAATTCTACGTAAAACCCTTGGTTTTCAGAAAATATCAATGGTACCCTTGAATTTAACAAAATATTTACAAAATACGCAAACTACTAAAAATAAAGTTTTTAAACAGGTCAAATTTGTGAACAAGATATGTTTATAATTGTGTAAAAGATATTTACATTAATAGCATGCCAAATTATTGTCATAAAATGAATCAATAATGCAAAAATTAAATATTCAATAACGTTTGATTTAACATTTTTGGGTTTTAAAAGATATTTTCATTAAATACAATGCAAGGACATCACCGATATTCTTGAAAAATGAGAGGTGCCACACAAAATTCGAAAAAACATAAGGTACCATGTAGAATATTCCAAAAAAAAAAAACTAAAATAAACAAATAGCTAAAATAAAAATTAAACTAAATTTATAATATTAAAAAGAAATTAAAAAAAGAAAAAAAGAAAAAAAAAATGACCATTCTCTCTGCACCACTATTGATGATGCCACTCACAGGTGCCGAAGGCCCCTCTATCCTAGCACCGTTAGACCTCCCCTACTCTACCAAACTTTCCTTACAATATAAACTTTAGATGGAAAGTTAAAGGTTACATTTATTATTAAACTTAGTACTACTATTAATAATTAGACTTAATTATATGTCGACTTATATTTCTATAACTAACCCCACCTAAACATGCTGACCACCGCCCATGCCGCTAACGGTGGTAATGTATTACAATTTTTTAAGTTACTGCCTTACCGGTTACAGGATCGCTTAAATGCCGAACAACGCGAAATGGCCAATTACAACCGTAACTCAGGCCTCGCTAAATTTATCAGGAAAAGGCGTCTCAAGCCAAACGCCTGGGGCGGTCAAACAAGCATCAAAACTGACGTTAACTACTTCTAGGATAATAATTCGCCACTAGTGATCGAAGTGTATGAATAAGACAACGATCATAGAGAATATGGCAGCAAGGTATGTCTGTCGATCATAACATGTAAATAGAACGTTATTAAGGTTAATATTCATTAATAGCCTCTTATATATTAAGGATTTTTAAATTAAGCCTTTTAATTTTTATTTTTTTCTACATTACTTTAAAATGCCAAGAATTTTTGAACATGCAACCGAGACCCATTTCCGGCAATATTTATGGTGTAGTTACTTATTTGCTCCTTCATTCATATATTTACATCACCTTCTTAATTCTTCACTCTATTCCTAAATCATAATTTGAAATCCAAAAATTTGAAACCTGAAATTCTTAAATATAAAACCTTAACTCCCAACTTGTAGCCCTAAACCCTAAAACACTAAACCATGAAACCATAAAATTTGAAACCCTAAATCACTAAATGTGAGACTCTAAATTTCAAAATCCTAAATACTAACCCAAAATCAAAACCTTAAATCTTAAGTATTAAACCCTAAACCCTGAATTCCAAATCCTAAACCCTAATTATAAAACCCAAAACTCAAAATCTAACCCCTATACAAAATACAAATCTTCCTAAGTCTAAGACGCTAAACCCTAAATAATTGAAATTGAAGTATAAACAAAGAAGAAACAATTTTTGTTCAAGATATTATAAACAAAAATTAATTAAAAGAAATAATATTGACCTAAGTTTGAGGATTATCATTTTAAAATTGGTTTTTTTTGGAAATTTTTTTAATATTGTCACTTAAATAGGTCGGACTTCTATTTTAGCTAAAACTTTTGAAGGAAGGTCCATTCTTTGAGTTTCAGCTTGTCAGTTCTTGTTTAGGAACTACTCCATTCAGGTATTCCGTCTTCACCTGAAAACATCGTAACAAAAACTGTATCTTAAGAGGAAACGTTTAATAGGATATTGAAGAGAATTGTAATAATGGTCTACTTAATTAATGTAATTAATAGTAACCTTTGATTTACTACCTATCATCTATGTAAGGTGAAGTAATATGTAAGAAAACATTAAGAGTTCACGACTTTTACGAGAGCTTGAAGTTGTCCAAGTTGTTTGAACGACGGACACGATTCATTACGACTTAAGCTTATTCTGATCATTTTCGAGAGTGTAACCATGCACCCAATTTCATTTCTTTGAATTTATTTCATATATAGAATTAATAACAAAAATTAACTCGATCTAACACATGATTTACGTAGACATTGTGCTTTAATGGACAAAGTAGCACAAATTCAATATTAAAAAGTTGAGATAGTACTCACATCGGTCGAGAAAGATCTCCATTTGCGAGATGCTGCCTTCCTTACCCGGTTAAAGTTTGGACAATGTTAACGAATGACTCAAACAAAACCTTTAATATTTAGCAAATTTACGTTAAATTACAAACCTTTGCATAAGCTAATTTAGGTTTCTCGCACCTGATTTGCTCCCTTCAAAATCAGAGTGAAATAATTTTATATATAGGTTAGTATTACTAATCTACGAAAATTCTATGATCGAATTTGATAAATGCTATAGGTTATATAATCAAAGCGTCTTCTCAGCCGCACCTAAAACTATGGCTATGTATAACCGCTTTGATAAAAGTAGTAATTTTATTCGAAAAAAAAGTAATAAAACTATAGCCTATACACTTCTAAAATTTGAAATTATGTACACGAGTAAATAATGATTGAAACAGACGAAGTATGTATGGAGTAGCACTTTATTTTTGTCCTATAGGTTACTAAGGGGGCGTTTTGGTTCAGTAAGTTGGAATGGAATGGATTGAAATCTCATACCATAATAGAATGGATTCCAAATCTCATACCTACTCAAACTTGTTTCGTTCATATGATTGGAATGAATTCATATTAACATTTTTTTAAATCTTTGTTATTATGCATCATAATTTTTTTTTTTTCCATAGAAAATAATTATTTTGCTCCCAATAAGCAGTTATAGTTGTATGCCCGTTTGATAGGTTTTTCTTGACTTGTGTTACGACTTATTTAAAATTGTACATTTGTGAGAGCATATAATGAAAGAATGAAAATATAACAAAATCATCATTCTAGTAAATTTTTATGTTAAAATAGACATATTATGTAAATTGTAAAAAAAAAAAAAAAAAAAAAAAAAAAAAAAAAGGAAAATTTGGAATGGAGTTAGAATCATAGGGTGAGACTGTGAGAGGGGAGTATCGGATTGAAGGGGGTTTGAGTGGAGTTGGAATCCATTAGGTATCCAACTCCATTCCAAAATGTAAAATAATTCATCACTTTGGCCACGAACTATGCCACAAAAATTGATGAAACGTGGCAAAATTTTATGTAGAAACGAGAAAAACTATTTTAATCTGCCACGAAAGAAATAATATCATGGCAAATAATTATTTTTCCATGGAAAAGTTATAAATGTTGAAAAAAATGTTCATTTAGCCACAATTATAAATTTATTTGTGGCGCAAGCTTATTTTGATGTTTGGATGTCGGATTACTCGCGTGGAGTGGATGCCCGAAATCAAAGCGGACCCTATATATTGGGCATTTGGAGATGATTTGATTGATTGAAATATGATGGAACCAAAATATTGAAGCATCCCTACTATCGAAAAAAAAAAAGGCAACCGTAGTAGACATAACTGCTGTCAGAAGTCCAACACGACTAAGTGGTCCAAGGACTACAATGTCAAAGGTGTTTCGTAAGCTCTGCACAGTCACCTCCGCTTCTTCCAACCTCACTTCAACATCCTTTTCTCTTTCCAATTTTCGAAGAATTTTTTTTGCCTTATCTGTTTTGCCTTTTTCTATCAAATACCGTGAACTTTCAGGAAGGAATAGCGTTAGGAAGAGAAGGAAGGCTATCATGATGCCCGACCCGCCGTACGCGACTTTCAAAGCCAATGTTTGACGTACTGAGCGCTCGACGACTAGGGTCGTCAACGCCGCTCCAAAATTTGTCGCAATATCGTACGGCTTTGTCCAAGTGTTGGGAAGTAACTCTGATTGGAAGATAGAGTTAGCTCGACTTAATCCTCCAATCCCTATGTTAAGGACCTCAAAGGCAGTCACAAACACCGCGATATTTGGTAGCCAAAATACTACCAAAATGG
Source organism: Dianthus caryophyllus (assembly GCA_023091065.1). Taxonomy (NCBI): domain Eukaryota; kingdom Viridiplantae; phylum Streptophyta; class Magnoliopsida; order Caryophyllales; family Caryophyllaceae; genus Dianthus; species Dianthus caryophyllus. The sequence goes on from JALGRB010000016.1 coordinate 16,518,393, forward strand.
CTACCAAACTTATAACTAAACATAGAGCAAAGGTGATTTTTCTTCCCACTCTTCTAGCCAACCAATTAACCCCAAAAAACCACAAAATTGCATCAGTATTGACAAACCCAACACCGCAAGGATTCGTGCGTCGAGAAATGTGCAAAAGAGGTCCACGTCAGCATGAGCTGTAACACCCCGGCCCCAACTAAAGGCCGAAATGTTATTCACGGTAGCTCGCCATGCTGCGTACATGCCCACAAACCAACACGGGTCCTTTCCAGCGAACTTTGTCCTCACTCGTGCGCATCCTGAGAACTTCCCAGGAGGTCACCCATCCTAAGACTACTCTCCAAAGAAGCACGCTTAATCAAGAGTTCTTAAGATGAAAGCAACTGTAAAAGAAGATGCATCTTGTTGATATGAGTAGTACTTACAATCCTTTTTAAGCACTATGTCACTTGAGCCAACACATGAACCTCTCTTCAACGAATCTTACCAATAACCCTGACAACACCCCTTTTCCTAATATTTATTATTTGTCTCATTTATATTCGTAATTTATTTCTCTCGATTTTCTCATTTCTTTTAGCTCGAGAAAATCATTTTTTATTGTCGCACGGTTAAGCTATTCTGTCGTCAGAACTTAAATACGGAGTAATTTAGCTAAAAACGGTGTAACTTCATCATACGAACTCCGATTCAGGTGATTCAAAAGGCTAAACTGCGTATTTTTTCGACACCGTTGCATCTGCCAAATTTTCAGAAGCTAATTTGGACCGGCCCAGCTTGGACCGAGCCAAAACCTCCTTTGCACGGGATAAGTCTAGGGTTTTTAGATGGCTTTATGAGCAAGATAGTTAATTATCTTGTGATCTCCTAATCTAAGCAACCTAATAATCTGATTTCACTCCTTAATCTCTCATTCCTCATTTCCATCCACATTCATTCCTTCTTCCTCTATCAAAATCTCTCTCCATTATCATTCAAACTCCATTGATTCTCTTGCAAGCTTTCACCTTATTCATCCTAATCTTTTCCTAGCCATTTCCTTAGTGTATGATCTCCTTTTTTATCCCTTTTATTTTATGGTTTCTTGTTATTTTATGTGTTGTATTGCTTTGTATTCATTATTTGTGTGTTTGGCTTGGATTATCAAAGGAGAAGAGGGCTTTGAAAAAGGAGATACTATCCTAGTCGAAGAGGAGGAGGAGTAGCACGATTTTGGTTCTCTACAAAGGTAACTAGGTGTGATCTAGTTATGTTTTAGCATGTATGAGGCCTTGTTTGCCATGTTGTTGTTGTTTACATTGTTGTTGTAATGATGGTTGATGTTTTGGTCATGATTTCATGCTAGTTCCATTGGCCTCATACTAGGGTTTGTCCTATAATCATATATTCATGCATAATACACTTGTGGTATCATCATTCATGCTTGTAAATAAATTAGAAATCGATTTGGTGTTGTGTGTTGGTGATGCCGTGTGCATGGGCATGGGGGCCGAGCCCCTCTTGCTTGTGTGCCTCTTGTTTTCTCCTTGTTTTAGGCTTGTTATTGTTAGATCTAATTGTTAGCATGAATCACCTATTGTTAAACATGTGTTAGATGTTATATTAAAGTTTAATGATGTTTTTATGCATGTTTAAACGTATTAATCATGCAAATCATTAATTGTCACATGGAAATTGGGTATGATGCATGAGATCGGATTGTTTGTGCCTTGGCCGTGTGATGGATGTGCACACCGAGAGGTGTGTGTATGTGTATTGAATGTTTGTCACTTGTTTGGAGTCTTGGCATGTCTTAGAATGTTAACCATGTTTTAATGAATCGGTCTATGCGTTGTTTGATCACTAAATAATGAATTATGAGCATGTTAATTGAATCTATGACTTGTAAGGCATGTTGATCATATTGTACTCCGTATGTATGGTTGGTTATGATGATATTGCGATTTGTGTGTGTGTGTGAGTATGGATGTCGTGGTTGTATAGTTGTGTTGGAGTGTTGGAGACAGGTTAACAGGTTACAGGTTATGCTTGGGTTAAGTTTGCACATGCGTACTGTTCTAGCACATGTGTGAGGAGATACAACGTCCTAGAAAGGACGGATACCGCTCATGGTCCCCTCGGCTATTCTTGTTGCGTAGCTAGAGCTATCATGAGTTCTCAACCAGAAGGGTTAGAGACTATGGTTATGTTTATGTCGTCACCGTTCTTGTTGCTCGGTGGAATTTGGCCAAATTTAGACTTGTGATTATTGAGGAACTTCTTATTGCTGTTCCGCCATGGGGTTTGGGTGATTCTTGTTGCTTCACCCGGGGTGGTTCTTGTTGCTCCACCCAGTTCTCCGCGCTTACTCTTGCAATTGGTTGGAAGAAGGATCGACTTGAGAGCAGATGGATTGGGTCACAACATTGGTTGTGCCGCAGTAATCGTTGTTTGTGTTGTATGGTTGTTTTGTCGTTGCTTGCCTTGTTTATCATGTATTTATACTTTGGTTTAGGCCGTAGGCCAGGTGAGCTTGTTGCATTGTGGTTGTTTGCATTTTGTTATGTTAAAATATGACTGGGGAGCACCTAGTTACTCCCCACTGATTGTGGATGTTGTTTCTCTTTTTATAGGTATGTGCGTGACGGGATTCGAGTGAGGGAACGCGAGGATATGACCATGCTATACCTTAGAAGAGATGTGTTTTGTTGGACTATTTGGATTTGTGTTTTGGATTTGTTTTAGACTCTCGTTTGGACTTGGACTTTGTTTTATTTGGTTGTAAGGGGTATTTATTCCCCACTATGCTAGGCCTCAAGTCCTGCACTTTACTTTTCGTTTTACTTTAGTGGTTTGTTGAGTGATAATCCGGGTTACGGTGTTTCCGCCACCGTGATTTCAGTTTTAAATCTTTATCTTTTCTAAAACTCTTTTAAAATCTTATTTTATTTCTTTTGAAAAACTCGGGTTGTTACAGTTGGTATCAGAGCGAATACGCTCCCAACTCTCTTAGGTGAGTGAGTAAGATTTGACCTAGAACACCGAGTGAGAGTGTTGGGTAGACACATTTGGGGGTCTACGTTATTTGTGCATGTGTATGAGTAGTTGCGTGAATGGTGGTCTTAGGATTTCCACCATTAGATCGTATATGTTTGCTTTGGATGCAGGTACAGGAATGACGGAGTCATGCGAGGTCGGGTGTTGACTCGATAAATCTCTACATTTAAAATTTACTAGTCCTGCCTCTAAAATAGCCTTTAAAAGCTTTTGATTTGATTTAATCGTCGTTTTTAAATTTATTTCTTTATTTCAAAATGTTTCACTCTGATAATTGCTTTCTTATGTACTACTTGGTTTCTTTGCTTTCATCATACTCACCATTCTAAACTAAATCCTTTATACTTCTATTTTCTTATCAAATCATGTTAGCCTTCATTTTTAATCTCGACAAAAATTTACATTCCGTTTTAATACACTTGTATGACCCTTGCTTTTTAATGTTATTTATTTGAGAGTTCTATTTTATCGAAAAATTTTAGTCTATTTATGCCTTGTCGATCCCTTGTTTTAATTTTTCGATTTATTCGTTTCTTCAACTTTAATCATTTGAGTATTCTAATTTAAAATATCCCTCTTTCATTTGACCTTTCGAAATATCTAGAAATTTAACTCTTAAAGTCTTTGACTCGTACTCATTAATCAGCTGGAGCAAGAAACTTGAAGCCGAATTGCGAATGTATGGTCCTACCATCAGAGCATGCAGCGGAAGCTCCTAATCTAAGTCACCTACCGTACTCGTAGGGACGTCTTTCAGCTTGTTAGCTACGTTTGTCCTTAGTTCCTTCTAGTTCTTGATCTTATTATATAGTTGTTTTAAAACTATCAGCTCGTGATTACAGTTTGAGTTTCTTTTTCCCCAATAAAATTTCTTATTATGTTCATCCTCATCTTTTTCAATGGATCGTGCTGAAATAATTTCTAAACTCTTTTATTTCAAGAATGTTTTCAGTCAGTTCTATTAACAAAACCTATTTTTGTATATTTGTGCTACAATGGTTTATTTTTCCTTTTTGTACTTTCTTGTTTTGTAACTATGTTGAGGAAAAACTTTAATCAGTATGGTTTTACTTTTCTATTCATTTTTAAACGCGTAAATACATTTTGATGGCTTTTTACTCAATCAAATTTGAAATGATTGACACCTATTTACTGCTTTCACTTTTAATCAAAACCTCTTTGTTATCCTAAACATTCTTTTATTAAATTTTCTAACTAGTGATGCGACCCGTGAGTATCACGGGATCGCTTTAATTTTTGTATTATATTTATTCTCACCCGATTGAGTCGAATGGTACTCTTTAGTTTGGGTTAGCGACATGAAAGATATCGAGTGTGCACACCTTTCACAAATGCTATGCAATCCGCATATGTTGCCAATAATTTGAGTTAAAGCCAATATAACCTATCACCATCTGATGTTAAAATGCACTCTACCAATTTTATTTTATTTTTATTTATAAATTGGCAATTTGTTCATTTCGATAAATTTAATGTAGACCATCAAAGACGCAAATTCAAACAAATACAATTTAAAAAATACTATCATCAACAAAATTATAGATTAAGATTTCATTTAAATTATCAAATATCCCAAGTTTTTTCCACCTAAAAGCTCTCAACATCAATTACATAACATTCCAAGTCACGGTCATGGTCATAGTCGCAGTAATAACAATTCTAAGTCACACCTATCCGTATTAGATTCGAACGGTGTAAGGTTGCCGCAATCAAGAATCGACTAATTCAACCTCAAACCCGCCCTCGAGATAAACGCCGTCAACAACACTTAAAAATAGCTATGCTACAGTCTGTTAAATTTAGCGTTGAAGAAACTACAGCGTCTTAGGTTATGACCAGCCACAAGAAAAGAGTGCACCAAAGAGTGACCGCAATCATTGTTGAAGCCTACGTCCACATCACGAAGACTGCACACTCTCTTTTACCGATTCCAAACAGGTGCAGTATGGTTCCTGTCAAATATTTAACAGTAATAAAGCACAGTCCTCAGTTTCGACAGAAAAGACGTGTAATAACAGCAAGTTGTGGTGTGTACATACCGTTCATTGCAAGTTGGCGGGCGTATAGTGAAGCATTAGCGCGCACTGAAGAAGTGGATCGTAATGGTTGCACACTTGCACTAAACCAAAGCTGACAATGCCCTTGACGATTATGATGCCTAGCAATAGAAGGAAGATGTACCGAAATGTTATTATCTCAATTAATACAGTAAGTTGAGCCCTGCATCTTCTTAAACGTGAAAAACACAGATGACAGCTTTCTATCAGTCGTGTTCTCAAGGTTCTATATTTGCTTACGACAACTATGTCAGTTTAAAGGCTTCATTGTTGTGGACTTTTATAAACTAAACTGAAAGTAAGTGAAAAAGAATAGGGCCTAAGTAGTCTATACTCGTCCATAGGAAGGTTAAATTCAACTATCAATGCAAATATGCAATACATGAGATGCTTGCAAGTCTGCTAATTTTAATCAACAAAGTTTTTATGTTCAGTACAATTCACCGCGTTTTCCTTTTTGAGTCGATCAAATAATTCTATTTTGCGTCAGAAATACTTCCGATAAAAGGTTCTCTTGAGTCTGTAACATACCCGACTGTAGAGCCTATGTTCGACATGACACGAAGCGGAGCACCCAGGTTTCATAATGATTGAAACCCCAATGACCTACATCATACAAAGAAAATTGTTTGTCAAACCACTACCATAATAGACGGTGCATTGCATGCTTGAAATTTGGCTTCTTCGAGGCGCCTCCTAAGCAACGCTTTACCATAAAAGCCAAATCAATCTGCACTGAAATTGTAGGCATATTAGACCAGATAAAAGCCGTCATGTCTAAATATATTCATGATATAAATTACTATCATTAAAAAAAAAAAAAAAAAAAAACAATAACCATTGCAACATCAATTTGTTGAGATTTCTCAATTGATTGGGGCAACCAATTGATTTGGGAGTTCTCAAATGCAACAATCAATTATTTGTTGGATTTTTAGTCTTCCGCGAGTATAGGTGTTGAAGGGTATCCAAGGGAAAGGCACAAGACTCTGACATACACCCAACAAAGACACCCTTTAATTCATACCTCCCCTTAGCTCCATCGTTACTCAAATTTCTACAATTCTTTTCAATTCCTCAAGATGATGTAGCACAACTCATATTGCAAATTTAAAACAAAACACACTTCAACATTAACCATTGAATTGTGCAAAAGCTTTTTCTTGAGAAATCTAATTACATGTTCAATACTCCGTATTAATCGATCACAGATCTAACATATAGAGATTGTAAGACGGTTTTTGTAAGTTATAACACTACGACAATATACAACTCTCCCATGATCAATATCAAGCTAAAAATTCAAAAGATCTCAAATTTGTACAAAACTCTTATAATTAGAGTCTAAAAATCATAACCCAATTCATATAATTACACGTAAATTGCACATTTGCTAAGTACCATATAAAATCAACAGAAATTAATATAGAATAGCCTTTATAATATGAGATTGATGAGAATCCAAAAATGCACGAGTATAAGTATGCTTATCCACATAAATGGCTTTTAGAAGACATGTAATAGTGTAATACCTAAGCATGCAGCGACATGGTGGATTGAAGTAATTTGATCGATGATGACGAGCATTGACAATGATGGTTGCCGGTTCAATGTGAGACAAATTAATACACAGTGGTAAGAGTGTACATTATTGGATTAGGTTCTGATCACTCCCTATATGGACCTCTGTATTACTGAGCCAACAAAATCATAAAATCTATAAAACAAATTGCAAACAAACGACAAAGAGAATAAGAGTAAAAAAAATAACCATACAGAGGTTCATATAAGATTCATCCTCGCTAAAAACCTAGCAATCAACGGCCTGAGCGCAATAGTGATCAGAACCTAATCGGATAAACTGCCTTGTTGCAGAGCAAAGCCAGGGCGTGCACGCTACCGCTCGACAAAGTAAGATGAAAACATTAATCGTCAAGTTGCTAAACTATTATTTCACCGTAATCAGTGATAAAAAAAATTTCACTCTTTTCAACCAGAAAATTCACCTACGTAGTGAAGAACGATAAAGATTCGAATATAATATAATTTCTAGCAAATAAACATTTCAAGTTTCACCAATTTACCAAATAATACACATGTATGGATAAAGTACTCCCAAATCATAATAAACACCTAAAATAATTAATCCAAAATTAATGAATAAATGAAAAATATCATACCTGGAATTAGAAAAGAATTGGAAAAAAATTGGAAAAAAATAACGAAATTGGAAAAAAATAACGAAATTGAATGGGAGATCAAAAGGCATGGAGTTTACTGAATTGATTGCCCAAAATTTATTGAGAGACTTTCTGATTTCTCCATGGATGGAACATCAGATTTCTCCAAGGATGGAACGACTTCTCAAATTACTTTACGTGGCAAGTAAGAATGACGTGGAAGCATGAGGTGACTTTTTTGATTGTTTTTGAAGGTTATTTAGTGTGGGATTTAGTTTTAATAGGTATATATTGATTTGAGCATTTGGTTTATTTGAATATTATTTATTCTACCTGGTATTTTGGTAGCTTCATTTTTCTAAAATCGCTGTCGTTTTGAAACTCAACTTTGAGACTTCTCCTTTCAATCGTATCTTTTAATCATATTCCATATTTGTCAAACTTTTCAGCAATTACCTTTTCGTCTCTCCTTCATAACGAAACCAATTTGAGTTCTTTGTTGGAAACGAGTCTTATGCCTTCATTTGTGAACACTTAAAAGAATAATTCCATTTTCCTTCATCGTTTCATTTTAAAAATTTCTTTTGTCTAATTGGTGGTTGTTGAGCAGTTTCTTGCAAAAGATTTATTATGTCATATTTTTACTTAATTCGTTTCATTCCTTCTTTTCTTTCTTGTTCATCATAACTCATCACTTTTATATCATGACCCTGTCGATCACCTTTTAGTCTTGTCATTCGGGTCTTATGTTATTCTATTCCTTAGGTTTATCTTTAGTGGTTACTTCTATTGCCTTTGCGCCGACCTTTATGACGCCGATCTTCTATTATTTTCCATTCCTTTCCATAGCTAATCACGTTCTCAATTTTGTAAAACCTCTTGATGTATTAACATCAATCTTGTCCTTGATAAATTTCTATAATCGTATTCCTTGACATCTAGCCGTAAGGTGCTTCACCCTTATCTAGCTCGAAATCTGATCCTTATGCTGTCGCTGTTATTTGAGTCATAGATGATAGAGTTTGGTTAATAAGTATTTGATAGTATGAGTGGTTTGCTAGCTAATGCACATGGTTGGTCGTTGTAACTTTTGAGGATTCTTAGTTTTGCGATTCTTAGCTAGTGCATCTTGAGACCGTTTTATAATTATGAGTTAATGCACATGTGATCCTTAGTCGTTGAGATTAATGATTTAATTTATGGTGAGTGAACGTTAGGGAGATTATAGTATCTGTGTAGGGAGTATTTTTAGGACTTAGTTATGTTGCTAGATGAGTTGTGACAATCATGAGTTAGTGAGAATTGGGAAGTGATATTGTGGTGAGCAACAATCAGCTTTGAGGAAAACTTAAAGGTTATAGTGAGCACGATAAAACTTTGGGGTTTGTACTTTAAAGGATAATGTAGGAATGACAAGTGTGCATCTTGTGGTTTTGTGTATGTGCTAAGTATAAGGAAATCCATTAATGGAAGGAAAGAAATCGAGGTCAGTAAGGTAGTGACGTTCGAGGAAGGTATGGATAGACTTGTGTATGGTAACAATGGGTTGAGAGAGTAGTAAGCTTTTGACGACACATTTTGATAGTTACTGGATAATATACTTTTGATTTGGGGTTGAGACGATACGGTATGACGTAATTATGGTTATTTCATTGTGGAGAGTGTGAATAGATGTGAGAAACGATATAGACTTGAGCTTGGATCACGTTATGATTGAGGGTATGAGGTTGTCTTTGGCATTGATTTGAGGATTAGTTTGTGCGACAATTGTATTGGTGACGTTAGTTAGGGTGCCCCTGGTTTTAAAATACGCTTGGAGTTGTGTTAATATTTTGGATTGAGATACTATGTTGAGTTGTTATGGACATACGAAGCTAAGAATAAACACTTTGGGTTGTCGAGCATACGATGTATCTATGGTATACCCGCTTACGTAAACTAGTGATCCACACCTGAGCAGTTGGTCATATTGAGCTAATCTAAGGGTCGTTATTCATACCTATACCCTTGCTATCCTGGTGAGTAGCGATGATGCCCTTAGAATCGTAATCATTGGGATTAAGACTTGTCCCACACGGTTTGGTATTCTTCTGTTCTCAAGTTTCGAGGACGAAACTTCTTTTTAGGGGGTAGGATTGTAACACCCCGACTTTTCCTAATATTTATTATTTGTCTCATTTATATTCGTAATTTATTTCTCTCGATTTTCTCATTTCTTTTAGCTCGAGAAAATCATTTTTTATTGTCGCGTGCGTCAGAACTTAAATACGGAGTAATTTAGCTAAAAACGGTGTAACTTCCTCATACGAACTCCGATTCAGGTGATTCAAAAGGCTAAACTGCGTATTTTTTCGACACCGTTGCATCTGCCAAATTTTCAGAAGCTAGTTTGGACCGGCCCAGCTTGGACCGAGCCAAAACCTCCTTTGCACGGGATAAGTCTAGGGTTTTTAGATGGCTTTATGAGCAAGATAGTTAATTATCTTGTGATCTCCTAATCTAAGCAACCTAATAATCTGATTTCACTCCTTAATCTCTCATTCCTCATTTCCATCCACATTCATTCCTTCTTCCTCTCTCAAAATCTCTCTTCATTATCATTCAAACTCCATTGATTCTCTTTCAAGCTTTCACCTTATTCATCCTAATCTTTTCCTAGCCATTTCCTTAGTGTATGATCTCCTTTTTTATCCCTTTTATTTTCTGGTTTCTTGTTATTTTATGTGTTGTATTGCTTTGTATTCATTATTTGTGTGTTTGGCTTGGATTATCAAAGGAGAAGAGGGCTTTGAAGAAGGAGATACTATCCTAGTCGAAGAGGAGGAGGAGTAGCACGATTTTGGTTCTCTACAAAGGTAACTAGGTGTGATCTAGTTATGTTTTAGCATGTACGAGGCCTTGTTTGCCATGTTGTTGTTGTTTACATTGTTGTTGTAATGATGGTTGATGTTTTGGTCATGATTTCATGCTAGTTCCATTGGCCTCATACTAGGGTTTGTCCTATAATCATATATTCATGCATAATACACTTGTGGTATCATCATTCATGCTTGTAAATAAATTAGAAATCAATTTGGTGTTGTGTGTTGGTGATGCCGTGTGCATGGGCATGGGGGCCGAGCCCCTCTTGCTTGTGTGCCTCTTGTTTTCTCCTTGTTTTAAGCTTGTTATTGTTAGATCTAATTGTTAGCATGAATCACCTATTGTTAAACATGTGTTAGATGTTATATTAAAGTTTAATGATGTTTTTATGCATGTTTAAACGTATTAATCATACAAATCATTAATTGTCACATGGAAATTGGGTATGATGCATGAGATCGGATTGTTTGTGCCTTGGCCGTGTGATGGATGTGCACACCGAGAGGTGTGTGTATGTGTATTGAATGTTTGTCACTTGTTTGGAGTCTTGGCATGTCTTAGAATGTTAACCATGTTTTAATGAATCGGTCTATGTGTTGTTTGATCACTAAATAATGAATTATGAGCATGTTAATTGAATCTATGACTTGTAAGGCATGTTGATCATATTGTACTCCGTATGTATGGTTGGTTATGATGATATTGCGATTTGTGTGTGTGTGTGTGTGAGTATGGATGTCGTGGTTGTATGGTTGTGTTGGAGTGTTGGAGACAGGTTAACAGGTTACAGGTTATGCTTGGGTTAAGTTTGCACATGCGTCTTTGTTACGCACATGTGTGAGGAGATACAACGCCCTAGAAAGGACGGATACCGCTCATGGTCCCCTCGGCTATTCTTGTTGCTTAGCTAGAGCTATCATGGGTTCTCAACCAGAAGGGTTAGAGACTATGGTTATGTTTATGTCGTCACCGTTCTTGTTGCTCGGTGGAATTTGGCCAAATTTAGACTTGTGATTATTGAGGAACTTCTTGTTCTTTGTTCGCCATAGGGTTTGGGTGATTCTTGTTGCTTCACCCGGTGGTTCTTGTTGCTCCACCCGCCTCTCGCGCTTACTCTTGCAATTGGTTGGAAGAAGGATCGACTTGAGAGCAGATGGATTGGGTCACAACATTGGTTGTGCCGTGTACTGTTGTTTGTGTTTTATGGTTGTTTTGTCGTTGCTTGCCTTGTTTATCATGTATTTATACTTTGGTTTAGGCCGTAGGCCAGGTGAGCTTGTTGCATTGTGGTTGTTTGCATTTTGTTATGTTAAAATATGACTGGGGAGCACCTAGTTACTCCCCACTGATTGTGGATATTGTTTCTCTTTTTATAGGTATGCGCGTGACGGGATTCGAGTGAGGGAACGCGAGGATATGACCATGCTATACCTTAGAAGAGATGTGTTTTGTTGGACTATTTGGATTTGTGTTTTGGATTTGTTTTAGACTCTCGTTTGGACTTGGACTTTGTTTTATTTGGTTGTAAGGGGTATTTATTCCCCACTATGCTAGGCCTCAAGGCCTGCACTTTACTTTTCGTTTTACTTTAGTGGTTTGTTGAGTGATAATCCGGGTTACGGTGTTTCCGCCACCGTGATTTCAGTTTTAAATCTTTATCTTTTCTAAAACTCTTTTAAAATCTTATTTTATTTCTTTTGAAAAACCCGGGTTGTTACATGAGCTTTCTTCCTAAATAGCTCTTGAGAAACCATCATCAATACGCCATCTAAACCTAATAGCTGTCCCAGTAAAGCGCTAAGATTGCCAGTGGTTAAAGATGAAAGGACGCTAATCAATAAGCACAGTTTCACGTAATTCGACTTCGATTTGTGGGCGGTGGTCTGCAGTTATAAAAATACCCTTTTTTTGCGCATAATATATACTCAATATATTTAGTTTGTACATATTAATACTACCAAAATGGCTATCAAACACCGCGATATTTGATTGCCAAAATACTACCAAAATGGCTACCAAACTTATAACTAAACATAGAGCAAATGTGATTTTTCTTCCCACTCTTCTAGCCAAACAATTAACCCCCAAAAAACCACAAAATTGCATCAGTATTGACAAACCCAACACCGCAAGGATTCGTGCGTCGAGAAATGTGCAAAAGAGGTCCACATCAGCATGAGCTTTCTTCCTAAATAGCTCTCGAGAAACCATCATCAATACGCCATCTAAACCTAATAGCTGTCCCAGTAAAGCGCTAAGATAGCCAGTGGTTAAAGATGAAAGGATGCTAATCAATAAGCACAGTTTCACGTAATTCGACTTCGATTTGTGGGCGGTGGTCTGCAGTTATAAAAATACCCTTTTTGTGCGCATAATATATACTCAATATATTTAGTTTGTACATATTAATATATGATTAGTATATTTGTTCATATAATTGTTAAATTGCCTAACCATTTTATTATAACTTTTGATATCGATATAGCAAGTGAATTAAGTACAAGTCGTTAAGATGAGATATAATCGTTGAAATTCAATTTATTCGGATGTATATACATTACCACGAAAATGTAAAATAATTCGTCACTTTGGCCACGAACTTTGCCACAAAAATTGATGAAACGTGGCAAAATTTTATGTAGGAACGAGAAAAACTAGTTTAATCTGCCACGAAAAACTAGTTTAATCTGCCACGAAACAAATAATATCATGGCAAATATCATAATATTAATAGGTTTTATAACGTGGAAAAATCTCACGTAAAATATACGGTTTTATGAAACAACAATATATTAACTATGAGAAGGAAAATAAACATTATCAACCAGATTCATATGGGAAAGTTGGTCATGAGCCATGCAAGAAGAAAATGCATCGAAAACCCTTGACCTCTCACCAAAGGAAAATCCACTAATTAATTTACTAGTACTATGCTACGTAGTAGTTGTCTCAAACCCTTCACCTCTACAAAATACTCAAACAAATTAAATTGATACATACAGACATAATCTAATTTCACCAAGCAACTCGAATAAATTTAACTTACTGAAATTAACTTGAATCGTATTGCAATAAAATAATAACAAAGGATTAACGTTTGTAACATAGATATGTGACATATATAATACCGGTCGAATATATCAAATTCTTGTTGGATCAGATAATAACATAACATAACGATATGATTAATTTAATATAATAATATCTAATTTCACTAGTCATTGTAATTTGATTTTCTTAATCATTTTACTTATTGATAATGCAAATACATTGAAATACAACAATCATAGATAAAAATTGTATTTAATTTGGACAAAAAAATTTGGGACAAAAAGTGATATAATATACTCCGTAATTAATTAACTTTCCACTGGCTACTAGCTAATCACTAAACAAACAAAATTTTGTAAGAAGAAAAACCAAAATTTTACCATCAGCTCATCTTCGAACGAGAGAATAGCCGGAGCACTAGACACACGCCTCATAATTATTATAAAAAAAATAATAACAAAAAAAAAGAATAATAATAATAATCATAATAACTTTAACTTATAAAGAAATAATTAACGTTTATCCTCAAAAAAAAAAAATCCCTCAAAAAAAGAAAATAAAGGAATAAAAAATGATGATCAAGGTGAAAAAGTTGTGCAGTAAAAAATGAAGTAATATTTTTTTTTTACGTTTTATATTGTAGGTGAAAAAATTGTATATCAAAAAATGAAGTAATATTTTTTATTTTTTTTGTGGAGTAAAAATGATGATCAAGGTGAAAAAGTAGTGGAGTAAAAAGTGAAGTAATATTTTCTTTTGTCTTATTTTATATCGTAAAATATAAAAGAAAAGTTTATATGGAGTGAGTAATTATTTGCCGAAAAGATAAAGAAACAACGACGACAACAACAACAACAACAATAATAATAATAATAGACCTAGCTTGCAAATATCACCAATGACACCAACTCGAACAATAGGACGGACAAAGCCTTGTAAAACCCGTCGAATTAGGACCACACACTACTACAATTTGTTACTTGCGCCACGACAAAGTTCGTGGCGCAAGTACTAAATTTTCGTGGCCTATAACACTTTGCCACGAAAATTTAGGTCGTGGCGCAAGTGGCCGTGGCAAATAAATAGCCACGAGATTTCATTTTTTTGCCACGAATTATCCCTTTTTGTGCGCATAATATATACTCAATATATTTAGTTTGTACATATTAATATATGATTAGTATATTTGTTCATATAATTGTTAAATTGCCTAACCATTTTATTATAACTTTTGATATCGATATAGCAAGTGAATTAAGTACAAGTCGTTAAGACGAGATATAATCGTTGAAATGTAAAATAATTCATCACTTTGGCCACGAACTTTGCCACAAAAATTGATGAAACGTGGCAAAATTTTATGTAGGAACGAGAAAAACTAGTTTAATCTGCCACGAAACAAATAATATCATGGCAAATAATTATTCTTCCATGGAAAAGTTATAAATCTTGAAAAATATGTTCATTTAGCCACAATTACAAATTTATTCGTGGCGCAAGCTTATTTTGATGTTTGGATGTCTGATTACTCGCGCGGGCTGGATTAAGCGACTAGTGTTAGATGCATATGTTTTTGAGACTTACATCTTGGACTCGCCTAGTTGCCGTTTTAGTTACGATTTCGTTCCGAGTATTCGATCTCGACCAGGGTCGCCAACGCCGCTCCGATATTTGTCGCAATACCCTACGGCTTCTTTGTTAAAAAATAAATGTTGAACCAAACATGTGATTTATATAGCAATTGAAGGTTTTGTTACCAAGTCAAAGAGGATGAAGATTGAAACACAGTGCCAAAATAAACAAAAAGTCACTTACAAATACAAACAGATGAAATCATGTTTACAATACATGTAAATTAGAACGTCACGAGTCACGACTGACCTATACAAATTCATAGTGATCGTTCTTTTTTTACATAACTTTTCCAAAACCAATGTGAGCCGAGTGACTCGATCATGTCAACTTTCGTGGTCTCGCGAAGAAGAAGTAAAATGTAAACGAGGGCGATAACGTCTAACAACATATATGAGAAGAAAATATTTCGATTTAATTTACAAAACGCTGGTACGGAAAAACTAGTCGTAGTAGCGTTTTGTAATTAGTCTAGTCCCTTTGCAATCGTACCTCCGACCTCCTTGGATTCATCGGAAAAGGGAGACGCGAGCCAGATGCCCGGTGCAGTCAAACAACCGTCAGCCGCAATGTTCTCCAACCCGGGATTAGTATACGCCACGGGTGGATGAAGTAGGTGAAATGGTCAACGGTCATTGAGAAGGTAGCATCCAGGTAAGCATGTAACAATGACGCGTAAATAGTTAGTCCACATATACCATTGAATGTTGACAAAACTAATTAATATATGTTTTAACATTTACATACCTCGGAGACACATTTAAAGAATACGGCTCCTAGCAGAAGATTTCTCTTCCCGTAGCGACGAGTCGTTATGACCGAGACAATTCGAGATGCAATTTGGATACCCGAAATCAAAGCGGACCCTATATATTGGGCATTTGGAGATGATTTGATTGATTGAAATATGATGAGACCAAAATATTGAAGCACCCCTACTATCGAGAAAAAGGCAACCCTACTATCGAGAAAAAGGCAACCCTACTATCGAGAAAAAGGCAACCGTAGTAGACATAACTGCTGTCAGAAGTCCAACACGACTAAGTGGTCCAAGGACTATAATATCAGAGGTGTTTCGTAACCTCTGCACAGTCAACTCCGTCTTTTCTAACCTCACTTCAACATCCTTTTCTCTTTCCAATTTTCGGAGAATTTTTTTTGCCTTATCAGTTTTGCCTTTTTCTATCATATACCGTGGACTTTCAGGAAGGAATAGCGTTAGGAAGAGAAGGAAGGCTATCATGATGCCCGACCCACCGTACGCGACTTTTAAAGCCAATATTTTGCGTTCTGAGCGCTCGACGACTAGGGTTGCCAACGCCGCTCCAAAATTTGTCACAATATCGTACGACTTTGTCCAAGTGTTGGTATGTAAGTCCGATTGGAGGATAGAATTAGCTCGTCTTAACCTTCCAATACCTATGTTAAGCACCTCAAACGCGATCACAAAAACCGCGATATTTGGTAGCCAAAATACTACTAAAATGGCTACCAAACTTATAACTAAACATATTGCAAGGCTGGTTTTTTTCCCACTCCTCTAGCAAAACAATCAACTCCAAGAACATTACGAAATTGCATGAGTATTGACAAGCCCAACACCGGTAGGATACGTGCATTGATAAATGTGCAAAATATGTCAATGCTAGCATGAATATTTTTCCTAAATAGCTCTCGAGAAACCATTAGCAAAACTTCATCTAAACCTAACAGTTGACCCGATATAGTGCTAAGATAGCCAATGGGTCAAAGAAAAAAGGCAACTAATCAATATGAATGAGTTCACATAATTCGACTTCTTCGATTTTTGGGCAATGGACTGTAGTTTTAAAATGTTAATTAGAAGAATGAGAAGGATAAATACCTTATTTTTGCGCATATTATATATACTCCATATATTCAGTTTGTTAATATTAACATATGATTAGTATATGTGTTCACATAAATGTTGAATTGCCTAACCATTTTGTTATATCACTTTTGCTATCGATATAACAAGTGAAATAAATACAAGTCATTAAGACGAGATATAATTGTTTAAATTCAATTTGTTTGGATGTATATACATCGTTAAGAAGATATCTCTTGGACAATGGTTGCATACTTGCATCTCTGTCTCACCCATAGGACCAAGTTGCTTATGCCAAAGCTTAGTTATCTCCTCGTGATTTACGGATCCACTAACTGTAGAACTAGTCAGAGTTTCAACTTGAAATACACACAAGGTATTTTGTTTAAAACCTTTTAGTACCAAATCATGACCCTTTGTGACAGACAAAACTCTCCCTTTTCCCTGGAACTCATATCCTAAATCACTTAAAAAACCAAGTGAAATAAGATTCTTTCCCAAAGTTGGAAAATGTCTCACATTAGTCAAAGTATACTTCTTACCCTCAGCACTATTCAACTTGATCGATCCAATACCCACTACCTCACAAGTAGCATTGTTACTAACAACAACATGACCCCCATTAAAGAACTCATAAGTACTTAACCAATGCTTGAATGGACACATGTGATAAGAACATCCAGAATCTAGGATCCAACGATGAGTAGGACGAATAACATTAACCGCAAGTGCATAATCCGTCGCAGAATCGTACCCCACATTCTTACTTTAAACTATGACCGCATTAAACTTAGGACAACTAGGTCTTTTGTGCCCAGGTTCTTTAAATAGAAAGCAAAAAACAAGATTATTAGCAGTATTGGGGTCTTGAACCTTGGCCTTAGCCTTTTTCTTCCAAGCTCCATCCTTTTTAGTCTTCCCAACTAAACCTGCTCCTCATCCATCTCTTAAGTCAACAGTTGCTTTTTGACACAACTCCCTAGTGAAGAGTGCTGATTTTACTTCCTTTAGGGTCAACGTTTCTTTACCAAGAACAAAAGAAACCACAAAATTCTCATATGAAGCAGGTAAAGAAACCAGAAGGATTAGAGCAGCATCCTCATCTTCAATCTTAACATCTATATTACGCAGGTCTAGTAATATTGTTCTAGTAATATGGTGTTATATTTGTCTCGATGATCACGAAGCGAAATACCTGGTTGCATCTTCAATGAGAATAGACGTTGCTTCAACAATAGCTTATTGCTGAGCGACTTTGTCATGTATAAACTCTCCAATTTCTGCCATAAATCTGTAGCAGTTAACTCGTCGGCTACCGTGGTTACGACATCGTCTGACAAACTCAACAATATTGATGAATGAGCCCTCTCCTCCATTGTTACCAAGGTAGGATCTTCCGTCTCAATCACCCTAGGTTCTTTATCAAAAGAAACTGCAACTTCAGTCTTTTCATCTTCGTGGAGAAACCTTGTGTCAAGGGTTTCTAAATGCACAACTCCTTTAGCAAAACCCTCATCTTCAACTGCCATGGTGCAAAACTATTCATACCATCGAACTTCTCAATCCTTGTAGTCTCACTTGACATCTTCTCCCTGGATCCAAAACTCAAAGCCCTGATACCAATTCGATCTTGTGCGCGCAGAAGCGATTTGGATAGATGCCAAGGAAAAAAAAAAAAAAAGATTTACGTGGTACACTATGAATATGATAGCTACATCCACAGTGGTTAGGGAAAATATTTCACTATGTCGAAAAATTTCAGATTACAAAAGACGAGCACATAATTTTCTAGACCTGCCTCTAAAAAACTCTTTATGTGTTTGTCTTACAATATTCTGTATTTTCTTTGTGTGTGTATATATGAATACAAATTTTACGGTGAGGCCGTCTCATAGTATGAGACACTGAAGGCATGATTACTTTTGAAGAATAGTAACGTTACTTTTCATATGTAATGCGATTACGTTTGAATACAGTAACTATAGATTGACTGCGACATATATAGTGTCTAAGTGTTCGACGAAAATATGGTTAAAATATGATATTGACATATGTTAGATAAATCATGTGACTAACATTATTGTAAAAGAATATGAGATGTGAGAAAAAATACGAAATTAGGGAGAAAAAAAAAAAAAAAAAAAAGAATTAGTTAAATTAGGGTTAATAATATTATTAAAATATGATGTCTCATACTATGAGGCAGCCTCATAGTAGAATTACTATAGATTTAGTAGGTCTATATAAAGGCCAAGTTATCATGTAATTATTTGAACAAGTTTAGCATAACTTCTTTATTTTCTCTCTTATTATATTTCCCCCTTAAAAATTCTACATGTACATGGAAAACAAAAAAAAATAACCATGAAGAAGCCCAAATAAACGAGAAATTTGTAAGAAAATTCCGCAAACCAAAACGAATTTGAAATAGCCTCGTACATATGACCAAAACACAACTGCGAAAACTGATTGGATTTTCAAAAACTCAAAAAACCAAAATCCACGTTTTTACTTCATTCTATTACGTGTCAATTGCATGCATTTCGATCTCCCTATACGTCGTTATATAATCAACTTAGCTGCTTAAAATTACACAATAATCTTCAGTTTCTTAGTTAAAAAAAAAAAAATGAAAGCGTTGTTTTACTTTTACGTGGTGATACTCAAGTTTGTATGGACGAATGATTGGCCCAACATAGGATATAGGATAGATTCCTCGTTGTTTGTTTAGAGTTTAATGTACATAGACAATGTGTTAGGAAAGCTGCATTATGAAGGAGCGAAGGTGGTGAGGAAAGCCGAGAGGAACTCGGTTTTCAAGACAGAATTCGGGTCTGTATTTGCCGTCGATATCGACGACGGTGTTGGATTTAATGATCCAAAATTAATTTAAGTTGTTTGCTATTTTTGTGTATGAATGGGTCAAAATAAGTTGATTAGTGGATGTTAAGGGGGAATATAATTAGGAAGTAGTTTTCATATTAAACTTGCTCAATTAATAACAAAATAATTAAGGCCTTAAATAGGCTTACAATCTACTAATCAACATAAGTTAATAGGAGTATAAGTAAACCCACGTATGACACTACTCCTTAAACACACACTACACTATTTATTAGGAGTCATAATCTCCACTAATTAATATTACTAAAACTAACTTTGACCTAAGTTTTGGATCATAATCCAACACACCCACTTGATCCAAAATATGTCGGATCCACAGACGGTACTGGAAGGCGTAACTATCATTTTGAGTTTATTAGCATGAAGCCTAATTCCTTGTTTGTACCGGTTCTTTTGCATGCAGATATAGTTTTGTATGTCAAATCAGGTTATATTCAATTCACTTTTTATATCACTCTATTATTGATTTACATTTAAGAAATACTCCATATTAATAAAGGATTTTTATCTTTTTTTCTATTAAATGTGTTGCGTAATCATGGTGGTGTACTGCTATATTGACTAGAGTACTCTTGTAATCATATATACGGAGTGTATATGTTGGTGCATCTAATGAAAGGCATACCTTTTTCACTTTTTGGCCTCAATGTTCAGTTAACAAAAAACATTTTCCTTGTACTTATAAGTTTGTTTGTAAGACGGAGGTTATATCATAGAAACTGGATGATTAATAAATTTATTATTGATGGCATTATATATTATCCGACGATGTGTACCATAGGAAGCGGAGTGCTTAGTTAGTCAAGAGGTGATAAATTTCACAACATGAATAAAGTAAATTTGCAAAGACGAGACCTCTTTAGACTCAACTCCAACAGTTTGTTCTACCTTAACAGCACCTCAGTAGAGTAGTAGACCCTGCCTACACTACCTTCAAAATCATTGCTATCTTTACCGATCCCGAGGAAGATCAATTACAGGTTTAGCGTCGTATTTTCGATTACATAAGTCGGTTTTATCAATGAGGCATTCAGTTTGTCTATGACCTATATGATCAGAGTTTTCTAAAGGATATCGTGTTTTCTTTGTAGGGACCTTCTATTGGACCTTACATGACTATCACTGATCTTGTTCGTGGCTTCGACACTCCTATTCTTCGAGCGACTTTTCAGGTTACATCTTTTGGTTTAGCGTATTACATCTTTTGGGGATTGATTTCTGGCATGGTAATATGCATGGTATTAGAATCTCGTGACCTTAGGGTTCAAAACTCACGACCCCTCGTCTAAAAATTTAGTACAAATATGGGCGGACGTATGGGTCTACGGCGTTTAACTTTTAATTTAACCTTTTGGTCGAGTTGATTGTGACAAAAACAACTTCTAAATGTGGTTAGGGTAACTAAGCATCCACAAGTCACTAAATCAGTTATTATGTGACCGATGTGGTAGCTAATGAAAGATATTTTGATGGTGTAGGTGCCTCAAGAGGTGATTGAAGAGTTAACAAACTCGACTTCGACGCAAGTTATAGTGCACGCGGAACAACGGGAGACATGGGAGGAGGAAATGATGCTCGTCAACGCCATGTTCGGGATTCAGAGGCTCATCAAACAAGAGGCAAACAAGAAAGAGTACACCAAGACGTTCAACATTTACAAGGAAGCTCCCGATTTTCAGAACTGCAACGGGTGGAGCAAAGTGCTCACGAAGCATGATTTGCGCGCATTGCAGGGGTCTCAAATCGGAGTTTACATGGTGAATTTAACTAAGGTAAGCCCTGTGTCAAATCGCCCGCCTAACACCACTCGTGTTATGAAATGGCCTTTATCGGTTCATTTCATTTGTATTGTCTGTGTGTTTGGTAGAATTTAACTACGGGAGTCTGTACCATTTCATTTGCACGTAAAGAGGCGACACGATAAGCGATCTTTTCAGCCCTTTCCCATGTCGATATGTCGTTTTTACGACTGATTGGTAGAAGCCGTCCGCAACCACATCCACATGTGGCTGTGCGGGCAGTGATCTTGGTCCTCGCCATCAATTCCTGAAAAACCCTAATTAAAAAAATAGATTGTTGCTATTATATCGTATTATAGACGTGATTGAATGAAAGAACAAAGACAGAAAAGGGAGAGAATAAATAGAGAAGCCCTAACCGTTGGTTTAGATGATAGTGAATTAGAGATGGAATGAAGGATGAAGTTTTAGGCTAGTGGTTGCGTTTAAATAAGGTTAGTCATCTATCCATTAATAGATGATATATATTCTTGCAAAAGTTTACTTAATTAACTCCTTATCATGTGTCACAAGGACACATTTTAGAAAAACCCTTACAAGGTGAAGATTTTAAAATTTTGATTAAAAATTGTGAAAGTTACCAAATTTTCCTTTTTTTTTTTTTTTTTCTGAAAGATTTCTCAATAACAAATAGAATGATTTTGACAAAGAGTATCATACGAGATCAACTCTTTTTATAATCAAAATCTCTAACTATTTCCTACATTTAACTTCATTCACAACATTTACTTTACTTTATCACATGAGTATTGATTTTCCGTATACGGGTTTTACTCCCGTTGTATACTTTTATCGCAATTATTTTCAAATTTGTCCTTTTTTACTCACATAATATACAAATCCTCTCTTTTTCTCTTCAACTTTTTTCAAGCAAATTTTAATCAATTTCTTAATTATTTAGTCATGAAATCCGATTTCAATTTTCATATTACTCTTTGATTATCAAATTTGCATAAAAAACATTGATGAAATGGCCAAAAAAAACAAAAGAAGAAGAAATGGAATCGTGCAACACAAAACTCAAAACAATTAATTCCAACAAAGCTTTAGGTTTTGCTAGTTTGTTTGACTTTGTTCGAGATTTCACATATACATGTTACAATTAAAATCTAAGTTTCAGTGAGTTTGTATATATTATTGATTTGTTTCTTCACAAAGTTTTACCATCGGAAATTAAAAAGCAAATAAATTCAACATAAACCCTAATTCAATTTTCAACCTAAATTCATGAAGATTAATAAAATTAGCATAATTTTATGAAAAAAAAAAAATTGAAATTGAATCGAATTACTACATTGTTGAATTGATTATCGAAATTAATAATTGAAATAATTGAAAAATTGTATGAATTTAGGTTAGAAAAGTTAGAAACAATAAAAGAGAGAATTTTGTATATTATGGAAGTAAAAAAGGGTAAGGAATGGAAACTAAATGAAAAAAGTATACGATGTGAGTATCTGTATACGGAAAATCATATACGTATCACATTTGTCAAGAGAAATGTTGGGATAGAAATATCTATCGTCTCGCGTTATCAAATATTATAAAAATAATTGATAATCTTATTGTACTAGTAAAGACGTATCAAATTAAACAAGATCCTACATGCAAGACTATGTTTCCATCTATACATTGCAAGAAATTTCGACAGCTTTATTTCCACTTAAATAAATAGTGCCGACTTTTTTTATGTTGTGAATGGAGTTGGAGGGAGTAGTGCCCAATAATGTAATAATACACATAATATATTTTTTTCATTAATAATACATAGTCCGTATGTGATATGGAGTACTATGTAATCTTATGAAAATTAAAAGTACGGAGTAATTCTTTAAAGGCGAAATTGCAAATAACTACCTTTTAAAACCACTTTTTCTTCAAATAACTACCTTTTATAATTTTTTTTTCAAATCACTACCTTAAAACTTATTTTTGTTTTCAAATCAATACCAGTTCCCTTGAAATCTCATTTAACTCATAATTTCAACAAACTGACCGTTTTGCCCCTATTAATTACTTTTACCCCCTAACGACATTTTCCCCTCATTTTCCTTTGTTTTATTTTTCATCTTCTTTCACCCACCCACCATTTAAAATTTTTCATTTTTTTAACCTTAAAATTTCTGGGTAATTTCATCAAAGATTTCGACATTGTTGGCTATGTGAAGCACATCTTGGTAGTTCCTTCTCATCAGTGGATTGATTTTCATAGTATTGCAGGTTGTTAATTTTTTTTTCCATCAGTTTAATTTTCGAAATTCTAATTTTTGAAATGTTTGATTTCCATCAGTTTAATTTTCGAAACCATTTTCATTAAATTTGAAAACTTTGGTTTCGCCACCATCATTTCAATTGGTTTTCCCTCCAACTTCTTCATTTCAGATTCAATTTCAATCATCTTATTCTCCATGAGTTCTTTCTTCTCAATCAGTAACTGTGTAATGACATCTCTTTGCCAAAGAGTTTGGTCACTATCATACCACCTGAACCACGAACACCCACGACGACCACTGACACGGTCATAGTTCCGACACGCTACGAATCGTCGGCCTGGATTTTGAAGTGTCCCGGATTTCACAATAGCAACCCTATCCCCACAATAACATTGTACCGGAATTGAAGTTTCGAAATGAGAACTAGACGACATGGTGCGAAGAAACAATAAACCCTAAATTTCGAATTGTTAAAAGAGGGGCAAATTGTAATATGAATTAGGGAGTAAGTGAGGATGAATAAGATAAGGAAAACATTAAGAAATAAAAAAATAAGGATGGAAAGTGCTGAAAAGTGAAAGAATCATTGTTAGATTCAATAATATGAGAGAAAAAATTAAAAACAATGGAAGAAATTTTAGGTAAAGAGGTAAAGAGGATGAAATGAAGAGGTTAGGTTAAATAGAGGAAGAAAGGTTAGAAAAGGGTAGAATGGGTATTTGACATGGGTGTTTCAAATAAAAGGCAACAAAAACTTTCAAAGTGGTCGGAATTTGATAAAATATGACGTTTTTTGGGGAACTGGTATTGATTTGAAAACAAAAATACGTTTTAAGGTAGTGATTTGAAAAAAAAAATTATAAAAGGTAGTAGTTATTTGAAAAAAAGTGGTTTTAAAAGGTAGTTATTTGCAATTTCGCCTTCTTTAAATAATGTTAGGGGCGGAACCAAGATTAAAATGTATGTAGGGCAATATTTTTTTTAGATATTCAACGATAACGATTTTAGAGAAAATAACTTACCCCTTAAAAAAAAATCAATTCTAATATGAGTGTGTTTGGCAACATGGAAATCATTTCATTTCTAAAAATTCAATTCTAATAATTGAAATGATGGCATTCAATTCCAATTCCAAATCCAAAAAGTTGTTTGGGCGACCCCTAGAATTCAATTACAAATTTCAATTTCACAATAGTGTTTGGAAGGTTCATGGAATTCAATTGTATTTTAAAAAAAAAGACAAACAATAATCTTCAACTTTACAATGAATTAACAATTAAAGTCAAGTTTATTACATAAGCTACGATTAGTGCGTCAAATTTAAAATCATCCAATTATTACTAAAAAACCCGACAAATATTGCAAACATGACCAACTACTAATACTCATTAAGGCACTCTAGCACCCAACCTAACTTTTCATCGTCCGGAAGCGACTTTAACATCTCAAAATCACCCGTGGAACCATTCGTAAACATTCGAGTAGCCTTCATGACTTGATGTCGGCCGATTCCTAGGACATTTTTCACAACATCGTGAACTTCTTGTGGAGTAGGTTTTGGAGTTTCCTTTGGTTTACTTTGAACGTAGTCCCTAAAGCACTCGGTGAAGCTCTCGACTGTGTCTGCCAATCTATCACGCTTTTGCTTTTTGGACCTCGAGGAAGACAATGACTTGCTTGAACTACCTCCATCACTCTCAACTTCAACGTCCATAGCTGCTCCAGCTTCTTCATGCATTTCAACACCATCACCAAGTGCTCGATTCGGGCCACACAAAGTGCATATATCGTCCCAATACTCAATCGACTTATTGCGATACGAAGCTGCAGTTGGATGTTCCTGACAAGCATATATAAAAGCATGTAACAACTTGAATCATTAATTAAAGAGAGACACTAACATGATAACAAATGAACTAAGCATGTAACTCAAACATCAAAGAAATCAGCAAACAAATACATCAATAGGACGCAGCAAACGACACTGATAACAATACGAACTCCTATAAGCCTAATTCTACCATCAGTATTCAAAGACGGGTAGCTAGAAACCTAATGTCAGCTCAATTACTAGGCATGAATGTAGCACACAGCAAACGTCACTGATAACAATACGAGCATTTTAGCAACTCTGGTGTTCCAGCAGCCACAAATTACCACACGATACCAGCAGTTCCTAAGACTATATTTACGACAGCAATAAGAAAAGATACGATCAAGAAAAAAAAAAAAAAAAAAAAAAAACTATGCATTATAGTAACAGCAGCAGTGTGCTGCAATTACAAAGAATCAACGCGTAGACACAAAGGCAAACATTAAAGAAAAAAAGCCGGAAATAACTAACAAACAAATTCCATTGCTCCACATCGTCTATCCCTATGCTGATCATTTTTCGTTCCAAAAATGATAATTTCGTCATCATCATCATCATCATTCTCCCTAGCACGCTTCCTCGACTCAATAGCGTTAATTTCGTCAGCCATTTTTACTTGCCTATAAGTTAAAAATTCACATTATTCAATGAAAAATTTACTTCCACAAATGTCAATACAACAAATTCAATCAGAAATTAACATCACCTTTTATATATTTACACATTAGTTGAGAAGTATTTGACGAAATTTCTGGAGTTTTTGATCAATATTGGCTCAATGAACTTCAAATTTTTTAGGGTTTTCATCATTCAGTAAAATTTTACTGAAATTAACAAAGAAACTCACTTATTTACAAAATCAAATCGAAAACCTAGTTGTACGAGTAAGCAATCAATCGATCTGTAACAAATCATAAACAGAAAAACATACTCCGACAAATTACAAATTAAAAATCAAAATTGAAAAAAAAAAAAAAAAAAAACAAACCATTTGAAAGCGAAAAACATTAAGGTTTGTCGATTACCTCTTTCAATTTGATGTGGAACAGCACAAATTAGGGTTGATCGAAAAAAAAATCCCAAAAAGTGCAGTAGATGAAGTGAGATTTAGGTTAGAAAAAATG
This sequence comes from Dianthus caryophyllus, assembly GCA_023091065.1. Lineage (NCBI taxonomy): Eukaryota > Viridiplantae > Streptophyta > Magnoliopsida > Caryophyllales > Caryophyllaceae > Dianthus > Dianthus caryophyllus. Next base: position 16,544,985 of record JALGRB010000016.1, read on the forward strand.
TCGATCTTTTTGGGAGGTTGAGGATGAGTTTGATGGAATTCAAATGACTAGGTTAGAGTATGGAATTGAAAGGTGGCCCATTTCCCTTGATTTGGAATTGAGTTGGAATTGGGCTGATTTCAATTCCAAATTTTAAGCCTTGCCAAACATTGGAATTGGGCCAATTCTAGAATTCAATTCTAAATTTAAGTTGCCAAACAGGCCATAAAGTAATTTTAAAAGTTCTATTGTAAGTGTAAGGTACTTCTATTATGGAATACGGAGTGCATTAATACAATCTAAGAGATTATAAAACTGATACTAATGAGTCTAAAAATGTAGCAAACAACTAATATTATGAGTGGTTACAATTTTACATTTTACATAACAATGACAGGCGTAACCATTGAAATAATTACTCCGTATATTGAGAAGTATAATAGTGGAAGAGAAATTGCATGATTAAGATAAAAAAAAAAAAAGCTATCTAAATGATGATATATACTCCCTCCGTTCCACAATGTTAGTCCCATTTAGCTTTTTGAAAGTCAAAGTTTCGCAACTTTGACCGTATATAATATAAAATCTATACAAAATTTTTATATGATAATAAGATATTTACATTCGTTATTAAATTATCTTTCATAATATTTTATTTTCAATGAAAAATATTTGCATATAAGCGATGAAAAACATGGTTGAAGAGGCGCGTTGGAGACCGCGTAAAGTCAAAGCGGGACTAACATTGTGGCGCAGAAGGAGTAAGATATTTTTATTTGTCAAAGTCTTTAAGTGAAACTTTCTAACCATATTTTATTGTTAGTTATTTTTTTAATAGATTGTTTTAATAAGAGTAAGTATCAGGTAAGACCTATTGTTTTTTGACGAGGGATTAGAAAATTAACATAAAAAATAAAATTAGACAACAACATTAGAAAATTTAAAAGAGCATAAAAAACTACGCAACAAAAAATGAGAAAACAAATATAAAACCATATTTTCTATTTGGAGAGAAAATATAAACCAATTACCATGATATATGTCAGGAAGTAACTCAATCAAAAGGTTAAGCTGATAGTTGGAGTCCAATATCGATTTTATACACCCTAACACGCCTTTCACACAAATGCTCTTTGGACTTGAAGTGTAGACGCATAACTACAAGCCCGCCATACCTAGCACGAAACAATCCACTTTGAGAGGGAGCTAGAGGCGGTGAGATTCAAACCTGTAACCTTTTGGCACAAGGCTCTGATAGCTACTAAGCTGATGGTTAGAGGTATAAGATCGATTTTATACACTCTAATAATATATGCACAAATTAGACAAGTAAAATTCAAGAAGGAAATAATATCCACATTGAAAGTATTGTTGGAAAAAATATGTAGTAATTACCAAAAACCAAAAATACACCTCATAGGACTTGGAACCCCGATATAAAGTTCAAAAGGCAAAACATCAACCATTATACCACTTTATATCTTTCGCACATGGCACGGTAAATTTAATTACCATCATTTTTAAGCATTACGAAATTAAGTCATGAGTCGTGACATATACACCATTTTAGGGTACCAATCGCCATTACAAATTATCGCCTTTGATTTACGGTTACCATTAGGATAATCGCTAAAACAATCCAATGACGTGACCGTCTGTTTTGATACGACATATAATCAACGACACAATCGGATACGAAATATCATATTGACAGTAAATAGTACTCCGTATATAATATCATTGTTCAAATTATGTCTTAAACATAAGAAAGTAATTGTAGGATATACATTGATTTAGAGTGTTGCAACTAAATTTGTCGTCTTCAATTTTGAATCATTTATTGAGCTTCAATTCATGTTGCTGGTTCCTGTTTAAAAACTTCGTCCTTCAATTCCACCTTCTTAAAACATCATGATAAAAAAAGAAGTCACGAAAGATGAATAAAACATTCTATGCATAGATTCGTGGATTTGTCAACATCAAGTTTGTAGTAATAAAAAAAAGGGTTTTTCTATGATATACTCCCGAGGTTTTCCGTTTTCTATGTTATACCCTTACATTTTCGGTATTTCATGATATGCCCCTAAACATTAAAATTTGACTATAATATATCTCTAAACTTCATATTTATTCTCCAAATTACCCATCCATAAACCCTATTTAGCTATTTTTCTTTTAATTAAGTGTCCTTCATTTAACTTCTTTTCTTACCAATTAACGCCAAATGACCCTATTAAATAGAAATTTTCGAAAGCCACTCTTAATATCGTTTCTTTGGCATGAAAAATAAGTTTATTTCATAAATCATTAAATAACGTTATGCATGATTTTCTAGTCATCTAATATATAATTAGACATGTTAACGTGTAATTGAATGTTATTATAAGCAAATGAATTGATCAATAAGCAAAAGATTGGATTAAAGAGTCGTTTCGTAGCTTAAATAAACAATCAAGTCAATGATGACTAATAATTTGGTCATAACATAGATAAATTTTAAAGTTTAGGGGTACACCATGAAATATAGAAAAGGTGATGATACGACATAGAAAACGAAAAACCTCAGGGGTATACCGTAGAAAAACCCTAAAAAAAAACAGCAAATAAATTCTCACTAAAAAAAAATCTCATTTTTTTGTCGAGATTGGGTTGATCTTCAGTTTATAAATACATCACATTTTATGCATAGATTCGTGTTCATGCTCATCTAATACTTGTCGAGCGTATAAAAAAGTAAACCATTGTTAGTATGTTCAATTACAATTTTTTCATATTTAATTTGATGGAGGTAAAAATTACTCGTAAGAATTAATGTCAACATAGAGGATATATATGTAAATTATACATTCAGCATAAGAGTTAGCGATTCATCTTACGAAATAGAAATATCATCTTTATTTGTTCGCATGTTACTTTCCTAATGATGTTGTAAAATTAAAGAATGACATAAACAAGAACTTTAATATTGACAAATTTACGTTGATATCACGACTAATCTTCACGTATGCTAAGTTAGGCTTCTCACTTTTGATTTGCTCCCTTCAAAAACAGAGTTAAGTACAATGAATTAAGAAAAGCTTGAATTAACTAGAATGGCATGTATATATGACATTCAAAATAACAAACCATCGTAACTTATTATAAAAGAACGATTCCATTTATAGTCGTTATTATTTTTGACTGAAAATTAAAATTATACAGAGTACGAAGTATAAAGAAAAGTAGAAAATTAAACAATCATATACAAAAGTATTTGGCGTAACACCGTACAAAAATAAAGATAGCTAAGAAGATGAGAAACATTGACGTATTTGGCATAATCTAAAGTAAAGGGGAGGTATAGTTGAGAACTTACCTACTAGCGGCTAAATTGAAATCGGGCTAAGTCTCAAACTTGACATCGTTACCATCAAACACGGGAGGTGAACCGGTACTTGGGCTAACCTCTAACTTGACACTATTACCATCCGACGATATAGAAGTACTGCACGAGACTCGAGTTGTTGTCGTCCTCTTCGTCTTCCTCTCTTTAAACATATTAGCAATGACTTTAGAAAATCATATCATGTCGCCTACACGGGTACACTAGGTTTGACAAAAATAGATAACGAGACGATATATAATTTAATTTTAAATTTAGAAACAAAATAATATAACCTGGTGTAAAGAAATAGATAGAGATGTGTACAGAAAACGTCATTGATGAGATAAAAATAAGTTTGTAATTTAGCTTTGTTTTCTTTATGTGATTTGACAAAATGACACATTCACTTATTTCTGCCACAAATTTCTTTCCAAAGAGCAAGCGGTCAATTTAGTTGCATCAGGTACAACAGCTTGAACAATTAATCACTCAGACAATCCAATTATATATATGACCATTTCATTTGAGCTGTTTCGACATTATATAGCGTCACAGCTTGAACTATAATCTAGAAAAAAAACTGCATTGATGTAGGCGCTTATATACTGCAAGTCCGAAACTAATAAGTCGTGTTCATCGACCAAGCGAAATTAAATGTAAATCCAGTTCTACCGAGCAACACTACCAACAATATCACAAGAAAATTCACACGATAACTACACATTATTAAGATGCACTCCCGTCCATCGATCCCAGACCCGTTCTGTGAGTTTCAAGTTGTCAGTTCCTGTTTAGGAATTACTCCATTCAGGTATTCCATCTTCACCTGAAAACATCATAACAAAAAATGTCACCTAACAGAAAAATGTTTCACACGTAGGAAACATTGCGAGAGCTTGAAGTTGTCCCCAAGTTGTTTGAATGATGGACACGATTCATGCGTCAGATGACACACAAAACCTCACGCTTGGACGTGCTTAGCATTTTAAGCTCGTACTTAAGCTTATTCTGAAACTTGTGTCATATAAACACCAACACATTAACTCGATCTAACGCATGATTTACGTAGACATCGTGCTCCAATAAAGCACTCTGGGCAAAGTAGCACAAATTCAATATTGAAATGTCGAGATAGTACTCACATCGGCCGAGAAGGATTTCCATTTGCGAGATGCTGCCTTCCTTGCCTGATTAAAGTTTGTACAATTTTTAAGGAATCACTCAAACAAAACCATCAATATGTTTTAACAAAATTTAGGTTCGATAACTAACCCTTGCATATGCCAGCTTAGGTCTCTCGCTTCTGATTTGCTCCCTTCAAAATTAGAGTGAAAAAAATTGTATTTTTTGGTTAGTTTTATGAATCTAGGAAAATTCTAGACATTAATTTTACTAGAATGACATACATTATGTAGAATTTTTAAGGGGGAATGTAATTAGGAGAAAAGGAAGAAGTTAATTATATTAAACTTGCTCAAAATACTAGTATAACAACTAAGCCTTTAAATAGCTTAAGATGCATAGAGTAACTTAGTGGACTAAATATTCCTAAACACTAAATGACATACTAACTATATTCTATTTATTAGGAATTTATAAATATTAACTAATAATTATGAAATAACCATTTGACTACTATTTTAAAATATATTTTTGGATCATAATAATCCAACACACCCCCTTGATCCAAAATATATCGGATCTTCGTTCGACTTTTTGCCATGTCGAACTATGCTAGTATTTCGTTCTTTGCAATTTCTTGCTTTCTAAGTCGATGAGCAATCTACTTCAAACGGTATGCAATCCTTCTCGCACCCGCACATGTTAGGCTCCACACCCAACTTTTAATATAGTCTCCTTCCGAGACTAAGATTGAGTCTCCTTACTTGGACTCCAAAAAAACGTAAATTGCTCGATCAAATTTGTAAAGCCCTTATCTTCACTTTGTGACGCACTTCTCATCACCTTCTTGTTGGTGCATATTATCACCAACTCTCATTTGGAGCACGTCTCTCCAAAATCTGATTATCGATGGAGCCCTTCTCTCCACCTCTTCATTTACGGTGCACTGCTCACCGATTTGTGAAGCACTTCTTTTCACCAAACATTGTGTAGAGCCATTTCACCTCTACCAAATTTAATAGACCACATCTATCTCTCATCAAAACTTTTCTCACAATTTCTATTTTTTTTTTTGATTTTTTTCTTTTAACGCCCCATTTCCGAATCGAACCTGGCTACTTAAGCGGAGGTGACAATTGTGTCATCCTTCTCAACTTAAGATAGCTTTGATACCATGTAGAATTTTTAAGGGGGAATGTAATTAGGAGAAAAGGGAGAAATTAATTATATTAAACTTGCTCAAAATACTAGTATAACAACTAAGCCTTTAAATAGCTTAAGATGCATAGAGTAACTTAATGGACTAAATATTCCTAAACACTAAATGACATACTAACTATATTCTATTTATTAGGAATTTATAACTATTAACTAATAATTATGAAATAACCATTTGACTACTATTTTAAAATATATTTTTGGATCATAATAATCCAACACATTATAATCAAAACATCTTCTCAGTCACGCCTAACAACATTATTAATCAAGGATGACAAGTGAATAAAAAAGTACGTACTACTTTCAAAATAATGTACACGAGTAAATAACGACTGAAACAGGAAAAAAATGGTACTCCGTACTACTTTATCATTGTCCTAGGTTAGTAAAAGGAAGGACGGAAGTACATACACAAGAAGGTAGAATCCCTTTGAAGTAAATTTGTTGGATTTTGCCCTAACAAACAAACAAACAAATGTAAAGATAACTAAGAAGACGAGAAACGTACGTACGTTGATATTTTTGTCGTAAACTAAAGGTGAAACGGAGTTATAAAAAACTTACTCGTCAGCAAAACCAGTACCCGGGGTAACTTCTAACTTGACGTCTTTACTATCGTCCTCTCCCTCTTTATAAGCAAAAATAACTTAGAACGATTAACAATTTTATTATAATACGAAAAATGACACGGTCTACCTCGTGTTTCAGAGCCCTTAACCATGCGAAAGTGCTCAATTGTGATATCATCAAAATCAACTGGACGTGAGACATAAACTCTAGCATTGTAAGTTGCGGATATTTGATCGACACCTTTGGCTCGAAAGGTTACACCGTACGTTCTCGATAATCGACCACATCCAGCATAAGCCCTCAGCAGTTCTATCGGATATTTACTACTGTAATGTGCCTGCGATATTTTGGAGTTAAGCCTTTACGACATTATATTCAAGCGACACGAACATTAAATAATTTATCATAGTGATTGCCGTACCATTTTATCGGCACGTAAAGAGGCGACACGACAAGCAAGCTTTTCAGCATAATTCCATCTTCTTATGTCGTTTTTACGAATGATTTGTCGAAGCTGTCCGCAACCACATCCACATGTGGCTGAGCGGGCAGTAATCTTGGTCCTCGGCATCAATTCCTAAAAAAACCCTAATGATTTGTGCGTGATTGAATGAAAGAACAAAGAAAGAAAAGGGAGAGAATAGAGAAGCCCTAACCGTTTGTTTATATGACAGTGAATGGAATTAATGATGAAGTTTTTAGGCTAGTGGTTGCGTTTAAATAGGGTAAGTCATCTATTTATTTTTTTTTATTTTTTTATTTTTTATTTTTTATTTTTTTTTGGTTTTTTTCAAGAATTTAAGGGTAACTTTTAAATTGGTTTTTTCATCTATATCCTTATAATTTTTACTTTTTTCAGCTGTAGTGCTGCATTTTGCGTATTTTCAGTTGTAACCTTAAACTTATAAAGTTAGTCCCAGTCATAACTAAACTTGAGTAAACAGTTAAATTTAGCCGTTAGTTTTGTTTTATATTATTTTTCACCGTCTTTTATTCAATTTTTCCCCTCAATGTTTTTGCGGTAAACATTTATTTCTTATAATGGAGGGTGAAATAGGATATTTAAGGCGAAAAGGTTTCATAAAGACATATCAAACAAGATTCCGCATGACTGTGTTTCCGTCTATACATTGCAAGAAATTTCGAAAGCTTTCCACTTGGATAAATAGATCAATTTTTTCTATGTTGTGAATGAAGTTAGAGGCACAAAAAAATATAATAATGCACTTAGTATATTTTTTTATTAATAATACATACTTCCTAACTCGTATGTGATATGCATGGAGTACTATGTAATCTTATTAAGAAAATTAAAAGTAATTCTCTACATAATATTAGGGTCTTAACCAAAATTGATGTGTATGTAGGGCTAATTTTTTTTTAGACTATATAATAGTACTCCTTGAAACATCACGCTTTCACATTATATCTTGGACATATTCAACGATAACGAACGATCGATCGATTTTAGAGAAAATAACTTACCACAGTAGAAACAGTTATAACTACAAAGTACTCCGTACTATCTAGTGTAGGCCAAAAAAAAATTTCAATTCTAATAAATAATTTTTAAGTTCAATTATAAGTGTAAGGTATATTATGGAATTGGGAGTGCATTTGTACAATCTAAATCTAAAAGAGTAAAAAAAAAATTGATATCCATTCCACCATTTTCTTTCCGTTTTTCCAAAAAAAAAATTCATCATCTTCTTCCCATTTCCATTTTTGTCAATCTTTAACTAATCTCATCCATACAATCTACTTTATTATTTTCTACTTTAATCTCATCGACACAATTCACTTTCCTTAATTTATATCCAAAATAAAATGGGAAGAATATGGTGGAACGGAGGGAGTATTAATGAATCTAAGAATGAAGCGAAAAACTAATAATGTGAGAGGTTACAATTTTACATAACAATGACATGCATAACCATTGAAATAATTAGAGAAAATTGTTCATTACACTCTTATAAAAATCAATTTTGAAAATTACACCCTTATATAACACCTTTTTTTAAAAACTTACATACATAAGTTTACTTTTCTTCTAAATTGCCCCAAAATGAGTTTTTCGGTGAACTAAAACACCCTTTAGAATGGCTAAAATTATTTTATTATACAAAGCCGTTAATTAATACCTACTTCAATTACTAACGGGACTGGGCCGAAAGGCTTCGGACTAGAGGCCCACTTTACCTTATTTGTTTATGTGATTTACTTTACCCTAGAAAGTCACAAGTGTATATATTATCTTGTTGACACATCAAAAAGATCAAGGAAAATTATTCTAAATATTGTGTTACTTTGGTAATTACTCAAATATAACTAAATAACCGAAACAATGAAGCATTAAGTTAACCTTTAAACCTCATTTTAATAAGAGTATGTCTCATGTAAGACCTCTTTATTTTGTGTCAAATGAGCAAAAGTTTATTTATTTATTTTATTTAGTAAGGGCATATGGCACGCTAAATTACCATAATTTTTAATCATTACGAAGTTAATTAAGTCATTATACCATTTTAGGGTAACAATCACCATTACGAATGATCGCCTTTATTACAATTACCATTAGGATAATCGCTAAAACAATCCAACGACGTGACCGTCTCATTCGGTAAGACATATAATCAACGACACAATTGGATACGAAATTAACATATCGACAGTAAATAGTAGTCCGTATAATATCATTGTTCAAATTCAAATTATGTCTTAAACATATGAAACTATGAAAGTAATTGAAGGATACGCATTGATATAGAGTGTTGCAACTAAATTTGTCGTCTTCAATTTTGAATAATTTCATGAGCTTCAATTCAGGTTGTTGGTTCCTGTTTAAAAACTTCGTCCTTCAACTCCACCTTCTAAAAGCATCATGATAAAAAAGTCACAAAAGATGAATAAAACATGCATTGTATGCATATAAAACACTACATGCTCATCGTATTCAATGTATGCATATAAAACATCATGAGCTTCAATTCATGCCTTTAAGTTGTCAATGTTTATTTTTATTCACGCGTCATACGCGTCTAATACAATTTGTGTCTAAGCTCGTCGTATTCATGCTCATCTAATACTTGTCAAGGATCTCAATACAAAACGAACCATTGCTAATATGTTCAATTTCAATTTTTGCATATTTGATTTGATTTGATGGAGGTAAAAATTTGGCATTAATGTCAACATAGAAGATCATTTTAGTACATTATATATGTAACAACGTAAGATTAGCGACACATCTTACAAAATTGATAGAAAAATCACCTTTATTTGTACGTATGTTACTTTCTTATTGAAGTTGGAAAAATAAAAATACGACATAAACAAAGAACTTTAATATTGACAAATTGGGGTTGATATCACTAACCTTTACGTATGGTAAGTTAGGTTTCTCAATTTTGGTTTGTCCCCTTCAAAAACAAAATGAAAAAAAATTTCAATTAATGATTTAATACTCCGTACTATAAAATTAATCAAGAAAAATTCTCTGCTCAAATTAACTAGAATGACTTGTACGTATATATCACATTCAAAATAACAAACCATCTTAACTTATTGAAAGAACGATTCCATTTATAATCGTTATCTTCAACTAAAAACTTACTTGTAATTTATATAAAGAAAACAATCATATACAGTAAAAAGGTCTTATAGCGTACAAAAACAAAGATAACTAAAAAGACGAGAAACATTGACGTTTTTGGCATAATCTAAAGTAAAGGGGAGGTATAGTATAGAACTTACCCACTAG